>OY776278.1:55399717-55459717 GCA_963675445.1 Linnaemya vulpina
AACTTTGATTTTGAAATATTTGGTGAAAAGGTGAAAGTGTAGTATTAAATTTAGATATTAAATTGAAGTGAAGATATCAATAATTCTATTTTAATGCCAACAGATTTTCAGAAAAATTAAGAATAAAAAATAGGATGTTTTGTCGAAATTGTTTTGAAACAAAAAAATTACCTTGCACAAGTTGTTTTGTTAAAATGGTTTTAAACTAAAACGTGATTCATATATGGGCTTATCTCAAGACAAATTTTTTTGTTAAAATGGAACTTATCAAAAAAGTAGAAATAGGTTTTTTTAAAATTTTTTATTATTTTATATGGTATAACATAAATACTTTAATTCAATTAGACAAACAATTTTTAAGTTTAACAAAAAGACGTTCAAAAGGAAGGAAATAAGAACTGTAACTCTACACATTTTGAAAAAATAATATTATCATTGGATGTTTTCATCTTCGTCAAGGTTTGGGCGAACTTCAATGGGGATATCAGCTTCCGCCTTAATATTCTGATAAAAACTGTGGTAATTTGTACCAATTCATGGAAGCATATCTAATAAATTTTTTTTATTTTGTGACACAGACAAAGCGGAATGATAGCATCTAAAATGACTCTGTGGGTGTAATGAAAATTTTTACTGCAAAACTCCTGGCTTGGTTTTTCGTATCTCAGCCATCGGACGTTTTTCGACTTAAACTTCTCACCTAAAAATCAGAAGATTAAAAATATAATATTGTGTTGAAAAGAATGAAGGTATTTAAAATTATAACTAAAATCCTATATGACCTCCATGTATATATTTCCCTTAGTAGTGCAGTAAAATCGAAGAAATACTCTTGTCTTAATTCATGGACAATAGAATTTTTATTGGTCGCCGATATTAAGCTTGCCCAATCTTGTGAATGTTCAATAGATCCGACGAAATTTTTACTTTTCTATGTTCGCATGTACAGTATCACATTTAAGATACGTATGATCCACGACAAGAAATTTATGACCAATAAGTTGATCTTCCAAGACTTTCCCAAACATTGCGCAAAGATATGAGTTGCGGTTCTGACTAGGACAGGAATCACTATACAAAACAATATGGCGAACTTAATTTGGTAAATCCAACAGATATTTCAATATGCAAGACCCAATAGCATTTGGACCACGCTTTGCAATGGTTTCGTTCCATATATAGCACAAGGCTTTTTTTATTGCTCCATCACACACGGTTAAGTTAAAAGTCCGCAATGGTCTCTTGTAAAATAACAAAGCAGCACGTAAATATTTATTGCGAGTTCCTTATTTTTTTCCTTGCATTCATACGAAAAATCTACATCGTCATGATGTTTTTTTTTTGTTATAACTTCAACGATTTTTTTCATGTTCGTCGACAGAGTTTCTTATTTTGGATTTAAAGAGTTCGCATGTATTACACAGATCAAGCTGAGGTTTCTTAAACTTAATATCTAGGGTACTATATATAACTCTATATTTTGATTCAATCGGAGCAATCATATTGTTACCAAGTTAAGACCACGTTCGAAATATAATTGATTTGTATGTCGACGACTGTTGTGGCTTTCGTACTTCCGAATGCTGTTTATATGATCTATAACTTCATTATACTTACCAATCGACAGTTTGTGGGGTAGATATTGTTTTCCACGTCTATCGTCTGGTATAAGTCTACCAAAAGAGGCGCAGTTTTCTTGTTCTCTATAGCAATCATTTGCGAAATAAATAGACGTCATTTGCTATAGTCTCCAAGATTCCAATAGGTTTTATATATGTACATTAGGGTTCACCTTATTTAAAAAAAAGCGAAATAGCCCCTTAACTCCCCTCATATATGTTCTCCGTAACAAAAAAAATGTTTAAAAAAATTTTAGGTAGATTGCATCAGGGGAAAGCGTTCCCCATCCGCCCACAAACTGTAAAAATTTTATAAATTATTATAAAATAACTATAATATTTTTTCAAGCTTCACAAAACTTATAAAAAAGGTGTTTACGCCAAAATGTGCACCAGCCTAATGCACAGCGAACGGTCGCTGCTGACGTAGGTTGTGCTTATAGTTGTTCTTCAGCTGCTAGCTCTTTTTGCAAAAAGAGAACAACCATCAAAGCAACTGAAGAGAACAACCACCAAAATCTCGACTTGTTGAGTTGATGTCAGTTATTCAATGTGATCTATGCAAAGTGTTGTAACAATAAAATAAAACCAAGCAACTTGTAAGAATAAAGAAAATTAATATTCTGAATTTAAAATCATAAATAAATTGAAGCTGATATTATTATAAACATAAACCTGAAAAATAGTGTAAAAACATAGAAATAAATGAACTTACATACAAAAAACATAGACCCGAATCATCAGAAATTCATGACAGCAAAGTAAGTTTCAGCGGAACAGCACTACTTAACTACACCAAAGGGTCTTAACTTGCGCCTGCAGCCACAAACAATGGCTGGAATCCTCCTCCTCCCAACATTTATGGTCCTTCGAGCCGGATATTCCCCAGTTCCGGACCCATCCGTCAAAGAAACAAGTCAGTCTCAATACTTAATGTTGTGGAAACCCATTACGTGCCCTTACCACGCACAGAACAACACGTCAATACATGCTTGGTAATGTATGTTCATGATTTGTGCATGACAAAAATTAAATGTATGTCCACATAGTTCATAGTTTCATATGTATACCTACGTAACTATTCCTATGCATAAGGCTTCATACATCCATACATACATACAAAGCTCCTCGCAAACTGACCTACGTCATCATCACATCTGTTTATGCCGTTATTCATTTTCTCATTCCCAAAAAATAAAGAAGAATAAAAAACAAAAACAAAAAACAAAATTCTCCAAATCTTAACTTTGTCGTGCCCTTCACTTTGTCATCGAATAATTATGCTTTATATTACTTTGTCTCACTAAATGATCATTAACTAGATCAAGCAGACAGACGTTGTAATTTAGCAACCTATATGTACATGCGTACAAATGCGCGAACAAAAAGGAAAAGGGAGAATAAACATGTATGTACGTATATACGTATGCATATACATTTGCTTGCAAATCAACTAAGAATCACATTGTGCTGCCGAATTGGCGCAGCAGCATAACAACAAATTATATACTTAAGTTGCTTGACCTACATTGAAGTAAATAAGGTTTGTATACAATAATTCATCTCTTTTCGACTGCAGCCTCTACGAGGTACGTCTGAAAAGTGCACCCAGAACAAGTATAAAATAAATACCTCTTTTCTCGCATATATGCGCAATTGCCCGCATATATAAAAAATTTTTTACACAGCTACTCTCCCTGCCGTCTCTACGAGGTGCGTTCAGTAGTTATTTTGCCAATATACAACAAGTATAAAATAAATCCCTCTTTTCTCGCATAAATGCGCAATTGCTCGCATATATAAAAAATTGTTTACGCACCTACAGTCCTTGCCGTCTCTACGAGGCACGTTCAGCAGTTATCTTACCCCCATATAAAAGAGAACACTTGTGCGAAAAGAAAATAATATACATACGTGCTGAGTTTATTCGTGACACCTACGAAGAACTTCATTTCAATTAAAATAAATACGGGCGAATCCATATTCTTTCTGAGACTTCATATAGTCTGTGTTTAGTTGAACACTTGAGGAAAATCCTTCCAACGATCACCTGAATCATTTTACTCAATATGTCGACCCTGGCGTCATTGATCCGTGCGGCCGACCGCATAATAGATTTAAAAATTTTTGTGAAACAACGCGATGAAGCTGACGACTCTATCCATACACTGGAAGTGTATAAAAGCGAGATCACCCATACATGGACATCATTCCGAGAGTGCTACGACAAAGCGTTAGACAACTTTGATTCTATAAAAAAGGACACTAGTATGGAAACGCTTAAAGCCCGTTACATCTCAGCCTTCAAGACCCATGTCGAAAGTTTCGCTACAATTAATGAAGTACTTGACAGTTTGCGCCAAAAATGTATTCAACCCCCGTCTGATGTGAAAGGTGAATCTACACCTCACATTTCCGTACCTCCGTATGACACCGAAATTTTCTATGGAGATTATAAGTCGTGGCCCACGTTCCGTGACATGTTTATGGCTCTGTACGGAACAAACAAACACCTTTCCCCTGTCGAGAAAATGTGTCACCTACTCAAAAAGACGCAAGGAGAAGCACGTGATATTCTCAGAGCCTGTCTTATTACAAATGAAGGATTCGATATGTCTTGGCAGAATCTTGTCAATCGCTATGAGAACGAAAGAGTATTAGTCAACGCTCAACTCAAATGCCTTTTTAATCTTTCCCCCATTTCGAAAGAAACTGGACCCAACATCAGGCGCATCCAACGTACTATCAACGGTTGTGTTACGAATTTAGCCCGCCTGAAAATCGATACAGACACCTGGGACATAACCTTTGTCTACATTTGTTCTACATGTCTTCCAGATATAACCCTCAATCTATGGGAGCAGGCCCTTCCCATAATAGAAATTTACCAACGTGGAGTCAGATGGATGCCTTTTTGACATCCAGGTTTCAAACTCTAGAGTCAGTATCTGATGTCCGCAACACATTTTCAGGTTCAAGTAATCCTTCTAAAGCGACCCTATCCAAGAAATCCGACACTGAGTAATTCAATTCTTACCGCACCAGTATTTCAGATGACAGCCCTGGTAAGTGCCCTCTGTGTCCGCACCATCATCCTTTGAGACTTTGCCCTTCATTTCTCCACATGTCTATCGATGTGCGTTTCGCTAGGGTGAAACGGCAAAAATTGTGCATAAACTGTCTTGGGAGTTCCCATGATCTCAGAAACTGTAAAAGCCGATTTGTGTGTAACACCTGTAAGAAGAAACACCATTCGTTACTACACCGCGGGGGTCCCCTTCTACCATCAAGGCAGATGCACCCAACTTTTATCCCGCTACCGCTTCCACGCCCAAACCATCTTTGCCCCAAAATCCGGTGTATCACAAACAGGCCATTGCGAAGACAAGACCTTCCACGTCAAATCAGGCAGCGGATCGTCCGCTGCAGTCATATACAGCACGAGTAGACTCTCCATCACACTCAGTCGTTTTGGGTACTGCTATGGTTGTATTCAAGCGGAAATTCATGGAATAAATGAAACCTTGACGGCCACATGAACACATGTATGTCACATCAAAATCGGATCGCCTATCAACAATTCCGTTCAAGTCGACGCTGATGCGTTAGTTGTTAAGAAACTTACGGGTCAGCTTCCTTACTATCATTCGTGTTCCCTTGAGCAAGACATTTTTGCCCATCTTCAACTAGCTGATAGATACCGCCAAACCTGTTGATTTGCTGCTAGGAGCTGACACATACCCACAGATAATTCAAGACGGCTAAACTGGGATAGTGATCGATCGCTACTTGCCCTAAACACCATCTTTGGGTGGATAGTCACCGGCAAGGTCACGATCAACCCCGTTACAAGATCTGCTTCTTCCTTTTTCAATGAAATTACCCTATCTAACCAAATACAGCGGTTTTTGGAACTCGAAGATATTCCCCAAAGGCCCACGACATCGCCTGCGGATGAATATTGTGAAAAATTATATCAAAGAATAACTAGTCGAAACAAGGAAGGTAGACTCATAGTATCACTCCCCTTTAAACAAGAGTTCCCTGATATCCTCAATCTGGGAAAATCTCGCCATATTGCTCTCTCCCAATTCTTCCGAAATGAAGCAAAACTAGTTAAAAGCCCTCAATTAAAATCCGAATACGATCGTGTGATTTCCGAGTATTCGGCTCTGGGTCAAATGACCGCAATAAACCTCGCTCATGATAGTACTGACAAAATGAACTCATAGAGGTTCTTCAGTCTGCAGGTTTGTCACTCCGCAAATGGACGGCAAACAACGATTACTTGCTGAAAGATCTCCCTTCCGATCACCTATTAGGTGAGGAATTTCTTAAACTTTCAGACTCGAGCATCACTAAGACGTTGGGCTTGAGATGGAATGCGGGAAATGACCACTTCTATTTCAAGCTAAAAACCCATCCCGATCGCACCAGAATCACGAAGCGAATAGTCCTCTCGGAAATTGCCAAATTGTTTGATCCCGCCGGATGGCTGTCCCCTAAAATCATTGTTGCAAAAATAATAATGCAAACAAATCTGGAAGGACGGCACAGATTGGAATGAAAACTTCCAATCCTCCACCCTTCAACAGTGACACGAATTTTTAGACGACTATGAATACATTGAACATATAAATTTCGTTCCAGAATATTCTATAGAACTGCATGGGCTCTGTGACGCCTCAGAATAGGCATACGCAGCTGTGCTTTATCTGCGGTCTGAATATGATCGCAATATTTCCACTCACCTGTTGATGTCCAAAACCAGAGTGGCCCCAGTCAAATGTCTATCTCTTCCCCGCAAAGAACTGTGTGGTGCCGAACTGACGGCAAACATGATCAATTCAATACAACCCCGACTTAATCTTCAGGAATCTAAACTTTTTCTATGGACTGACTCCATCATTGTTCTTGCGTGGCTTCAAAACCCTCTGAAAAAGTGGAAAACTTTTGTCGAAAATAGAGTATATCTTATACTCGAAAAGGTGGGAAGTGAATCATGGGGTCACGTAGAGTCCAAAAGCAACCCTGCAGATTTAGCAACCCGCAGTCTTACCGTACATCAACTGTCCTCCAACGACTTATGGTGGCATGGGCCAGAATGGCTTAAGAAGCCACACTCGGAATGGCCATCGAAGTTTTCAGCTTACTCAACGCAGGAAGAGGCGAAACCAATACTCGTCCACTCCATTTGAGTTGAGAATTCGGATATTCTGAAGGACTTTTCTGATCTGCCTAAGGCATTCAGAATTATCTGTCTCATATTTCGTTTTTACTATAAGGTAAATATAAAACTCAAGGAAAAAGTCATAGCTAATACTGAAATTTCATTTGCAGAGCTTCGATTTGCAAAAAACCGTCTAATAATCGCCTGCCAGAAATTCTACTTTCAGGATGAATACCACAAATTATCTATTGGCCAGATATTATCCCCTAAAAGACATCTCCTGACATTTAATCCATTTATCGATCCCGATGGAGTCATGAGAATTAACGGCAGGTTAGTGAACTCCCCCACACTTAGCCATGATGAACGGTACCCCATTTTGCTACCCTACCACGCTCGCTTTACTAAACTCTACCTCACGTATCTGCATAAATACTCGCTGCATGGACAAAACGCACTCTTATACCTCCTTATGAGACACCATTATTACGTTCCCCGGCTCAGGTCCTTGATAAAGAAAATATTATCTCAACGTTTAGTGTGTGTGAAACAGAAACGTTAAATCAGTCAACAAATTATGGCAGCATTACCTCCTGAACGTACTTGTCTGTCGCGCCCTTTTTTAGGCAGGACCTTTCGACATTAAATGTTACGTGGGCCGAGGTTGTAGAGTCAGAAAAGGCTACGCTCTGATATTTATATGTTTTGCTACCAAGGCAATCCACTTATAGGCCACCGGAGAAATCTCAACCCAGGCGTTTTTAGCCGCATTCGCAAGATTCTTCTCCAGGCGTGGGACACCCCGAGCCATATATTCTGATAATGGCACTGCCTTTGTAGGCGCATCTAACATTCTTCATGACGACAAAACACAGTTTCTAGATTGCATACGGAAAGATATTCTGGCACAAACCACATTCGCCCATCTGGATTGGCATTTTATACCACCAGGGGCACCCCACATGGGCGGTCTCTGGGAGGCGGGCGTTAAAAGCTTTAAAGCTCACTTTAAAAAACTCTGCTACGCCCAAAGCTTTACATTTGAAGAGCTAACCACTATGCTTGCGCGCATCGAAGCCTGCCTAAACTCCAGGCTATTATGTCCAATTAGTGATGACCCAACGAACTTATGCGCCTTAACCCCGGGACATTTCCTTATCGGAACTCCTCTATTATCCCTTTCAGAGCCTGACTTGGCTAGTCATTCACTGACCTATGCTAAGCGATGGCAAAAAACTGAAAATACTCCATCATCACTTGGCCCGGAGATGGAAAGAAGAATACTTAAGAGAACTTCATAAACCAACGAAATGGAAGTTGCCCCAGCGAGACTATGCTGTCGGCGATTTGGTTGTCATAAAACAAGACAACTTGCCTCAAATTCAAAAAGATGAATGTTTCTAATCGATTACAGACCGCCAAGCGGTTTAAGTATTGTGAAAACTGTGTTGCTCATTCCCATCAGCTTTCGACCTATCGTACTATCGAACGGGGTAAACATTGCGGCACGACCATCACGTCGGACAGTGGCACTACGGCGGTCATACCAACCATCGTTATTCAAATCCAACTAGCAGACAACTGGGGCCGGGTGCGTGGCCTTCTTAACCCGTGTGTAGAGTCCAGCTCTATTGCAGCATTTCTTATTGAAAAACACAAACTTCCTGTAGAGACCCGTGGAGGCGAAAAATTGTGCAACGTGACTTTCCGGCCCCGCTTTGAAGACGGGCCAAACTTCTCCCTCTATACTAGAGTGACCAAGGATCTATCAACCTTACCGGAAAAAAACGGCTTGACGCGAGAGTAGCAGATGGGTATCAGAACCTGCGCTTAGCTGATCCAGATTTTTATAGGAGCAACAGCCTATACTTCATCCTTGGAACTGATATATATCCAAGAATCATCAGGAATGGAATCCATCTTGCGACCTTTGCTTCACCTACGGCACAGGATACGAGTCTGGGTTGGGTAGTTATCGGCAAATTTGGTTTCTAGTTCCCTAAATAATCTCACATCACCGTTAAAATTTTAACTTTAAGCTTATGCCTTTATTGAAAATTGAAATTATTATTTTACATTACTGCATTTATATCTACGCACTTTGAAGTTTGAAATTGTTACTAAAATCATACATTTATAAACCTTGTAACCAATTGTTCAAATTATGCCCATTTCTTTTGTTCTCCTCGCATCTTGTAATTCTAGAATTTGTTAGTGAATTTACTAAAACTTTACATACATTTATATGGCCTAATGGTCTTGTCTCCCTTAAAATTTAATAATTATACGCACTGTAGCTTACCACCAACGTATTTGCATTTGATCACTTTTCTTTGTAACATTATTCTCATTGCTATTGCAACTGCATTATAGCAAGGGGGGCGGGATGTTTACGCCAAAATGTGCACCAGCCTATTGCACAGCGAAGGGTCGCTGCTGACGTGGGTTGTGCTTATAGTTGTTCTTCAGCTGCTTGCTCTTTTTGCAAAAAGAAAACAACCATCAAAGCAACTGAAGAAAACAACCACCAAAATCTCGACTTGTTGAGTTGATGTCAGTTATTCAATATGATCTGTGCAAAGTGTTGTAACAATAAAATAAAATCAAGCAACTTGTAAGAAGAAAGAAAATTAATTTTCTGAATTTAAAATCATAAATAAATTGAAGTTGATATTATTATAAACATAAACCTGAAAAATAGTGTTAAAACATAGAAATATATAAACTTACATATAAAAAACATAAGCCCGAATCATCAGAAATTCATGACAGCAAAGTAAGTTTCAGCGAAACAGCACTACTTAACTACACCAAAGGGTCTTAACTCGCGCCTGTAGCCAACAAAAGGAAGTAGTTTAATTTAGTTTTTACCAACTTTTTTATTACACTTTAACATTCATACAAAATTATTTATTTTTGTAATTTAATTTCGTACTTAAATATATTCATTTAAGTTATTTCATATGCTTAATAAAACCGATTTGCTTGCATTTGGATATTGTTTCCTATAATCAGCTACAATTTGCATTATGAACTGTTTCTCCTCTTCATCATGCGACAAAACTTGATTGTAGTCTTCCATAAGCTTTACAGCCCTTTCTGGAGTATCATTGACAACTTTCAATTTACCAACTATTTCCAAGCTAATTTTATGCGATTTATCGTTTCCCATTCTCTAGGATCTTTCTTCAAAAAATCCGTTGGGATAAAATATCGGTTGAAAAAATTAAAAGTTTTTTGCGAGATAAAATCTGCACTATTTTTATTAATGTACTGCTTCATGTAATGAGGAAGAATTGTAATTTTTTTGTTGTCATCTTCATGGGCTCGATCTAGCGCTGCAACCATGAGTCGTTTTGACTTGTTTGAAATTTGAGTATCATAAAATGAAAGCGCTACTATTTCTGGCGATAGGTACCATAAATGATTGTAGAATTTTCGAATTAAGTCCCGACTTAAATTTTCATCAACTAAATTGAAAAGATATAAAATTTTTAGCAATGTTAGGAGCTTCTGCGGCAGTGGGAGCTTTGATCCAAACATTAAAATATATTTTTATAATAAAAACACATACATATATCTCTGATTCCATTCACCTCACAGTCTGATAAGTTGTATGTTTAAAAAAATTTATTATTTATTTTGTTATATCAAGAATATATATAACAATTTTCTTTAAATTAAAAATAAATTAGACTGACAAACTAATCTTACTATATTTTTCATTTCTCACATAATAATCAAAGGTAATATGTTTGATTTATATTTTTATAAAATTCAAAATGAAAAGTAAGACACATATCATTTCCTCCGAGCCAATTTCGTAATAACAGACGGTGAACTTAATCCTGTTCTGCATTTCAATCGCTCAGATCTTCTTAATGAAGTAGTACCAATTTTCATACTTTGCTTGGTTCCTAGAAGGAAACGAGACTGATTCGAGTTTGAAGGCATTGTGCTTAAGTCTGATTCGGAGAAATTAGTTTGGTGTGATGATGAAGGCATTTCTTCTATAACTGCTCCAAGTGGAAGATCTGTGGAATAAATTGGATTAGATGGAACAGATGATAATGAAGGTGATGATAAACAATTCTCTAACAAATAGCGTGCTGTTTCATGAACACCTCTAAATTCAAAGTTTGTTCTTAATAATTTTATTTGGTTCTTGTGTCGTCTTATGATGTTTTCGCCAGCTTTAACTAGATACATAACATTCCCAATACACTTTGAAATAATTCCACGTTGCCATTTTTCTCCCAAACCAAAGTTTTTGCATAACACGTGATCATCAACAGAAAATTTTCTTCGACTTGGAACGGGGTTTTGATTATTCCATAAATAAATGGAAGGCTTTAGTAAAGAAAGTAATATTCGAGGCTGTCTACCATGAATAATTTCCGCGGGAGATTTCCCCTCCTTATTTGGGGTTGATCTATATGAAATGAGATATGCTAAAAGTGAAGAGTCCAAATACTTCCCACTTGCAAGTTGTTTCTTTAAGCAATTTTTAAACGAGCGAACAAATCTTTCTGCTAGCCCATTAGATGCAGGATGAAAAGGTGCTGATGTAAGGTGCTGAATACCATTTACTTCACAAAAAATTTATTAAACTCTTTTGAACTGAACTGTGTTCCATTATCTGTCACTATTGATTCAGGTAAACCATTTTTAATCTTAAAAACATATGGAAATTGAGAATACGAATCAACTATTATTAGCCACATACAATCTTTAAATGGACCAGCGTAATCTAAATGAATCATTTGCCTAGGCAATGTAGCTTTAGGCCAACTATTAAAATTTTTCGGAGGATCAGAACTAAAAGTATTGCATGCATTGCACGAAGAAGATAATAAAGCTATGTCATTATCCATTCCTGGCCACCAACAATAACGTCTACTCATTTGTTTCATGCGCACAATTCCCCAATGACCTTGGTGAATTAGTTGTAACACGTTTTCTCTTAGTTTTCTTGGAATTACAATACGACTGTAATCCGTCTGCAGGATCAAAACACCTTTATTGTAAGTTAAATTAAAACGATGATGAAAATACTGTAACATCTCTTTATTCGCAACTTTATCAGGCCAACCATTCATAACATGTGAATGAACTTTACTTAAGACAGCATATTTTTTAGAATATTCTGCAACTTTTCGTGAGCCTAGTGGAAAATTGTTTAGAAGTTCGTCTGCAGATATATCACTTATCTCAGTAGATTCATCAAAATATGTGTCTTCTTTATAAGGCAATCTCGATAATGCATCCGCATTACCATGCTGCTTGGTGCTTTTATATCGTATTTCATATATATATATAACTTGAGAGTATTAAGGACCATCACTGAATTCTATGTGCTGTTGTATTCTTTATCCTTTTTGCTGGATTAAATATAGAAATTAGTGGTTTATGGTCCGTATATAAAATAAATTTTCTACCACACAAATACTGGTGAAACTTTTGTACTCCAAAAATAATAGAAAGCCCTTCCCTTTCAATCTGGCAATTAGAAGCATAAGCAATGGGTCGTTCTAATCCATCCGCGTACATGTGTGAAATTACAGCTCCAATACCATTTAAAGATGCATCTGTAGCTAACACAATAGGTAAATCTTCATCAAAATGAGCAAGCTGAGCCAAATCAATAATTGTTTTTTTAGCTCTTGAAAAGCGTTTTCCTGTTCCTTACCCCAAAAGAATTTCTGATTTTTCTGCCGAAGAAAGTTGAGTGGAGCACAAACAATAGATTAGTTTTTTATAAAAGAGCAATAATAATTGACTTTTCCCATAAAAGATTGAAGCTCGACAATATTTCTGGGCCTTTGTAGGTTCCTTGTGGATTCTGTTGTCGATTCTGATTGAAATATTCCAAACTGATTTACAACATATCCTAAATATTCGACTTTTGGTTGAAAAAAACAACATTTAGAATAATTACAACGAAAACCACTGGCATTCAGTGTTTGTAACAATAAACGAAGATTTTTATAATGCTCTTCTTCAGTTGCACCCGTGCAAATAATATCATCTAAATAATTTACACATCCGGGTATATCATTTATTGTTTGCTCAATTATTCGTTAAAATATAGCAGGAGCACTTGCTACTCCAAATGGTAATTTTTGATACTCAAAAAGTGCTAACGGTGTATTGACAACAAGAAGTCGTTTTGATTCCTGATCCATTTCTATTTGTAAACTAGTATTGCTACCAAACCCCAGTCAACAATGACTATATATCGACTTTTCTCTTTTCCCCTTTTTTCTAGCCACCATGCCAAGACACAGCCGCAGAAGCATCTCACCTATAGAAAATCGCAAGGTCGCAGCAAAATCCGAACCAAGTAAATATGATTGTCCGATCTGCCCTAAAAATCACCCACTCAGGAAATGCCTCAAATTCAAAAACATGAATGTTTCTAATCGATTACAGACCGCCAAGCGGTTTAAGTATTGTGAAAACTGTCTTGCTCATTCCCATCAGCTTTCGACCTATCGTACTATCGAACGGGGTAAACATTGCGGCACGACCATCACGTCGGACAGTGGCACTACGGCGGTCATACCAACCATCGTTATTCAAATCCAACTAGCAGACAACTGGGGCCGGGTGCGTGGCCTTCTTAACCCGTGTGTAGAGTCCAGCTCTATTGCAGCATTTCTTATTGAAAAACACAAACTTCCTGTAGAGACCCGTGGAGGCGAAAAATTGTGCAACGTGACTTTCCGGTCCCGCTTTGAAGACGGGCCAAACTTCTCCATCTATACTAGAGTGACCAAGGATCTATCAACCTTACCGGAAAAAAACGGCTTGACGCGAGAGTAGCAGATGGGTATCAGAACCTGCGCTTAGCTGATCCAGATTTTTATAGGAGCAACAGCCTATACTTCATCCTTGGAACTGATATATATCCAAGAATCATCAGGAATGGAATCCATCTTGCGACCTTTGCTTCACCTACGGCACAGGATACGAGTCTGGGTTGGGTAGTTATCGGCAAATTTGGTTTCTAGTTCCCTAAATAATCTCACATAACCGTTAAAATTTTAACTTTAAGCTTATGCCTTTATTGAAAATTGAAATTATTATTTTACATTACTGAATTTATATCTACGCACTTTGAAGTTTGAAATTATTACTAAAATCATACATTTATAAACTTTGTAACCAATTGTTCAAATTATGCCCATTTCTTTTGTTCTCCTCGCATCTTGTAATTCTAGAATTTGTTAGTGAATTTACTAAAACTTTACATACATTTATATGGCCTAATGGTCTTGTCTCCCTTAAAATTTAATAATTATACGCACTGTAGCTTACCACCAACGTATTTGCATTTGATCACTTTTCTTTGTAACATCAGTCTCATTGCTATTGCAACTGCATTATAGCAAGGGGGGCGGGATGTTTACGCCAAAATGTGCACCAGCCTATTGCACAGCGAAGGGTCGCTGCTGACGTGGGTTGTGCTTATAGTTGTTCTTCAGCTGCTTGCTCTTTTTGCAAAAAGAAAACAACCATCAAAGCAACTGAAGAAAACAACCACCAAAATCTCGACTTGTTGAGTTGATGTCAGTTATTCAATATGATCTGTGCAAAGTGTTGTAACAATAAAATAAAATCAAGCAACTTGTAAGAAGAAAGAAAATTAATTTTCTGAATTTAAGATCATAAATAAATTGAAGTTGATATTATTATAAACATAAACCTCAAAAATAGTGTTAAAACATAGAAATATATAAACTTACATATAAAAAACATAAGCCCGAATCATCAGAAATTCATGACAGCAAAGTAAGTTTCAGCGGAACAGCACTACTTAACTACACCAAAGGGTCTTAACTCGCGCCTGCAGCCACAAACGAAGGCTGGAATCCTCCTCCCCCCAACAAAAGGAAGTAGTTTAATTTAGTTTTTACCAACTTTTTTATTACACTTTAATATTCATACAAAATTATTTATTTTTGTAATTTAATTTCGTACTTAAATATATTCATTTAAGTTATTTCATATGCTTAATAAATAAATATTGTTTCCTATAATCAGCTACAATTTGCATTATGAACTGTTTCTCCTCTTCATCATGCGACAAAACTTGATTGTAGTCTTCCATAAGCTTTACAGCCCTTTCTGGAGTATCATTGACAACTTTCAATTTACCAACTATTTCCAAGCTAATTTTATGCGATTTATCGTTTTCCCATTCTCTAGGATCTTTCTTCAAAAAATCCGTTGGGATACAATATCGGTTGAAAAAATTAAAAGTTTTTTGCGAGATAAAATCTGCACTATTTTTATTAATGTACTGCTTCATGTAATGAGGAAGAATTGTAATTTTTTTGTTGTCATCTTCATGGGCTCGATCTAGCGCTGCAACCATGAGTCGTTTTGACTTGTTTGAAATTTGAGTATCATAAAATGAAAGCGCTACTATTTCTGGCGATAGGTACCATAAATGATTGTAGAATTTTCGAATTAAGTCCCGACTTAAATTTTCATCAACTAAATTGAAAAGATATAAGATTTTTAGCAATGTTAGGAGCTTCTGCGGCAGTGGGAGCTTTGATCCAAACATTTAAATATATTTTTATAATAAAAACACATACATATATCTCTGATTCCATTCACCTCACAGTCTGATAAGTTGTATGTTTAAAAAAATTTATTATTTATTTTGTTATATCAAGAATATATATAACACTTTTCTTTAAATTAAAAATAAATTAGACTGACAAACTAATCTTACTATATTTTTCATTTCTCACATAATAATCAAAGGTAATATGTTTGATTTATATTTAATTATAAAATTCAAAATGAAAAGTAAGACACATATCATTTCCTCCGAGCCAATTTCGTAATAACAGACGGTGAACTTAATCCTGTTCTGCGTTTCAATCGCTCAGATCTTCTTAATGAAGTAGTACCAATTTTCATACTTTGTTTGGTTCCTAGAGGGAAACGAGACTGATTCGAGTTTGAAGGCATTGTGCTTAAGTCTGATTCGGAGAAATTAGTTAGGTGTGATGATGAAGGCATTTCTTCTATAACTGCTCCAAGTGGTAGATCTGTGGAATAAATTGGATTAGATAGAACAGATGATAATGAAGGTGATGATAAACAATTCTCTAACAAATAGCGTGCTGTTTCATGAACACCTCTAAATTCAAAGTTTGTTCTTAATAATTTTATTTGGTTCTTGTGTCGTCTTATGATGTTTTCGCCAGCTTTAACTAGATACATAACATTCCCAATACACTTTGAAATAATTCCACGTTGCCATTTTTCTCCCAAACCAAAGTTTTTGCATAACACGTGATCATCAACAGAAAATTTTCTTCGACTTGGAACGGGGTTTTGATTATTCCATAAATAAATGGAAGGCTTTAGTAAAGAAAGTAATATTCGAGGCTGTCTACCATGAATAATTTCCGCGGGAGATTTCCCCTCCTTATTTGGGGTTGATCTATATTAAATGAGATATGCTAAAAGTGAAGAGTCCAAATACTTCCCACTTGCAAGTTGTTTCTTTAAGCAATTTTTAAACGAGCGAACAAATCTTTCTGCTAGCCCATTAGATGCAGGATGAAAAGGTGCTGATGTAAGGTGGTGAATACCATTTACTTCACAAAAAATTTATTAAACTCTTTTGAACTGAACTGTGTTCCATTATCTGTCACTATTGATTCAGGTAAACCATTTTTAATCTTAAGAACATATGGAAATTGAGAATACGAATCAACTATTATTAGCCACATACAATCTTTAAATGGACCAGCGTAATCTAAATGAATCATTTGCCTAGGCAATGTTGCTTTAGGCCAACTATTAAAATTTTTCGGAGGATCAGAACTAAAAGTATTGCATGCATTGCACGAAGAAGATAATAAAGCTATGTCATTATCCATTCCTGGCCACCAACAATAACGTCTACTCATTTGTTTCATGCGCACAATTCCCCAATGACCTTGGTGAATTAGTTGTAACACGTTTTCTCTTAGTTTTCTTGGAATTACAATACGACTGTAATCCGTCTGCAGGATCAAAACACCTTTATTGTAAGTTAAATTAAAACGATGATGAAAATACTGTAACACCTCTTTATTCGCAACTTTATCAGGCCAACCATTCATAACATGTGAATGAACTTTACTTAAGACAGCATATTTTTTAGAATATTCTGCAACTTTTCGTGAGCCTAGTGGAAAATTGTTTAGAAGTTCGTCTGCAGATATATCACTTATCTCAGTAGATTCATCAAAATATGTGTCTTCTTTATAAGGCAATCTCGATAATGCATCCGCATTACCATGCTGCTTGGTGCTTTCATATCGTATTTCATATATATATATAACTTGAGAGTATTAAGGACCATCACTGAATTCTATGTGCTGTTGTATTCTTTATCCTTTTTGCTGGATTAAATATAGAAATTAGTGGTTTATGGTCCGTATATAAAATAAATTTTCTACCATACAAATACTGGTGAAACTTTTGTACTCCAAAAATAATAGAAAGCCCTTCCCTTTCAATCTGGCAATTAGAAGCATAAGCAACGGGTCGTTCTAATCCATCCGCGTACATGTGTGAAATTACAGCTCCAATACCATTTAAAGATGCATCTGTAGCTAACACAATAGGTAAATCTTCATCAAAATGAGCAAGCTGAGCCAAATCAATAATTGTTTTTTTAGCTCTTGAAAAGCGTTTTCCTGTTCCTTACCCCAAAAGAATTTCTGATTTTTCTGCCGAAGAAAGTTGAGTGGAGCACAAACAATAGATTAGTTTTTTATAAAAGAGCAATAATAATTGACTTTTCCCATAAAAGATTGAAGCTCGACAATATTTCTGGGCCTTTGTAGGTTCCTTGTGGATTCTGTTGTCGATTCTGATTGAAATATTCCAAACTGATTTACAACATGTCCTAAATATTCGACTTTTGGTTGAAAAAAACAACATTTAGAATAATTACAACGAAAACCACTGGCATTCAGCGTTTGTAACAATAAACGAAGATTTTTACAATGCTCTTCTTCAGTTGCACCCGTGCAAATAATATCATCTAAATAATTTACACATCCGGGTATATCATTTATTGTTTGCTCAATTATTCGTTAAAATATAGCAGGAGCACTTGCTACTCCAAATGGTAATTTTTGATACTCAAAAAGTGCTAACGGTGTATTGACAACAAGAAGTCGTTTTGATTCCTGATCAATTTCTATTTGTAAACTAGTATTGCTACCAAACCCCAGTCAACAATGACTATATATCGTCTTTTCTCTTTTCCCCTTTTTTCTAGCCACCATGCCAAGACACAGCCGCAGAAGCATCTCACCTATAGAAAACCGCAAGGTCGCAGCAAAATCCGAACCAAGTAAATATGATTGTCCGATCTGCCCTAAAAATCACCCACTCAGGAAATGCCTCAAATTCAAAAAGATGAATGTTTCTAATCGATTACAGACCGCCAAGCGGTTTAAGTATTGTGAAAACTGTCTTGCTCATTCCCATCAGCTTTCGACCTATCGTACTATCGAACGGGGTAAACATTGCGGCACGACCATCACGTCGGACAGTGGCACTACGGCGGTCATACCAACCATCGTTATTCAAATCCAACTAGCAGACAACTGGGGCCGGGTGCGTGGCCTTCTTAACCCGTGTGTAGAGTCCAGCTCTATTGCAGCATTTCTTATTGAAAAACACAAACTTCCTGTAGAGACCCGTGGAGGCGAAAAATTGTGCAACGTGACTTTCCGGTCCCGCTTTGAAGACGGGCCAAACTTCTCCATCTATACTAGAGTGACCAAGGATCTATCAACCTTACCGGAAAAAAACGGCTTGACGCGAGAGTAGCAGATGGGTATCAGAACCTGCGCTTAGCTGATCCAGATTTTTATAGAAGCAACAGCCTATACTTCATCCTTGGAACTGATATATATCCAAGAATCATCAGGAATGGAATCCATCTTGCGACCTTTGCTTCACCTACGGCACAGGATACGAGTCTGGGTTGGCTAGTTATCGGAAAATTTGGTTTCTAGTTCCCTAAATAATCTCACATCACCGTTAAAATTTTAACTTTAAGCTTATGCCTTTATTGAAAATTGAAATTATTATTTTACATTACTGAATTTATATCTACGCACTTTGAAGTTTGAAATTATTACTAAAATCATACATTTATAAACTTTGTAACCAATTGTTCAAATTATGCCCATTTCTTTTGTTCTCCTCGCATCTTGTAATTCTAGAATTTGTTAGTGAATTTACTAAAACTTTACACACATTTATATGGCCTAATGGTCTTGTCTCCCTTAAAATTTAATAATTATACGCACTGTAGCTTACCACCAACGTATTTGCATTTGATCACTTTTCTTTGTAACATCAGTCTCATTGCTATTGCAACTGCATTATAGCAAGGGGGGCGGGATGTTTACGCCAAAATGTGCACCAGCCTATTGCACAGCGAAGGGTCGCTGCTGACGTGGGTTGTGCTTATAGTTGTTCTTCAGCTGCTTGCTCTTTTTGCAAAAAGAAAACAACCATCAAAGCAACTGAAGAAAACAACCACCAAAATCTCGACTTGTTGAGTTGATGTCAGTTATTCAATATGATCTGTGCAAAGTGTTGTAACAATAAAATAAAATCAAGCAACTTGTAAGAAGAAAGAAAATAAATTTTCTGAATTTAAAATCATAAATAAATTGAAGTTGATATTATTATAAACATAAACCTGAAAAATAGTGTTAAAACATAGAAATATATAAACTTACATATAAAAAACATAAGCCCGAATCATCAGAAATTCATGACAGCAAAGTAAGTTTTAGCGGAACAGCACTACTTAACTACACCAAAGGGTCTTAACTCGCGCCTGCAGCCACAAACGAAGGCTGGAATCCTCCTCCCCCCAACAAAAGGAAGTAGTTTAATTTAGTTTTTACCAACTTTTTTATTACACTTTAACATTCATACAAAATTATTTATTTTTGTAATTTAATTTCGTACTTAAATATATTCATTTAAGTTATTTCATATGCTTAATAAAACCGATTTGCTTGCATTTGGATATTGTTTCCTATAATCAGCTACAATTTGCATTATGAACTGTTTCTCCTCTTCATCATGCGACAAAACTTGATTGTAGTCTTCCATAAGCTTTACAGCCCTTTCTGGAGTATCATTGACAACTTTCAATTTACCACCTATTTCCAAGCTAATTTTATGCGATGTATCGTTTTCCCATTCTCTAGGATCTTTCTTCAAAAAATCCGTTGGGATACAATATCGGTTGAAAAAATTAAAAGTTTTTTGCGAGATAAAATCTGCACTATTTTTATTAATGTACTGCTTCATGTAATGAGGAAGAATTGTAATTTTTTGTTGTCATCTTCATGGGCTCGATCTAGCGCTGCAACCATGAGTCGTTTTGACTTGTTTGAAATTTGAGTATCATAAAATGAAAGCGCTACTATTTCTGGCGATAGGTACCATAAATGATTGTAGAATTTTCGAATTAAGTCCCGACTTAAATTTTCATCAACTAAATTGAAAAGATATAAGATTTTTAGCAATGTTAGGAGCTTCTGCGGCAGTGGGAGCTTTGATCCAAACATTTAAATATATTTTTATAATAAAAACACATACATATATCTCTGATTCCATTCACCTCACAGTCTGATAAGTTGTATGTTTAAAAAAATTTATTATTTATTTTGTTATATCAAGAATATATATAACACTTTTCTTTAAATTAAAAATAAATTAGACTGACAAACTAATCTTACTATATTTTTCATTTCTCACATAATAATCAAAGGTAATATGTTTGATTTATATTTAATTATAAAATTCAAAATGAAAAGTAAGACACATATTATTTCCTCCGAGCCAATTTCGTAATAACAGACGGTGAACTTAATCCTGTTCTGCGTTTCAATCGCTCAGATCTTCTTAATGAAGTAGTACCAATTTTCATACTTTGTTTGGTTCCTAGAGGGAAACGAGACTGATTCGAGTTTGAAGGCATTGTGCTTAAGTCTGATTCGGAGAAATTAGTTAGGTGTGATGATGAAGGCATTTCTTCTATAACTGCTCCAAGTGGTAGATCTGTGGAATAAATTGGATTAGATGGAACAGATGATAATGAAGGTGATGATAAACAATTCTCTAACAAATAGCGTGCTGTTTCATGAACACCTCTAAATTCAAAGTTTGTTCTTAATAATTTTATTTGGTTCTTGTGTCGTCTTATGATGTTTTCGCCAGCTTTAACTAGATACATAACATTCCCAATACACTTTGAAATAATTCCACGTTGCCATTTTTCTCCCAAACCAAAGTTTTTGCATAACACGTGATCATCAACAGAAAATTTTCTTCGACTTGGAACGGGGTTTTGATTATTCCATAAATAAATGGAAGGCTTTAGTAAAGAAAGTAATATTCGAGGCTGTCTACCATGAATAATTTCCGCGGGAGATTTCCCCTCCTTATTTGGGGTTGATCTATATGAAATGAGATATGCTAAAAGTGAAGAGTCCAAATACTTCCCACTTGCAAGTTGTTTCTTTAAGCAATTTTTAAACGAGCGAACAAATCTTTCTGCTAGCCCATTAGATGCAGGATGAAAAGGTGCTGATGTAAGGTGCTGAATACCATTTACTTCACAAAAAATTTATTAAACTCTTTTGAACTGAACTGTGTTCCATTATCTGTCACTATTGATTCAGGTAAACCATTTTTAATCTTAAAAACATATGGAAATTGAGAATACGAATCAACTATTATTAGCCACATACAATCTTTAAATGGACCAGCGTAATCTAAATGAATCATTTGCCTAGGCAATGTAGCTTTAGGCCAACTATTAAAATTTTTCGGAGGATCAGAACTAAAAGTATTGCATGCATTGCACGAAGAAGATAATAAAGCTATGTCATTATCCATTCCTGGCCACCAACAATAACGTCTACTCATTTGTTTCATGCGCACAATTCCCCAATGACCTTGGTGAATTAGTTGTAACACGTTTTCTCTTAGTTTTCTTGGAATTACAATACGACTGTAATCCGTCTGCAGGATCAAAACACCTTTATTGTAAGTTAAATTAAAACGATGATGAAAATACTGTAACACCTCTTTATTCGCAACTTTATCAGGCCAACCATTCATAACATGTGAATGAACTTTACTTAAGACAGCATATTTTTTAGAATATTCTGCAACTTTTCGTGAGCCTAGTGGAAAATTGTTTAGAAGTTCGTCTGCAGATATATCACTTATCTCAGTAGATTCATCAAAATATGTGTCTTCTTTATAAGGCAATCTCGATAATGCATCCGCATTACCATGCTGCTTGGTGCTTTTATATCGTATTTCATATATATATATAACTTGAGAGTATTAAGGACCATCACTGAATTCTATGTGCTGTTGTATTCTTTATCCTTTTTGCTGGATTAAATATAGAAATTAGTGGTTTATGGTCCGTATATAAAATAAATTTTCTACCATACAAATACTGGTGAAACTTTTGTACTCCAAAAATAATAGAAAGCCCTTCCCTTTCAATCTGGCAATTAGAAGCATAAGCAATGGGTCGTTCTAATCCATCCGCGTACATGTGTGAAATTACAGCTCCAATACCATTTAAAGATGCATCTGTAGCTAACACAATAGGTAAATCTTCATCAAAATGAGCAAGCTGAGCCAAATCAATAATTGTTTTTTTAGCTCTTGAAAAGCTTTTTCCTGTTCCTTACCCCAAAAGAATTTCTGATTTTTCTGCCGAAGAAAGTTGAGTGGAGCACAAACAATAGATTAGTTTTTTATAAAAGAGCAATAATAATTGACTTTTCCCATAAAAGATTGAAGCTCTACAATATTTCTGGGCCTTTGTAGGTTCCTTGTGGATTCTGTTGTCGATTCTGATTGAAATATTCCAAACTGATTTACAACATGTCCTAAATATTCGACTTTTGGTTGAAAAAAACAACATTTAGAATAATTACAACGAAAACCACTGGCATTCAGTGTTTGTAACAATAAACGAAGATTTTTACAATGCTCTTCTTCAGTTGCACCCGTGCAAATAATATCATCTAAATAATTTACACATCCGGGTATATCATTTATTGTTTGCTCAATTATTCGTTAAAATATAGCAGGAGCACTTGCTACTCCAAATGGTAATTTTTGATACTCAAAAAGTGCTAACGGTGTATTGACAACAAGAAGTCGTTTTGATTCCTGATCCATTTCTATTTGTAAATACGCATCTCATAAATCTATCTTAGAAAACGATTTAGCATTCTTTAGCTTGTGAAATAGGTCACGAATTCGCGGAATAGGAAAGTTTTCGATATCCATTTAAGGATTTATTGTTACTTTAAAATTTGCACAAACTTGAATTGCATTGTTTGCTTTAGGTACGATAACTGATGGTGATGACCATTTACTAAATTTTCCTAATTCCATATTCCTAATTGAGTCAACCGTTCTGCCTCTTCCTTGAAAGAGTCATAAATTGAATAAGGAATTGGTCTAGGCTTACAAAATGTTGGTCTAGCCTCTGGTTTCATATAAATGTGACCTTTCTCCTTCATACATAATCCTAGCTCGTTTGAAAATAGGTCCTTGAAATCATCATATATGTATTTCAAATTAAGGTTTTCGTCAACATTAAATACTTAAACTATTTTAAATTCATCATACCAATTCAAGCCGAAAATGTTACTTAACATTTTTGTTCATCTTAAATTTGAAAATCTACTATAATTGAACTGAAAACAAGAATTTCTGCATAAATTGAATAAGGAATTGGTCTAGGCTTACAAAATGTTGGTCTAGCCTCTGGTTTCATATAAATGTGACCTTTCTCCTTCATACATAATCCTAGCTCGTTTGAAAATAGGTCCTTGAAATCATCATATATGTATTTCAAATTAAGGTTTTCGTCAACATTAAATACTTAAACTATTTTAAATTCATCATACCAATTCAAGCCGAAAATGTTACTTAACATTTTTGTTCATCTTAAATTTGAAAATCTACTATAATTGAACTGAAAACAAGAATTTCTGCATTCCCGTAGCTAAATAGTTTAACGACGTGTGTTTTAAAACTGGGCTCTTTAAGGACTTATAACTTTTCAACCCAATAACCGAACGCATAGCTCCCGTATCAAATTGAAATTTCATTTCATTTTTTATATTGATTAACATCTTATTACCAGATCGTGAAGTAATGTTATCAGTATCATCACAAGTAAAAATGTTTACTTCGTTTTCAATAGATCTAATGTCTTCAACCTTATCCTCTTTCAAAGAGTTAACGCAATTTTTATAATTAATTTTTGATCTACATACCGATGCTATATGTCCTACTTTCTTGCACACAAAGCATGTAGCTTTTAAATACTTGCAGCTTGACTTATCATGTTTCTTAAAACAACCACTGCATGCTGGCCACTGATGATTCACTTGTTGCTAATTTTTTCTATATTCTTTTCTTGAGTCTTGATTTACAACATAGACATTTCCATTGTGGTTAGATTTAATACTTCTAATAGTATTATGTGTAGCTTCAAACGTTTTTGCAATCTGCAAAATTTCTTCTATCGTCTGTTCGTCTTTATGCAACGCAGCTGTTCTAACGGCTTCATCGGGTGTATATAAAATTAATATATCTCGAATTAATTCATCAGAAAAATCAGTACATCAATTTTCTTTTTACATGTAAATTTACATTCTCGTGCCATACCTTTTAATTCAGTTATCCATTGATTATAACTTTCACCATCACGTTTTATTCTTTTGTAAAAATCATACCTTGATTTAATCATATGTATTTTATTCTTATAGTGAGCATCAAATTTGGAAATTAGTTCTTGATACGGCAAAATCTGTACACTGTACTTCCCAACCACTTTCTACAACAAACGATAGCTCTGATCGCCCATCCACTACAATAAAAAAGACTTCTTCCTTTTATCATCTTCAACACCATATGCCTTAAAGTATTCCTGCAACTGCGTTTTGTAAGTCTCAAAATCATTTGAATCTTCATCGAATTGCTGGAACTTAGGTACCGCCATATTGCTTGTTGTTGTAACATTCGAATTCCGCTGATTCAATATTTCTGCAAAAAACTGTTGCTGTTGTGTAAACATTTGTTGCGACCAAATCTGTTGACGTTCTAATATCTGCTCGATATTCATATCCATTTTATTAAATAATATCCTCGTCGTCAAATGATAAACAGTCAGCCAAAATGAACTGGTTCCGAAATAAGTAAATTTTTAAACTATATATTGCTTTGGACATCCAACGAGCATGGTGAAACGCTCCAGGCATTCGAAATGAAAAATTTGGAGGTGACCCGCCTACGAAAATTACCGCCAATTGGAGAAGCTCTTTGTAATCCTCCCGTGGGTCTATGTTTTTTAAACTCTTTAATGTAAACTCGTGTATCTCCCTTGTATCCCCAATAATATTTTTCACGTATAAGTCTTCAACTCCAGGCTTAAAACTACTTTCGCCTATTTTAGTCCAGGCATCTCTAAATCTATGAAATATTTTGACACTAGGACCCGAAGATGTTGATATTTTTGCATCAAATACACTCCGTAAAGTATTTCAAATATGTGATGACAACATGGATAATACAGAAGATCTTTGTTTAGTGTTTGTTCTAAAAGCACACATGCTCCTTGTATTCGTCTTGTGTTTGATGCGGTGGTATCGCAGCACAAGGCTTCCACTTTTTCATCGAGGTCCCATTCTTTGAGTAAGTCAAAGACATCCGTTGCTTGCTGTCTTCCCGCACCTTAAGTTATCGCTGGGATGCCGAGTAGCTGATCTGTTCCATTAAAAGATACAACTACAGGCAGACGATCGCCGTGTTCACTAACCATCAATGATGGCAACATTTTAACATCCCTTGCAATACGACTGTATGTTTCTCGTGGAAACGTTGTTTTTTCTCTTCCCTAAGCAATTTTGCCTTTTCTTTTTTCGCCAAGTTGCAGTCACAAACTATCATTGCACCAGGTCTTCCCTTTTTTCTTTCATTTGTTAAAAAAAACTTATCTTCGGCATGTGCAACATCAAACAAATCATCAAATTTATTTACGAAGTCTTTTTCGCGTTTTTCCTGG
Organism: Linnaemya vulpina; assembly: GCA_963675445.1. Lineage (NCBI taxonomy): Eukaryota > Metazoa > Arthropoda > Insecta > Diptera > Tachinidae > Linnaemya > Linnaemya vulpina. The sequence goes on from OY776278.1 coordinate 55,425,675, forward strand.
AGTAATGTCCGGCGTTTCGAGCTTTTTTTGCAAGTTTCTCCATTCTAAATACAAACCTTCAACTTTTGAGACACATTTGTCAAAAGCTCTAAGTGGTATTCGTGCTTTGTTCCATAAAACTTCTACCTCTTTCACTACAAGGGAAGCACTAGCACGCAACTCTAGTTTTAACTCTTTAACTTTTGTTTTAGTGCTCATTCTTTTTTCTCAAAAGTTATTTATTAAAATTTAAAGTGATCAATTGAGGGGTTTTAGCTAGTTCCTATGCGCATTTTACTGGGACTAATGCAGATCATCAGGGAACTTTTACCCAACATATCTTAGAATAACTAGAGATGTTTATTTTAAAGTTCCACATTAATAAATAGGAAGTCTGAACAAACATCAAAGTCATAACAAGAACTCACTGATCACTTTGCCCTTTTAATTTTATTACGGTTCTATTTCATTCTACAATTGGTTGGCTTTTTTCCGACTCTAACTGTAGTTGTAAGAGAAATAAAGAACAACAACTAATAATTGTTTTAATGTAAAAACAATTTATTTAGAGTGTTGACAACATAAATTGTTTAAGCGCGGGCACTCGCTAATTAAATTATTACATATTTTTGGGAATTGTCGTTTTAACTCTTTAACGTTTATTTTCTTGCTCATAAAACAAAAGTTTTACTTTTTGCATATTGTAAAATAAAACACACAAAAATTGACAATTTGGCACCGATTATTTGGCAGGCATCATAGCCGAGAAGGTACAACTGCTCCTGTCGTCTTGTGTTCATATTTATTTTTGATAGTATTTTACAAACTTGATTGTTTTATCGCTTTATTTCTTTTAATAACACTTATTTTTTTACTTGTATATGTACTAAGTACATTGTACTTACGCCCATTTGATACAAATATTATTTAATTGAATTGAATTTAATTGTCTGAGCTCACAAACGATAAATTACATTTGCTGTTATATTCACGATATTCTTAAAATCATATTATATATTTTTAAAGTATTGCTAAACATTTTTCCTCATTATTATGAATTTGTAAACGGAAAAAGATTTAGGTCGAATAAATTCATTTTTGTTTACATAAAATTTACCAGTGTTTTATTAAATAACCCCCAAATTAACATCTTAACTTAGTTCATATGAATTTAGCATATATAGCCAACTTGTGGGCGGATGCAGCACGCCTTCTTGTATTACAATATGCTTATAATTTTACACAATGCATTTTTTTAATACGTAGAACATTTTTGGGTGAAGTTGCGACCTAATCTGTTAAAAAAAATTGTCCCATACATATAAGGCGCACCCTAATGTACATATATGTTTTTGCTCATCTAAAGTTATCTTTGAGTGACAATTTTTCCTACAGTGATCTAATTGTATAAACATTTTGTTAACCTTATTCGATTTTTTGATGTTGTTGGAAGTTCATCATCATCATTCGATTCATTGACATATTCCTCTGAGTACTATTTTGTATACTGTCATAAGTTTGATCCGATGGAATATAATCCCAGTCATTAAAAACGGTTTCGTGGAAAATGTCTTCGTCACTTATTTGATTTGATTGTTGCTTAAATTGTTATGATTTATCATCATTCATTCCGACGTCAGACCCTTTGAGAAAAGGTTTCCTTTTGTCGTTTTCTTCTAATTCGTTATCTTTACAAACATTGGAATTATATGGTTTTTGAATATTGGCCGTAACTTTTATATATTTTTGGACATGGTACAATAATCAGATAACACCACTAGTTCAGCTGCTTCATGTTTTTTAACGTAAAATTGTCAAATTTTGTTTTGAAAGTTCATTATGTGCACTGCCGACCACTTGAATAGGTTCACTATATTCATTGCATTCAAATTAATTTTTTCCAGAATTAATTAAGTTCTTAATTATATTTTACTTTGAAATGGTAAAGTATTGGATTGTGTGTCATTAAAATGAAAGACATTTTTTTATAATTAATAACTGAATTTTTAAATTTTTTGCAGAATTAATATATGTATATTATATTTTGTGCCACTTGAACCGGTTCACCATTCTCAATTTAAGAACGCAGCAAAAAAATATTTTTTATGTTAAATTTTTTTTATTTTTCAAGATATTTGCAATGTTTTGGTAATGATTTAATAATGAGTACGAGTTGTAAAGATTTTTTTTAAATTGCTCCCAACACCATTACACTTCCCTCACGACTTAGGTAACGTTCTTCTTTACGTAGGCTAAGAAAATAACAGCTATAAACTTTTTTTGTGTGCGGAAACAACACGAAGCCAATAATTATTATCGCTCATATGTTCCCGTGCAAACTGCTGCGGTTTCGCACATCATTTAACGATGGCATTTTTTTCAATGTCCTACACTTCGAATTATTCGGCTTACAGTGTTTACGCTAGCTGCTATACCCGATTTTGGTCTAATTATGCAGCATAATTGCTCGAATTTGAGGCAGCTCTTATAATAGCCCTTCTGTTCGTTTGTGTTGTAACTGTTTTCGTCATGTTATTTTCATAATCGGCCATATTTCTTAAAAAACTGCTTAGAAAATTCTAGTAGCGACCAAGCTTTTTTGCGTCATATGTATATATGACCTTAGCCAGTTTCTTTAAATGCTTTAATTTTACTTTCTTCAGATAATTGCTTGCTGCGCCCCATTTTCAATTAAATTTGTAAGAAAGTATTGCAGTATCTCACGAACGCTTAAATTTAGAATTATACCGACCAAGGTCAAACGCAAACTAATTTAATTCTAAGAGAGCATATTCAAGTGGCATAAAATGTACAAGTGTTTTTACTGCATTTTGTGTTTTCTTAAAGTTTATATTAAGAAAAAATTATATGTATACATTTTCTTAGTGAATTAAGCTGCATTCACCCATGGTTTCAGTACAATATTGACGTTCTACAACATTTCTAGTTTTTTGAGAGTATGATCTGAAGCGATTCACCCACTTCGCGCATTTGTTCTGCAACATCAAGGCTACCATATGAAATAATTTTGTAAACTATGTGTGTGAGTTTTACAATTGTGCAATACCACTATTTATTTAATTTTATTTATAACAATATTCAAAAGTTATATTTTTTAATACCAAACAATACAAAACAAGTGCTCCGTATATTATTATACCCATAAACAATATGAAACAAGCTTGTTGTTATACACACAAAAGTATAAAACAATTTCTGTTTCTTACTATACATGTAATATTTTGTGGCATCTCAGTTCTACTTCACTTAAGAAATTAAACATTCTGGCTGCACAGTTACAATGTTTCGGAACGTGAATTAAAATTAAACCAATTCAGTTCACGCGAGGTTTTACTCGCGTAAACTTAACATACCCCAAATACACTGTTAGTAACATACTTTTTTGCACAGTTGAAAAAAACAGTACTAACACGAAAAAAGTAGTAAATTATGACAAAATGTACCAAAATACCACATTTTTCAACTCTGCCGGCATTATTTGTTTTGATTATAAAAGTATGTTATTTCACAAATCAGATGAGTTAACGTGTAAAGTAGTTTGTTACAGAGTAGAAACTGCATGCCTTCTGTACACTTTATATTGTTTGATGAATAAATTCATCAAATATAAAAGTGCCAAGGATCTGAAAATTGGGTTTTGTAGAGGGAAGTTCCCTTAAAACGACTGGCCAGTTGTCATCAAATCATATTTAAAAGTTTAGGGAGTATAGCCCCCAAAGATGAAAAGTAGTCAGAATGCACCCAATATTGATTGATGAATAAAATCGTCAAATATAAAAGTGCCAAGCATCTGAAAATTGGGTTTGGTAGAGGGAAGTGTCTTAAAATGACTGGGCGGTTGTCATCAAATCCTATTTAAAAGCTTAGGGGATATACCCCCACAAAGATTATTTACGTGAGAAAGTAACAAACACGAATTTGTGCAAGCCGTAAAATGAAGCCAAATGATGCAGATTTTGTAGAAGCGGCTCCTTTTACATCTAAGAGAATTTCCCAAAATATACGCAAAGCTGCTAATACAATAAAATACAACTTACAGATATATATTTGTAGTCACACTAAAAATGGAAGAGAATTGACCGAAATCTTAAGAAAAGTTTCCTATTCACTAGACTGTTTTCAAAAGAATATTTTTACATACATGTCCTCTGGCAAATCGAATGGATTTGAACAATCTCGCAATTGCCATTTTATTGTCAATAGGTTTTATTTCATTTAACTGATTTTATATATTTCTTTTGTGTTTTAAAGAAATGTTTATTTTGTGAACAAATCCAGTTGCTTATATTGTTGTTCTTTGCTATAAAAACTATACGAAATGAAACGAAAATAGAAAATGAAATAGACCGAAATACATCACACTTAATCGTTTTATACAGGGGCCGTAAAAAACTGTTATCCATGAAAACGTGAAACAAAAAATCTTTATGTTAGAGTCAAGAAACACCTATAGTGTTATATACCATTAGATTCGTAGTCACGAGCTCTTTCAGAATATTTTTCAACGATAAAAAAAAGTTCAAATGAAACTCTTGAAAATAGGGTTTCTTAATCTTCATAAAATAAAACTCATTTGAGGAGATTTATTATTTCTTCAAATATAAAACTCATTTAAGGAGTTTTATTTTTTCCGTTAAAAATAAAACTTATGTGAAGAGTTTTATTTTTCCGTCATATATAAAACTTATTTAAGCAGTTTTTTTTTATCAAAAGTAAAACTCATTTCAGGAGTTTTATTTTCTCGTATTTCTATTTTTTGAATAATATTTTGTTCATTTTTGATAGAAAATATAAAACTCTTTAAATGAGTTTTATATATGACGAAAAAATAAAACCCCTCAGATGAGTCTTTTTCTGACGAAAAAATTAAACCCCTCAAATGAGTTTTATTTTTTACAGAAAATATATAACTTTTTAAATGAGTTTTATTTTTGACGAAAAAATAGAACTCCTCAAATGAGTTTTTCGACAGAAAAAATAAAATTCATTTAAGGAGTTTTATTTTTGAGGAAAAAATAAAGCTCAATTGAGGAGTTTTATTTTTGACGAAAAAATAAATTTCTCTTTTTAAGAGTTTTATCCGAACCTTTATTTTTACGTTGAAAAATAACTGTTCAAGGTAGAGTTTATTCATTTAAGTTACAAAATAACTATTTTAAAGTAACTTTTTCGATATAACTCATAACCGTTACGGTCCCTGGTTTTAGAGATTGATTTCAGCTTTGAATTAAATACTGTAGAAGACATGGTTATTTGATATTTATACTAAAACCTTTATATGTGATTATACATTTCTATATGAATTGTGCATAGCATACGAAGTAGTATACTTCATTAACTTACAATGTGAAAGCATAGGTAATATAAGTAAACCCGAGTCTGAAACTTGTACGTAGCAGCTTAATATATTGAATATGTATATATATTTGTAAGAAATATTATATATATATTGTTTGTTTCCAATGGGTAAATATATTTGCAGTGTACATAAATTGTTTCAATTCTAGTCTGTATCAGCTTTTGCCTAACGATAGTGCAAACGAGTACAAAATATATATACACAATCTGAATAAGTATGTTAGAAGAAATGGCTATATATGGTCATCTCTAAATACATGTTTTACTATTTAAGCAAATAATAGTGGTTGAAAATAAAAAAAAATTTTGTTTAGGGAAAAAATTGTGAAATAAATAATAAAAATAAGTGTGTGTTAAGTGATTTCAAGACGATATTAAACTGTTTATAAACATTAAAAGAATATACCAAAACTCCTAAATTGTGGCTGGCGGTCAATACCGTAAAGAAATCAACATAAAAATTAGCCAAGATTCCCAAAGAATTGAAATTCTTTCAAATTATTATTTTTTTTATTTTTATTAATGTTAGTGCTCAAAAAAGTAATTGATAAGGGCTTAGAAATGGTTAAATATTTTGAAAATATAAATTGTCGCACTGATCGTCACGTAATCAATCTGGATACATATTTTAAATGGGACTGTGGGAGGCGAAACAAGTGCTTAGTGCATGCTAATAGATGGCTAAGGCGCTAAATAGACATACTCACGGGTGTAATGAGAACCTTAAACTATAAATTGAGCCGGCAATTAAATTTTCTTTCAAGTCACAAAACATCGCGTCAAAAAAACCAATTTCGAATCAGAGGTACAACTTAAGTTGATCTGCTGCAACAAAATTGGAAATTCCACAGACTTAGAAGAAGACGGTACGTATAATTTGTTTTTAACAAAAGCTATGCTTACTATAGATCTTTTATAAGATCTGTACAATTTGTTGTTACATATATTTCCGTACTAGGCTAGCATTGACTTCAATGAGCATTTGGAAGTGCACAAAACTGCTGCCTATTTAACACCCCGATGTTACTGATAGCTTCGAATCCTTCATGTTTTCCCAGTCCTTCTAAATATATTATTTTTGAACTGATAATTTTCTGTACAGATGTCAAGGTATTTATATATGTCAACATATTTACTTATTTAAAACAAAATGGAACAATTTTCTTTTATAGTTTATTAAATAGTGTTTTTCCAACATGAGCGCCTTTGTCAATTTCAGTGGCAAATAAGAAAATTGGAAACCAACATTATGAAAATCAATTTTTGGTTATAATACAAGTCATGGAAAACGTGCTGAATGAATGTTAGACCATTTTCATAACATGCATAAAGATATAAAAGCAATTAGTGAACTTCATATCAAAGAAACGAAAGGATTGTATTGGAACAAGCAAGAGTGTATATAATGTAAGCATTATTCTGTTATAAAAAATGTGAAACTTATAAACCTAATCTCTATCACATTAATAGTGCATTAAACCTAATTTAAAAATATTAATCGAAATTTCTATATTTCTTTTAGGGTCACAGTGTCTACAAAGAATTTGCTAAAGAAAAATATTATTGGAAAAAAATCTGAAATTAGCTCGAAAAGATATAGAAAATTTTTAAAGTAAATGCAATTGAGATGGTTTAAGATTAAAAATTTATATGTATAAAAAAATATTTATAAAAACTATGCAGTAATGTTTTTAAATTTATTTCACTCTCAATAAAAATTCAACTCCTTTAAAATGTACTACTAAATTTTATTTATTTATAAACAAATCTTGTTAATATTGTGGAGGTTTCCACACTACCATAGAGGTACTACACGTAGTGCATTGCTTCCGTTCAGGTATTACTACTATGACTACAGAAAATGTAATCAATAACGAAGTTGTTACCAAACGTGCCACTGTTCCACATTACGCATGAAAACATTTGCTAGCAGTCTTAAGATACTTGCGACATTTATTTAATTGACCGATTCAGCCAATTATTTGCAATATATATTATTTCAAATTATATTATTCGTATAAGTTCTTATATTTTCAATCGATTATTATATTTAGGGCCATTATTACAACTTGACCACAAATTTGGTGGTAGTAAATGCCAACGTTAACATAACAAGTCGATAAAGTGGCCGGTAACAACTTTTCATCATTACAACTTGCCGGTAATATTAAATGTATATTTCTTATTGTGTGGCAATACCACTAGCAGTTACCGACTTCTTTGGAAGATTATTCACATCGCGAAAAGTTGTAGTGGCAACGACACACTTGTTTTCGCCTTTTAAAAATATATGCGGTTTTTTTTTTGTGAAAATATAACTTTTTGTTATTAAATAAGATATGTCAGCATCTAAGGAAACAATCGTGCGAGCCGTGAGAAGACGGGCAAAAAACTTTTCAAGTGAAGATATTAAAAAATAAGAAAATATGGTAATATAAATATAAATTCTCCTGTTAAAACTTATCGCAAAGTCGAACTTGCCTTCAATATATCGCACATACTTAGATTAAAGGAAAGTTGTAATAATGAAAATGTTTTAATCTGACTGATAAAATCTCACTTTAAGATAACACCAAGTAGTAATAGTGGCCCTTATTATATTATTTAGCAGTATGCTGAGTTATGTGCATCATCAAAGAAAATAGAAATGAAAAATAATAATTAATGCATACTATATATGCATAATATATATGCATATATATTACTATATATGCATTCTTTCTTCATATGATGGCAACTGCGCTATGTACTTATGTGTTTCAAGACTGTTACAAGAAAAAACTTAAATAAAGAAATATATTTTATAGTACTATTTTTTGCTATGTTCCAATTAACTTGTTAATAACCAACTAATAACAATATTTTTATATAAAACATTTTATATAAGTACTATATTCGGTTGTGCTGAATTTTATATACCCTTCACCAACGTACGTACACATTACATGTATTTTTTAGTACCAATTTTGTGCTTTCTAATTTATAAAATAGTTTCAGTTAGCGAGAAAAACAACTTCAGTTGCATTTTTTGGTTTATTTTTTAATAAAAAATATTAAAAACTTCCCACCCTTGGAAACGAAGTTATAGCTTTTAAGATTTTTTTTTACCAATTCAAATCTTCATAATATGTAAAGTGGTTTTATTTAAGGAAAACTACAAATTTTCAACCATTTTGGTAACTTTCATGTGATACAAAATATTGCAAATATCCAACCCTGGAATCGAACTTTTGATTAATATTACATATTTGATACGAATTTTGCTTTCCTGAATTAAAAAATAGCTTTAATTAGTTGCCTTTTTGCTTACTTTTATGTATAAAAAATCAATTTCCCACCCCTGAACCGAAATTTGAATTTGTTTTGTGTCTTTTACCAATATAACTTCTTATGACGCGTGAAATAGTTTTACTTAAAGAAAATTTAAAATTTGTAATTATGTTAGTCACTTTCATTTATCACAAAATATTGCAGTTATATAATCCTATAATAGAAATTTTAGTTTAATTAGTAAAAAATAAACGACGTTAGTTGCTCTCTTGTTACTTTTATGTATTAAAAAATGTTAATTTACCATACCTGTTGTTTGTTTTTTTTTTTTATTAAGATAACCTTTAACGAGGCATAAAAGAGTTTTTTTGTATTTGCAACCCTTTTGGTCACTCTCATGTATCGCAATATGCGTGTGCGTGACACTCGTTGGAGTAAGACGTGTTTTTCTGTGCTCTGTATAATCCTTCAATCCTGACTTAAAACTGTTAACAAATAAATTCGAATGTAAATAATTGAATTTTTGTCGTGCGTTTATTTTTGTTTTTGAATTGTGCTAAAAAAAAAATACATAAAATAAAATATAAAAAACAACGACTTTATGCTATAAAAGTAATTTATTCTAGTCCTCACATTTCATACGTTTTTATATTGACATACATTCATACCAGCATACTCGAATATTTAACATACAAACAATAACACTAACAATTAAATCTTTAAAGTGTCTCTTTTCTGCTTTTGTTTTCTTTGCTGAATAATATACTGCATACATTTTTCTCAACAATAATAACAACAACCAATGATTATATACAAATATGTAATTTAAAATTTTAACATTAAACAACAATAATAATCATCTTTTGTGCAAATTACAAAAATTAACGAAATATCCAACAAAAACCCTTAACCAAGAAGAAAGCAAAAAATTCCGCAAATTCAAAGCAACAACTAACATAATACTTATAATTATTAATCAATAACAACAATAATCAGCAATAAATTCATATACCAGCAAACATAAATTAACTAAAAAAAAAAACTAAAAAATTTGAACTGCTCCTATTTTTATTTTTAACGTTTAAAGTAATATTTATTGATATGGCCTGTTTAGCAAAAAATTGTACCATATCAAGCGAAGATGACAGAATGATTGTCTGTTGGCTTTGCCATGAATGTTGTCATTATAAATGCTGTGGTATCTCTGGGTTAGTAGCAGAAGCTTTATCCAAGATTAATGGACTACATTGGTGTTGTGAAAGCTGCAGGAAAACAGGAGTCGACTATTATCGTTTGTTCCAAAATACGAAATCGAAGTTTCTTGAATTACAGGATGAAGCTTATAAGTTAAACGAACGTATTTCCGCTTATGGTAAATTGTTTGACGATTTTAAATCGTTAGATAATCTGAAGTCTCCTCCACAAAAAAAACGTCGTAAGTCACCTAGAATCAACAACACAGAAAAATGTGATGATCCTCCGGCTGTTTCGTGCAAACCTACATCATCTTTAGGAACTGGTTTAAATACATGCCCTTCAATAAACACAGAATTAAATATCGCTAATTCACAGCAAAGTTATGCTGAAGCTGTCACCGAAATTAATCATACTACTATTGATCCGCTACAATCACATTCGGAGGTAGGTGCTTATAGTTCGCTACGAGCAGTACCTCCAAGAAAAACAATTTTCGTTTCTCGTTTGGCAAGCGATACTACTTCGGGTTCAGTTGAATCTTACGTAAAAAGTAAAATTGGCAACCATGCAGCCATCTGAATTCATAAATTCAATTTTTCTCAACCCAGATCTATATCATCTTTCAAAATTACGGTTTCTGTAGATCTTTATGATACTATACTTGATCCGAATTTCTGGCCAAATAATACTCTTGTTCGGGAATATGTGTATAGAAGTAGATCACAAAATATTGAAGTGCTGCCACAACGTCAATCTAACGCTCCAAAAAACTAAATGCAACTACTGATTATATTTCTATTGTTTACCAAAATGTCCGTGGCTTGAGAACTAAACTATCAACTCTATATATGGAAAGCTTCAACATTGATCATCATGTCTTGGTGTTCACAGAAACATGGCTCAATGACAATTTTTTAAATACCGAAATACTTTGTAACAACTTCAATATATTTCGCCGTGATCGTGGTAACAGAAGTACTGGTGGTGGTGTTCTTATTGCAGTTTCTTCTGATTTTTCTTCTGAGGTCGTCATCATTGATTCTTCGCTTGATATAGAATTTATATCTGTAGTAATAAAACTTAATCATAAAAGAGTATATGTTACCTGTTCTTATATTCCACCATCTTCCCCGCAAATTTTATATACTATGCATGCCGAAGCTATAGGATTAATCGCTCGTTCCGCTTTTGCTGGTGACTCTGTCTTTGTTTTTGGTGACTTTAACTTACCTTCCATTGCCTGGGCATATCTGCCTGAAGATAAATATTTTATTCAAACGAAGCAGAATTCGAATCATGCCGAATTTTTCAACATCTTATATGACCTTAACCTATACCAAATAAATGGAATTTTCAATAACTACAATAGGTTATTAGATTTAATATTCGTCAATGATGTGGCTGAGTGTTTCATTAGGCGCTCATCCCCCATTACAACTCCTGAAGACTGTTACCATCCCTCAATAGAAGTAGTGGTTTCAATTCTATCAAAATCAGTTAGGCCCTCGTTTTGCAGAAATGAAATTGTCTACTCGTTCAAACATACTAACTACAATATGTTAAATGAGCTGTTCGCTGACACAAATTGGGGCAATATTTTATCGTGCCATACTGATGTCGACCAGATGACTAAAGCCTTCTATAATAAGATTTACTCCTTTATAGATTTGTGTGTTCCAAAAATAAAACCTAAGAAAACAACTGGTCCACCCTGGAATAATAAACTTTTGACTCGTGCCAAAAATAAGAAAAATAAGTGCTTTAAAAAATTTAAACAGTCTGGTTCCCCTGCAGACTATCTAAGGTATTCGATTAGCCGCTCTGGATACATTTCGCTTAATAAGACATGCTATGATAACTATATAAACAGAATGAAATATAATTTTAAACGTAATCCAAAGTCATTTTTCAAATTTGTCAATTCCAAGCGAAAAATAACTGGCTTTCCTTCTTGTATGAAGTTTCAACAAATGGAATCCTGTGATGACGCCATTATAAGCAATTTATTTGCCGATTTTTTCTTGACAACTTATTCGGATGCTACCTACGACAATTCGTTTAACTATCCAGTCAGGATAACAGCCAACCAATCAACCTCTATTCAATTTATTGATATATCAACAATCCGCATGGAATTAAAACGCCTTAAATTTTCTTTCAACTTTGGTCCAGATAAAATTCCTAGCAACATTTTGATAAACTGTGCTGACAGTATTGCTGTGCCATTAGCACTTTTATTCAATGCGTCAATAAAATCTGGTCATTTTCCTTATGTATGGAAGAATTCCTTTATAATTCCATTGTTTAAATCAGGAAATAAATCTGATATAGCCAACTTTCGTGGTATTGCAAAACTGAGTGTTATTCCCAAACTATTTGAAAAAATTGTCACCGATCACTTAAGTTATCAAGTATCAAATTTGATATCACCATGTCAGCATGGTTTTCAAAAAAGGTGCTCTACTACAACGAATCTGCTGCACCTTACAACCGAAATATATCGTGGATTTTTTCAACAACAACAAACCGATGTGATCTACACTGATTTTAGCAAAGCCTTCGATAAAGTCAACCATATGCTTCTGAAAATTAAACTGCATTTGCTTGGCTTTACGGATCTTAGTATAAAATGGATATATTCATACCTGAGTTATAGAAAACAAACCGTTTGTTTTAAAAATATATATTCTAGAAGCATTGATGTTTTATCTGGTGTACCACAGGGAAGTCACCTTGGACCACTTCTATTTACATTGTTTATTAATGACTTACCTGATGTAATTCGTTCATCCAATATTTTGATGTATGCTGACGACGTGAAAATTTTTCTGAGTTATAGTCAAATATCTGAACAGAAACATCTCCAAGAAGATTTAAATTCATTTTACTCTTGGTGCAAAACAAATCGTATGGAACTTAATTTGAAAAAATGTAAATACATGCGTTTTGTTAGAAGACGTCCGATTCCTGCAAGCTATGTTTTTGAAAATTATCAATTGGACTTGGTCGATAATATCTTGGATCTCGGAATCCTGCTTGATTCTGAACTTAATTTCATTGCTCATATAACAATGGCAATAAATAAAGCTAGAGGTGTACTTGGTTTTGTAAAACGCTGGGCTAAAGAGTTTAATGATCCGTATGTTACAAAAAGCCTATATACATCACTTGTAAGGCCTGTGTTGGAGTACGGATCGGTAATATGGGACCCTATATATAAAACACATTCTGACGCTATCGAATCTGTACAAAAACAGTTTCTTATTTTTTGTCTTCGTGGGTTAAACTTTAACCCAATGAATTTACCATCATATTCCGCTAGACTTTCCCGTATCAAGCTGCCAACTCTAAAAAGTCGTAGAACTGTGCTGAACATATCGTTTATTTTCAACATAATTATTGGCGATGTAAGCTCTGGTTTTTTAATCAACGATATAACTTTTAATGTCCCACAACGTCCTTCACGTTATTTTTGTCCACTAGCAGTTAAATTTTTCAAAGCAAATTATGCCAATAGTGATCCTTTGAGAAGGATGTGCCACGAGTTCAACAAATTTTATAATTTTATTGATTTTTCTTCAAGCCACAGTACAATAAAAAATAAAATATTAATTTATCTAAACTCATAATTTTGTACTCAACTTTTGTAGATATTATTATTATTTTATGTTTTATACTAATGTTTAAAAAATTTATGTATACAATTTAACTGTCTGTAAGGATCATTATCCATAGACAAATAAATAAATAAATAAATAAAATAAAAAATAAATATTGCAATTGGCTAACCTTAGAAAAGAAATTTCGATTTTTTTAATATATGATATTAATTTTATTATTGAATTAAAAATATTTCAATCACCAACCCCTGGAAATGAAAAATATTTTTATGTTTTTTTACCAATGCATAGCTTCATGCTGTATAGAGCGGTTTTATTTAGGAAAAACTTGAAATTTGTAACCATTTTGGTAACCTTCATGTACCACTATATATTGGAGTTATCTATATATCAATATCGAAATTATTGATATATATTAAATATCGAATATTAATTATGTTTTTCCTGAATAACAAAATAGTTTTAATTTGTAAAAAAGGCGTTAGTTGCTATATATATATATGTATATATATATATATATATATATATATATATATATATATACTGATATATATTTATATATATATATATATATATATATATATATTTACATATATCATGTTTCGCACAAGCAATTTTTTAAGTGTATCCTTAAACCGCCATGATTATTTGAATTTTTTGTTGGAAATATTCGCATTTAAGACTTTTTGCACCTCAGTACATATGAAAGGCCTTTCCCACTTTTGTACTTTTACATACAACTGTTCGATACGGTGTGTTGCTAGAGTATGTTTTCTTCTCGTCGATTACTATTTTTCGAATTGTTTTGACCTGTGCCTCGTTTCTGTAACTGAAGTGAGAATATCTCGTATCGAAAAACTAAATAAATATGGTTGTCATGCTCTTTATTGTGGGGTTATCCATAGAATAATATGTTGATTATTATGAAAATTTAACAAAATTATAAATGCATTAAGAAATATATTCTGATTCATCCTGTGGTTCACAGAGTGAAGACAATTTATTCTATGCGAGTTCTCACTTCAGTTACAGAAACGAGGCAGTGGCTGTGCTTTTTAAATGACAATGGTGCCAGATGATAAGAAAAGACAATAGTGCCAGATGATTAAACATGACAATGGTGCCAAATAATAAAAACGACAAACATCTGTAGCGCACTACTGAAATTGTTTAACTGGAAATGTGCGTGGTGTAAACGCATAAACTCTAAAAAAAACTTCTTTTGATCAAAATATTTATTTTCAAGTTCACGAAAACATTTCTTTGCTAACAATATTTTGCTTTTTATCAGTTTTTGTTTTCATAAGATCTTCTTTTCACACAAATCGTTTAATCAAAATAAATTTTCTCTACAAACCATTTACAAATTATCTTGTCTCAAGCAAATTACCTATTTCCTAAATTTCAGTTTTGATAAAACAACTTCTTTGAAGAGAAGTAGTTTTCTTAAAACAAAATGTATATATGCAAAACAATATTTAATACAATTTAGATTTCTTTCGCATTTCAGAAAATTTTTAAACTATTTCAGATAAGATATTTTATTGAATATTTTTTCCAAATATTATGAAAGAAGTTGATTTGCCAAGAACTGTAGATTTTTAACCAAATGGCGTAGAAATGCAAGGATTACACCAAAAGAACCGTCTCAAAATTTTATATTTAGTATAAAAATCTTGCAAAAATGTCTTATTTAGAGAGAAGTTGTTTTGTCAAAAGTCCACTGGTATGTATGTGTATGTTTCTGTGTATATTTCATTTTTTTTTTATAAAAAATATATGTGAATAAAAAAATGAGGTTAAAAATTATTTGTATTAATGTAGAGTAAAGAATATACATTTTACGTATTGTTTTATAGGGGTATATCCCACGGGCTCTATGGTCAATGTCTATGATCAGATATAATTCAAAAGTATATCATATTATATTTTTCCCGACGTTTCGTTCGCTTTTTGCAAACTTCTTCAGGGGTTGTATTTATTGTTAATTTTATAATTTTATCTAGCACAAAATTAAGAAAAAAATATATATAAAAATTATATAAGATATATATAAGAAATTATATAAGATCTTTACAATGGTTCTTCTGGTATATTACAATTCATTAACTTACGATTTTATGTTTTCAACATTATACTTAATACTATTGTCAGTTAACTTACAATATTTTTGTTTATGGCAATTGAATATTGGAGCTTTGTATTATCCTTGTCTTCTTTATAATTTATCGTTCTATGTATTTTCTCTTGTACGCGTAAGCTCTCTATAGTGAAACGTTTATTTGTCATTTTCTCTTTGTTTAAGATTTTAACATTGTTAAAGTCTATTTTGTGATTTTTCTCTTTTGCATGTTGTGAAAGTGCTGTTGTTTCTTTTCCTTTCTTGATGTCCGATTCATGCTCTTTTATCCTTGTTCCCAATTTTCTCTTTGTAGTTCCAATATATACTTCCTCACATTTTTCATTTTTATTTCCCTCACATTTGATTTCATACACAACATGATCAATTTTTAGTTTTTCTGATTTTTGATTTTGTGTTTGTGTATATGTGTCTGAGAGTTCTGTTTGATTTATATGCTATTGTTTGTTTTTGGTCTTTTGGTAAAGTATTTTGTAAGGTGACCATGTCAGTTATTTTAGGTATATATGGTACACTGTAGAATATGGTTGTTACATTTGTCTGCGGTGTTTTTTCTTTTTTGTGATTTTTTAATGTTTTGTTGATGATGTTGTTTGTTATATGTATTGGGTAACTATTTTTAGTTAATATTTTTCTTATTTTGTCGATGTTGTTGTTCATAAATCTACTATCACTAATTTTGAGAACCTTGGCAATTAAATTAGTTGCTGTGTTCAGTTTCATTTTGTGTGGTTGTGTTGAGTGATAGTTAATGATCCTGCCTGATGATGTTGGCTTTGTATACCAGTCTGTTATTAGTTTATTCTTATTTCTTATTATTTTTATGTCTAGATAGGTTATTTCTTTATTTTTCTCTTTTTCTATTGTAAATTGTAGTCTATTGTGATATGCATTGAGTTCATTTAGTATTGTTGTCTCGTCAGATATTTTAATTACTGCAAAAAGATCGTCAACATATTTTGTAATGAATTTAATTGATATATCTTTTAATTTTAATTGTTCTATTGCGTCGTCCAGAAGAGAGTCAAGTACAATGTCAGCAATTGTTGGAGATAAGGGGTTACCCATCGGCATTCCATATAGTTGGGTATATATTTTGTTGTCAAATTTAAAGTAATTATTATCTTTTAGACAAAACTGCAAAAGTTTTAAAAATTGTGTTTTTTGTATTGTCGTGATATCTTTTAGTTTATTCCATTTGTTCAGTATATTTCTTATTGCTAAATGTGTCGGTATGTTTGTAAATAATGATACTACGTCGAAAGAAACCAAAATATCATCTTCCGCCAAATTAACATTTTTAAGTTTATCTTTAAATTCCTCTGAATTTTTTATATTGTATACAGGGGAGATCAAATTCTGTAAAATTTTGCCAATGTACTTTGATAAATTGTAGCACGGGACTTTGTTTGAGGAGGAGATTGGTCTAAGTGGTACATTGGTCTTGTGTATTTTTGGTAAGCCGTATAGTTCTGGTGCGGCTGCAGCTTGCGTGGTCATCTTAAATTTCTCTTGTTTGGTTATTGCGTTCTGTTTGTATAGTTGTATGATGAGGTTGTTGTTTATTTTTTATTTTACTTGTGTAGAAACAAATATATATCGACTCGCACCGAAGTGTTTATACCTACATAGTACAATGTCTGTATACATGTGCAATATCTGATGCAATTTTTGAGGACTACTTTCAACTTCGTAAAATAAAATATCCATAGTGTTTAAATTCAAATTAATTTATTGGCAATAAAACATGTTACAAAAAAGTAGTTTCATCTCTTAATGATTTAAATTTAAACTTTCTAAGCACTAGATGATATGTACTTATAGATCTCCCATGAAGAATGCTTACACAGTAAAATTATTATAAGAATATTAAGAATTTATATTCTTTGTAACAAATTTTTTATAACAATTTTTCTACGGAAAATTCGACATAAAAATTGTCGATACAGAGTATTTTATAGAAAATGAGATGTAACGAAAAGATTTTTTTACAATAATATTTTTATTATAAAATGTTTTCTATTGAAAGATTTTTATTACAATTTGTTTTATGAAGAGATGTAGCTTATGAAATTTTTTATAATCAAAGAATTTTTTTTCCATAGAAACATTTTTGTTCTGAAATATTTTTTGCTAACATTTTCATTATAAATGAATTTCTTACTATAAACAATTTTTCATTATAAAATATTTTTTATGTAACACGTAATTCACACCAAGACTTTTATGAAGTCTATTTTTCGACATCATTTTTGGTTTGATAGCGAGCGAGGTAGAGAAGAAAGAGGGGAAGAAAAAATTACTCGATTCCTGTTTTCTATGGTTTTTTTATACCCTTCACAAAAAAGTGAAAGGGTATATTTAGGTTGGCCATTTCGTGTGCGATTTCTTTGATATCAATATGCGACCCCATAGAGTATATATATTCTGGATCCTTATGAATAGCGAAGACGATTGAGCGATAGCCGTCTGTCTGTACGTGAAATCGATTTTCCCAAGCCCCCAGAAGAGTTAGAGACTTCATCCTTGAACCTAAATAGAACTTAAATAAAACTGTTGTATGCCTCATTAAGAGTTATATTTGTATATTGAAATTTTTATATACATAAAAGTAACCAAAAGGGCAACTAACTAAAACATTTGTTAATTCAGGAAAAACAAAATGCGTATCAAATATTTAAACTAAATCAAAATTTCGATACCAGGTTTGGATATTTGCAATATTTTGTATCACATAAAAGTTACCAAAATGGTTACAAATTTGCTGTTTTGCTTAAATAAAACCATTTTACACATTAACAAAATTTCTATTCGTTAAAAAAATTTGAAAAATTATAATTTCGTTTCCAGGGGTGCGAAATTTTTAATCTTTCTTATGTATAAAAGTAACCAATAAATGCAACTGAAGTTGTTTTTTTTCGCTTACTGAAACTATTTTATAAATTAGAAAGCAAAAAATATGTACTCACATATATATATATATATATATATATATATATATATATATATTGCTACGTTTTTAGACCTTTTCGTAAAAACGGTTTTATTACTTATCCTTCAAGGATTCGTTTTATTGCATCAAATTAAAACACGGACAAATTAAATTTACTAATATAATGCGGCAACACTTTATTTATTACTTTATTAACACGAGTATTTGTACTACTCAACTCTTAGCGATGTTAACACGTATATATTTGAAATCACACTAACTCGCTGAGCTCTGGCAGTGCCTTTATATAGCAAAAATTACGTCGTCTGGTAACCTCGCGAAACTTCTGGGCATGGTGGTTGTATTTTACTTGACATGGAGCTATATACGTGTGTTAGTATACATGACAATGCTGACTTGTTTGTTTTGCTTATGGTAACTATGTGCGGTTGTATGTATGAGTGTTCTGTGTGTTTTGCCTATAGTAACTATGAGTGGTTGTATGGATGAGTGTTCTGTGTGTTGTGTGGTTTTGTCTCTTCTTCTGCTATGTGTATATGGCTGTGTATACTTGTGAACATGTTTAGCTTTATTAGCAGCGAATACTAGCGCACAAGGTCATTAAGAATAACAATTCTTAGCATTTATGTCGCTAGGTTTTTCGTTGTTGTTATTTACACTTATTGGCACAGCCTCGAATGATCTTGTATATGCCGGAATATTCTATTTCCGTTAATTTGAATATTATTTATATTGTGTTGACCAGGGTTGTAACATTTTGACAACTAGAGATTAATTAGCAGTGCTGCCAAGTACATATAGTCACATTGTCGTTATATTTAAATCTATTTCTAATCTTTGTTACACTGCCGCCCATTTAAGCCTGTTCGACCCGAATAGGCATACAATCACCTCTTCCATAGTGCGCCAATCGTTCGAGATGTACTACCTTCATTTTGGACCTTGGGCTATTATGCTTCCGTATCCGGTATACAACGTCATTCACTCTCTTAATCACTTTATACGGGCCATCCCAGTGAGTCTGTAATTTTGAGGACAATCCTTTCTTCCATTGTGGGTTATAAAGTAGAACAAATTGTCCTTTCATAAATCCCTCCGAATTTGCTACGCGTTCATTCCTAGCCTTCATCTTATCACTGACCATCTTGATTCTATTACGCACGAACTCATGCAGTTCGTTTAAGTCCTCCTTCTCCTGGGACGTAATAGCTCCTTCTTCTACATTTGGCTTAACAGCAAATTCCAAATCACTAGGTAGTTTTAATTCCGTCCTGAAGATCATTTTGGCTGGCGTTCTCGATGTTGAGTCGTGTACAGCTGACCTATATGCCATCAAAAATTTGGGGATGTGCTCGTCCCAATCCCTCTGATGGGTGCTAACTACTTTTCGTAGGTACTCTTCTAAGGTGCGATTGAACCTTTCTACCATGCCATCAGACTGTGGATGCAGCGGTGTCGTTCTGGTTTTCTTTATCCCATATAACTCGCATATTTCCCTGAATATGGCAGACTCGAAATTCCTTCCTTGGTCGGAATGTAATTCTATTGGGACACCATAGCGACATACCCAGTTGTTGACGAATGCATTTGCAATTGTCTTTGCTTCCTGGTTAGGTATAGCATATACCTCTGGCCATTTACTGAAATAGTCCATTACCACAAGTACATAACGATTTCCGGCTTCAGCGATGGGAAAGGGACCTGCTACATCCATTGCGATCCGCTCGAATGGTGATCCGAGTTGTATTGTTGCTTCTTTTTACTGGGCCTTTGGGTGCTATGCACTGTGGGCAGTTTGCTACCCAGTCGGCTACGGCTTGTTCACATCCAACCCAATAAAAACGCTGCTTCAGTTTCTCAAGTGTTTTTGTTACTCCAAGATGACCGCCACTGGGTTCATTATGAAACTCCTGTAAAACTTTACTTATCTTGGAGTATGGCACAACTATTAAATTTGAAGTTGTTTTGCCATCTTTCCCATATGCGGTATAAACACCCTTTTATTACCTTGAGGCTGTTCCACTGTATCCAATAAGATTTGGCGAGTGGGCTTTCAGCCAAAATTTCATTCCGTGATGGTCGTCTGTCCTCTTCTTTGGCCGTTATAATTTTCCTTAGTATACCGTCGTCCCTCTGGGCTGATGTGCATTAGCCGAACATCCACAACGCCTTCCTTTTGCTCGGTTCTAACACAATGCTTACACTCTAAACAGCAGGGTCTTCTTGAAAGAGCATCTACAATGTTACGCTTTGTGCCCCTTCTATGCTCAATGCTGAAGTCGTAGCTCTGCAGGCGCTCAATCCACCTTGCCAGTCGTCCTTCAGGATTTTTAAACTGCAATAGCCATCTCAGTGCCGAATGATCGGTCCTTAATGTAACGTGTTGATCATACAGGTACTTATGGTAATGTTTAACTCATTGCAGTACCGCCAGAAGCTCACGTCGTGTCACACAATAGTTCCTCTCAGGTTTTGAGAGTACACGGCTATAGTACCCTATGACTTTCTCAGTGCCATTAACTACTTGGGATAGCACACCCCCTATGCCATAACCGCTCGCATCAGTATCCAGCACAAACTTTTCTCCCGCGATGGGATACGCTAGCACTGGTGACGTACATAATAATTCTTTAAGTTTCTGGAATGCGTATTCCTGTGGCTCGCCCCAATGGTATGGTCTCGACTTCCTTGTCAGCTCATGCAGGCTTGCAGCTACACTGGCAAAATTCGGCACAAAACGTCTGTAGTATGTACAAAGGCCCAAAAAGCTGCGCAATTCATGAAGATTTTTAGGTTGATGCCAGTCCCTTACTGCTTTTATTTTATCTTTATCTGTTGAGATTCCGTCTGCTGTAACACGATGCCCCAAATACTTTACTTCTTTCTGGAACAATTCACATTTCTCCATGCTGATTTTCAATCCAGTTAATGATATCCGTTGAAGAACTTCTGCGATGTTTTTGAGGTTTTCATCAAAAGTTTTCCCCATCACGATAATGTCGATTATATATACCAAGCATGTCTTCCAGTGAATTCCTATCAGTACCTTCTTCATTAGGCGTTCAAATGTGGCCGGAGCATTGCAGAGACCAAATGGCATGACTTTGAACTTTCATAATCCGTTACCGACATTGAAGGCAGTTTTCTCCTGGTCTTTCTCTGCAATCTACACTTGCGAATATCCGCTTCGCAAGTCCAATGCAGAGAACCATTTGGTACCAGCTAGCGTGTCCAAAGTGTCATCGATTCTGGGGAGTGGATAACTGTCCTTCTTGGTTATGTCATTGAGCTTCTTGTAGTCTACGCAGAATCGAGTACTGCCATCTTTCCTTTTAAGTAAGACTACAGGCGAACTCCAAGGACCAGAAGATGGCTCAATTACGCCATCCCGCTCCATTTCAATTACAAGCTCTTTTACTTTATTTTGCTTTGCAAGAGGTACGCTTCTGGGTGGCTGTTTAATCGGCCTAGCTTCGCCTGTGCAAATTTCATATTTAACCACTACCTACCCTGGCTTTGGCTTCCCATGGCGAAGATACTGGCATGCCTTTTTAGTAACTGTTTGGCTTTATTTATATCTGTCGCTGATAGACCTGCTACCCCTTTCCCTACGTATTCCTTAAATTGTTCACGTTATTTTGCGGACAAATCAGAAGGCTCTATCTTCTTCTCGAAGTTTATTATTGCCTCTGCTGGAGTACACTGGCCAACATCGGAATGTTTTTTGATGAATTTTTCATGGTCTGATATAAAGACTATTTCTCCTTTATTAGTTTTCACTAGAGCTTTCGCTGTTATAAGCTCTCGCTTTAGACCTGCTGGCTCTACAACCCACAACCGATTGTCCTCACAATCTCCGTTCATACGCGCCCATATGACTATTTCAGACTGCGGCGGTAGCGTCTGACTCTCAATAGCAGATACTTTTGTTACTTGCGATTTGCTGTCATATCCAACATCAAGGGGTATTTCCACATTACTTTAAATCATCAGGTGTTGTCCCATATGTAGATTAATGCCATGGTTAATCATAAAATTGGCTCCAATAATAACCTCATCGACAATATCGCAAAAATAAACACATGTCTCACGTTGATGTTGGCTATAGTCACCTTCATTTAATCTTACCATAGACAGTGGCAGGCTCTCAGTAGCTGTACGTAGCCGTATATTGCTTAACCGCTCGCATTTCACGCTTACTATATCGGGCCTTATTATTGACAGCGACGCCCCTGTATTTATGGTAAGTATGTGCTTTTCCCCGTTGATGTGTCCGGACGCAGTGAGGCCGCTATTTTTCTGCTGCATCACTGATATGGAGATTGTGGGGCATTCGTTTGTGACAGCTAGCTCTTGCCCCTCAGTGCTAGCTCGTTTTAGTTTAGCGGGGACTCTTGTGATGTTTTTTGGTTCACTCGTTTGCTGTTTCTTGGTGGCGAAACAGATCTACGTCTCTTTTTTGGTGCTTTGCTCTTCTGTGGCTTGAAAACCATCCTTGCAGTCTCTTGAGCCAGCGCAAATGAAACAGTTTCAGCGAAAGTGGATTTCTGCGTAGCGCACACCGCCAGTTACACATCAGAGTCTAGAATGCCTTTAACGAAAGCCTCAGTTTTAAAATGGTCCAGGAACGGATGACTCTCGCCTAGATATGTGAGCTGCACTAAACGCTCGATTTCCACTGCGAAATCTTGTAGAGGTTCGTTAGGCTTCGGAACTCTACATCGCAATTCCATTCTGTATAAATCGCGCTTGTGCTCACCACCATACTTGCGCTGCAATGCTGCGATTATTTCATTGTAGTTGTTTCTGCTTACTGGCACAGTCTCAAGTACCTCTGCGGCTGTACCCTTTAAGGACAAAATCAACTCTAAGGCCTTTTCTTCAGCATCCCATCCATTTCGCCTAGCAACCGTCTCGAACTGCAATTTGAAGATGCCTAATGGTACGCTGCAGTCGAAGCATGGCACTTTTATCCACGCAGAAACTTCCGCAACTGCTCGTACTGGCCCGCCACTTCACTCCAGGTTATGCATTTAATCCTCTAGAGCATGCAATTTCTCTTCGAACTCCTTTGCATGCTGTTCCAGGCTATCGATTTCTAGTTTTTAGACTCTATTTGCCAGCTCTGAGAATTTATTCTCAATAGAATCCACCCTCCTGTTAATGGCTTCAGAAACCTCTACCAGGGTCTCGTTCATGGCTTTATTTGACTGCTGTATTTCGGCTACAAGCTTGTCACTGCTGATCCTTGATACCTTCTGCATCTGCTGAGAGTCTTGTTGTATCTCACCTATTTCGGCTACAAGCTTTTCCTGCATCTGCTGAGAGTTCTGTTTTGTTTCAGTTATTTCGGCTACAAGCTTGTCACTGCTGATTTTGATGCAGTTTGTGCATCACTGATTGCTTTTATCTGGATCATCATAGCAGCGAACATTGAATTTATGTCGATGCTGCTGGTCGT
Organism: Linnaemya vulpina; assembly: GCA_963675445.1. Taxonomy (NCBI): domain Eukaryota; kingdom Metazoa; phylum Arthropoda; class Insecta; order Diptera; family Tachinidae; genus Linnaemya; species Linnaemya vulpina. The sequence goes on from OY776278.1 coordinate 55,449,674, forward strand.
GGCAGGAGGGCATACCTGCACATAGTCTTTGTCCTCAAACTCGTATGTCCCGATGTCCATGCCGCGATTCTTAAACTAATCTATCAGCCTCTTCTGCAGTTCAGCTTTATTACCTGCAGTTGGCAATTCCTGCTTGCTGAGCTCCTTTTTCAGCTGTTCAACTTTTAGCTCATCAAATTTCATGATAATTTATTTTAATTTATTTTTTAATGTTCTTTTTTTTCTTTGAGTTGCACTTCTGACACCAATTGTTACGTTTTTAGACCTTTTCGTAAAAACGGTTTTATTACTTATCCTTCAAGGAATCGTTTTATTGCATCAAATTAAAACACGGACAAATTAAATTTACTAATATAATGCGGCAACACTTTATTTATTACTTTATTAACACGAGTATTTGTACTACTCAACTCTTAGCGATGTTAACACGTATATATTTGAAATCACACTAACTCGCTGAGCTCTGGCAGTGCCTTTATATAGCAAAAATGACGTCGTCTGGTAACCTCGCGAAACTTCTGGGCATGGTGGTTGTATTTTACTTGACATGGAGCTATATACGTGTGTTAGTATACATGACAATGCTGACTTGTTTGTTTTGCTTATGGTAACTAAGTGTGGTTGTATGCATGAGTGTTCTGTGTGTTTTGCCTATGGTAACTATGAGTGGTTGTATGGATGAGTGTTCTGTGTGTTGTGTGGTTTTGTTTCTTCTTCTGCTATGTGTATATGGTTGTGTATACTTGTGAACCTGTTTAGCTTTATTAGCAGCGAATACTTGCATACAAGATCATTAAGAATAACATCTCTTAACATTTATGTTGCTAGTTTTTCGTTATTGTTGTTTACACTTATTATATGCACAGCCTCGAATGATCTTGTATATTTTGGAGTATTCCATTTCCGTTAATTTGAATATTATCTATATTGTGTTGACCAGGGTTGTAACATTTTGACAATTAGAGATTAATTGGCAGTGCTGCCAAGTACATATACCACATTGTCGTTTTATTTAAATCTATTTTTAATCTTTGTAACAATATATATATATATATATATATATATATATGTATGTATGTATATATATATATATAATGCCAGACGTACGCTGGTGAAGGGGATATAAGATTCGGCATAGCCGAATGTAGCACTTTTATTTGTTTTATATTATTACTAAAGAGAAAAGTAAACTAAAACAGATATACCGATTGAACAATAAAAATAAAAATCAATAAAAAAATTACACATGTAAAACTAAACATCGTATGAACGCAAAGAATTTTTGGTAGAAAATTCAAAAGGGAATCTATAAAAATAGACGTCATAAGTTTCATCTTCTGAATCCTGTGTAAATATAATAATAGAAATATCTTTAGAAAAATATATGAAAAATTTTATAATATGTCCTATAGAAAAAATGTCAGTGTGTGCAGACTAAACATTGTAGAATAAATATAAAGGTATATCTACATTTGGTAAAAGACAATAAAAGGACTGTTTTCTTCGGACTTTTCAGTGCTATGAAAGAATTATTATAGATATATAACAACAATCCTAACGTATATATGTACATTAGGCTTGCCAGATTGAGAGTAACAAAAAGCTTGACATTTCAACTAAAAAGCCGGATTATTTAAAAAAAACTGGACATATTGATATAAATATTTCACAAAATAATAGTTACTTTTTTGTGATAAAAACAATTTAAAAAAAAAATATATGTTTACATTGTTTTTAACATATTTTATATAGTACTCTAATATACTATATTTTATATAGTACTCTAATATACTATTAACAGCTACCATCAAAATAATAGCAGCATCTAACGTTAAAATTATATAAGTCTGTGTTCATACGAGTCATGTCTTGTTGACAAGATTCTTATGCCCAGTTTCTAAGTAATTAAGTTCTATTTAAACTTTAACATGAATAGACTTTAATTTAATTTAAATTTTAATTTAAATACAAAATTTATTTTGACAGATCATATATCATTACAACTTAAATATAATACCAGGTCTATTTAAATGCAAGCTAAGTTTTTCATATTACCATATGATATATAACAGGTTGTTTTCGTTCTCCGTGTTAGATATAAAAAAGTTTAAAAAAAAGTTAATAAAAACAACTAAATTCATTTCAATCATGCCATTATTTATACAGAAACAATGAATTCTGACAAAGAAGACATGCACTGTTCTGTGCACAAATAGAAAAAAAAATTATTGAGGCGTACACGTACAATACGAACACGACCAAATCATTTCCAAATTTTCAGGGACGCTGAGTCGAAGAAATCTGTTTACTGTACTTTAGAGCTCATTGGTAATCATATCAAAAATACATCTGCATGGTAAGTAAATGCTTTATACATAATGTTAAACATTAGAATTTCAGAAACATTATAGTTCAGGAATCATTCTCTTCCTGAGGAACATATGCTTCTAATAATTTTAAGAGTTTACGCAACTGGTGGAATGTTGCGAACAATTAGAGATGTCTATGGTGTCTCAACGGCTACAGTTTCCAAACTCGTAGCTAATGTTACGCATTACATAGCCTTACTGAGAAGTCGCGTTATTGTTTTTCCAAAAAGAAGTGAACAAATTTCAAAAAACCAAGAAGATTTTTAGCATATCTCTAAATTTCCTCATATTGTTGCGGCACTAAATTGCACTCATGTGCAAATTATATCTCCAGGTAAGATTGCTCGCAAATATTTACGAGACACAAATATATGTATGTATGTATATATATATATATATATATATATATATATATATATAATATATATATATATATATATATATATATATATATATCTATATATATATATATATATATATATATATACATATATATATATATATATATATATATATATATATATATATTGTTACAAAGATTAGAAATAGATTTAAATAAAACAACAATGTGGCTATATGTACTTGGCAGCACTGCCAATTAGTCTGTTACAACCCTGGTCAACACTATATAGATAATATTTAAATTAACGGAAATGGAATACTCCAGAATATACAAGATCTAGGCGAGAGTCACCCGTTCCTGGACCACTTTAAAACTGAGGCTTTCGTTAACGGCATTCTAGACTCTGATGTGTAACTGGCGGTGTGCGGTACGCAGAAATCCACTTTCGCTGAAACTGTTTCATTTGTGCTGGCTCAAGAGACTGCAAGGATGGTTTTCAAGCCACAGATATGTAAAGTGCGGAATGTGGAGGTTTTGTCTGAGGAGGATAACAACGTAGTTGCTAGCGTTAAGGAGGCAATGCAACAACTTCTGACAGAAATTGCTATCAAAGAAAAGCGTAAGTGCTTTAACTGCGGAAAGTTCGGTCATTTTCAGCACAGCTGCAAAGCACCAAAGAAGAGAGGTAAGTCTGTTTCGCCACCAAGAAACAGTAAACGGGTGAACCAAACAACATCACAAGAGTCCCCGTTAAACTAAAACGAGCTAGCACTGAGGGGCAAGAGCTAGCTGTCACAAACAAATGCCCCACAATCTCCATATCAGTGATGCAGCAGAAAAATAGCAACCTCACTGCATCCGGATACATCAACGGGGAAAAGCACCTACTTACCACAAATACAGGGGCGTCGCAGTCAATAATAAGGCCCGATATAGTAAGCGTGAAATGCGAGCGGTTAAGCAATATACGGCTACGTACAGCTACTGAGAGCCTGCCACTGTCTATGGTAAGATTGAAGTGAAGGTGACATAGCCAACATCAACGTGAGACATGTGTTTATTTTTGCGACAATGTCGATGAGGTTATTATTGGAGCCGATTTTATAATTAACCATGGCATTAATCTACATATGGGACAACAGCTGATGATTTAAAGTAATGTGGAAATACCCCTTGATGTTGGATATGACAGCAAATCGCAAGTAACAAAAGTATCTGCTATTGAGAGTCAGACGCTACCGCCGCAGTCTGAAACAGTCATATGGGCGCGTATGAAGGGAGATTGTGAGGACAATCGGTTGTGAGTTGTAGAGCCAGCAGGTCTAAAGAGAGATCTTATAACAGCAAAAGCTCTGGTGAAAACTAATAAAGGAGGAATAGTCTTTATAAGAGTGCTTAATTTATCAGACCATGAAAAAGTCATCAAAGAACATTCCGATGTTGGCCAGTGTACTCCAGCAGAGGCAATAATAAACTTCGAGAAGAAGATAGAGCCTTCTGATTTGTCCGCAAAATAACGTGAACAATTTGAGGAATACGTAGGGAAATGGGTAGCAGGTCTATCAGCGACAGATATAAATAAAGCCAAACACTTACTAAAAAGGCATGCCAGTATCTTCGCCATGGGAAGCCAAAGCCAGGGTAGAACTGCATTGGTTAAATATGAAATTTGCACAGGCGAGGCTAGGCCGATTAAACAGCTACCCAGAAGCGTACCTCTTGCAAAGCGAAATAAAGTGAAAGAGCTTGTAAGTGAAATGGAGCGGGATGGCGTAATTGAGCCATCTTCTGGTCCTTGGAGTTCGCCTGTAGTCTTACTTAAAACGAAAGATGGCAGAACTAGATTCTGCGTAGACTACAAGAAGCTCAATGACATAACCAAGAAGGACAGTTATCCGCTCCCCAGAATCTATGACACTTTGGACACGCTAGGTGGTACCAAATGGTTCTCTACGCTGGACTTGCGAAGCGGATATTGGCAAGTGGAGATTGCAGAGAAAGACCAGGAGAAAACTGCCTTCAATGTCCGTAACGGTTTATGGCAGTTCAAAGTCATGCCATTTGGTCTCTGCAATGCTCCGGCCACATTTGAACGCCTAATAAAGAAGGTACTGATAGGAAAATTTTGATAAAAACCTCAAAAACATCGCAGAAGTTCTTCAACGGATATCATCAGCTGGATTGACACTCAGCATGGAGAAATGTGAATTGTTCCAGAAAGAAGTAAAGTATTTGGGGCATCGTGTTACAGCAGACGTAATCTCAACAGATAAAGATAAAATAAAAGCAGTAAGGGACTGGCATCAACCTAAAAATCTTCATGAATTGCGCAGCTTTTTGTGCCTTTGTACATACTACAGACGTTTTGTGCCGAATTTTGCCAGTGTAGCTGCAAGCCTGCATGAGCTGACAAGGAAGTCGAGACCATACCATTGGGGCGAGCCACAGGAATATGCATTCCAGAAACTCAAAGAATTATTATGTACGTCACCAGTGCTAGCGTATCCCATAGCGGGAGAAAAATTTGTGCTGGATACTGGTGCGAGCGGTTATGGCATAGGGGGTGTGCTATCCCAAGTAGTTAATGGCACTGAGAAAGTCATAGGGTACTATAGCCGTGTACTCTCAAAACCTGAGAGGAACTATTGTGTGACACGACGTGAGCTTCTGGCGGTACTGCAATGAGTTAAACATTACCATAAGTACCTGTATGATCAACACTTTACATTAAGGACCGATCATTCTGCACTGAGATGGCTATTGCAGTTTAAAAATCCTGAAGGGCGACTGGCAAGGTGGATTGAGCGCCTGCAGAGTTACGACTTCAGCATTGAGCATAGAATCGGCACAAAGCGTAACATTGCGGATGCTCTTTCAAGAAGACCCTGCTGTTTAGAGTGTAAGCATTGTGTTAGAACCGAGCAAAAGGAAGGCGTTGTGGATGTTCGGCTAATGCACATCAGCCCAGAGGGACGACGGCATACTAAGGAAAATTATAACGGCCAAAGAAGAGGACAGACGACCATCCCGGAATGAAATTTCGGCTGAAAGCCCACTCGCCAAATCTTATTGGACACAGTGGAACAGCATCAAGGTAATAAAAGGGTGTTTATACCGCATATGGGAAAGTGTAGATGGCAAAACAACTTCAAATTTAATAGTTGTGCCATACTCCAAGATAAGTAAAGTTTTACAGGAGTTTCATAATGAACCCAGTGGCGGTCATCTTGGAGTAACAAAAATTCTTGAGAAACTGAAGCAGCGTTTTTATTGGTTTGGATGTCAACAAGCCGTAGCGGACTGGGTTGCAAACTGCCCACAGTGCATAGCACCCAAAGGCCCAGTAAAAAGAAGCAACAATACAACTCGGATCACCATTCGAGCGGATCGCAATGGATGTAGCAGGTCCCTTCCCCATCACTGAAGCCGGAAATCGTTATGTACTTGTGATAATGGACTATTTCAGTAAATGGCCAGAGGTATATGCTATACCTAACCAGGAAGCAAAGACAATTGTAAATGCATTCGTCAACAACTGGGTATGTCGCTATGGTGTCCCAATAGAATTACATTCCGACCAAGGAAGGAATTTCGATTCTGCCATATTCAGGGAAATATGCGAGTTATATGGGATAAAGAAAACCAGAACGACGCCGCTGCATCCACAGTCTGATGGCATGGTAGAAAGGTTCAATCGCACCTTAGAAGAGTACCTACGAAAAGTAGTAAGCACCCATCAGAGGGATTGGGACGAGCACATCCCCAAATTTTTGATGGCATTAAGTCAGCTGTACACGACTCAACATCGAGAACGCCAGCCAAAATGATCTTCAGGACGGAATTAAAACTACCTGGTGATTTGGAATTTGGTGTTAAGCCAAATGTAGAAGAAGGAGCTATTACGTCCCAGGAGAAGCAGGACTTAAACGAACTGCATAAGCTCGCGCTTAATAGAATCAAGATGGTCAGTGACAAGATGAAGGCTAGGTATGACCGCGCAGCAAACTCGGAGGGATTTATGGATGGACAATTGGTTTTACTGTATAACCCACAACGGAAGAAAGGATTGTCCCCAAAATTACAGACTCACTGGGATGGCTCGTATAAAGTGATTAAGAGGGTGAATGACGTTGTATACCGGATACAGAAGCACAATAGCCCAAGGTCGAAAATGAAGATAGTACATCTCGAACGATTGGCGCACTATGAAAGAGGTGATTGTATGCCTATTCGGGTCGAACAGGCTTAAGTGGGCGGCAGTGTTACAAAGATTAGAAATAGATTTAAGCAAAACGACAATGTGGCTATATGTACTTGGCAGCACTGCCAATTATTCTATAGTTGTCAAAATGTTACAACCCTGGTCAACACTATATAGATAATATTCAAATTAACGGAAATGGAATACTTCAGAATATACAAGATCATTCAAGGCTGTGCCAATAAGAGTAAACCACAACAACTACAAACCTAGCAACATAAATGCTAAGAGTTGTTATTCTTAATGATCTTGTATGCAAGTATTCGCTACTAATAGAGTAAAACAGATTCACAAGTATACACAGCCATATACACGTAGAAGAAACAAAACCACACACTCATCCATACTACCACTCATAGTTACCATAGGCAAAACACACAGAACACTCATACATTTAACCACACATAGTTACCACAAGCAAACCAAACAAGTCAGCATTGTCATGTATACAAAGACACATATGTCAAGTAAAATACAACCACCATGCCCAGAACTTTCGCGAGGTTACCAGACGACGTCATTTTTGCTATATAAAGGCGCTGCCAGAGCTCAGCGAGAGTCAGTGTGATTTCAAATACAGACGTGTTAACATCGCTAAGTGTTGAGTAGTACAAATACTCGTGTAAATAGTGTAATAAATAAAGTGTTGCTTCATTATAGTTCTAAAATTAATTTGTCCGTGTTTTAATTTGATGCAATAAAACGAATCCTTGAAGGATAAGTAATAAAACCGTTTTTACGAAAAGGTTTAAAAACGTTACAATATATATATATATATATATATAAAACACATTCTGACGGTATCGAATCTGTACAAAAACAGTTTCTTATTTTTTGTCTTCGTGGGTTAAACTTTAACCCAATGAATTTACCATCATATTCCGCTAGACTTTCCCTTATCAAGCTGCCAACTCTAAAAAGTCGTAGAACTGTGCTGAACATATCGTTTATTTTCAACATAATTATTGGCGATGTAAGCTCTGGTTTTTTAATCAACGATATAACTTTTAATGTCCCACAACGTCCTTCACGTTATTTTTGTCCACTATCAGTTAAATTTTTCAGAGCAAATTATGCCAATGGTGATCCTTTGAGAAGGATGTGCCACGAGTTCAACAAATTTTATAATTTTATTGATTTTTCTTCAATAAAAAATAAAATATTAATTTATCTAAACTCATAATTTTGTACTAAACTTTTGTAGATATTATTATTATTTTATGTTTTATACTAATGTTTAAAAAATTTATGTATACAATTTAACTGTCTGTAAGGATCATTATCCATAGACAAATAAATAAATAAATAAATAAAAAAAATAAATATAAATATATATATATATATATATATATATATATATATATATAATATATATACATATATATATAATATATATATATATATATATATATATATATATATATAATATATATATATATATATATATATATATATATATATATGTATATATATATATATATATATATATATATATATATGTATATATCTTATTTTGTAGGTGGAGATGACGCTAAGTTATACAGACATAGGAAAGGATTTTATTCTATTAACGTTCAAACTATGTATGTGTGACATGCATTTAAAAATCTTAGACATAGTTGCTAGACAGCCTGGATCTACACACGATTCCAACATTTTGATTAATTCTAAAATTTATTCTAGGTTTTGCGACAATGAGTTTGGGGAAAGTCTCATTGTAGCTGACAGTGGCTATCCCAAAAAAAGTTTCATTGTAACACCCTTATTAAACGCCGAAGAAAATCTCTATAATGAGTCCCAAATAGTAGAAGGTATTATTGTAGCAACTACTGTCCTACATAAAATATGTTGCTTGAACAAAGAGAGCGAGATTTTACCCTTACCAGATAATCTACAATCGGCTGTAGATTTCGCAAGCTCTCATGCAAATAATACTACACTGACAAAAATGTCAGTGTGTGCAGACTAAACATTGTAGAATAAATATAAAGGTATATCTACATTTGGTAAAAGACAATAAAAGGACTGTTTTCTTCGGACTTTGCAGTGCTATGGAAGAATTATTATAGATATATAACAACAATCCTAACGTATATATGTACATTAGGCTTGCCAGATTCAGAGTAACAAAAAGCTGGACATTTCAATTAAAAAGCCGGATTATTTAAAAAAAACTGGACATATTGATATAAATATTTCACAAAATAATAGTTACTTTTTTTTGATAAAAACAATTTTATTAAAAATATATGTTTACATTGTTTTTAACACATTTTATATAATACTTTAATACACTATTAACATAACATAACTAAATTTAAAATTTTTTTCAGTTCATTCATCCATATCGGTATACATATATGCAGCTACGATCAAAATAATAGCAGCATCTAACGTTAAAATTATATAAGTCTGTGTTCATACGAGTCATGTCTTGTTGACAAGATTCTTATGCCCAGTTTCTAACTAATTAAGTTCTATTTAAACTTTAACATGAATAGACTTTAATTTACTTTAAGTTTTAATTTAAATACAAAATTCATTTTGACAGATCATATATCATTACAACTTAAATATCCTACCAGGTCTATTTAAAGTCAACCTAAGTTTTTCATTTTACCATATGATATATAACAGTTTGTTTTCGTTCTCTAAATTGTGTATGTTGATAATTTCTCTTAAAGCGTGTTAGATATAAAAAAGCTTTAAAAAAAGTTAATAAAAACAAATAAATTCATTTCAATCATGCCATTATTTATATAGAAACAATGAATTCTGACGAAGAAGACATGCAGGACGCACTGTTCTGTGCACAAATAGAAAAAAAATTATTGAGGCGTACACGTACAATACGAACACGACCAAATCATTTCCAAATTTTCAGGGACGCTGAGTTCTACCAGAGATTTCGGACGTCGAAGAAATCTGTTTACTGTACTTTAGAGCTCATTGGCAATCATATCAAAAATACATCTGCATGGTAAGTAAATGCTTTATACATAATGTTAAACATTAGAATTTCAGAAACATTATAGTTCAGGAATCATTCTCTTGGTCAGGAACATATGCTT
>OY776278.1:55462217-55507217 GCA_963675445.1 Linnaemya vulpina
GGTTATTTTCAGGAGTGAAATGCATTTTGAATCCAAATTGCAATAGGTTACACGAGGATAGCTTAAATCAGTTATATTCACTCGGTCTAACTTGAAAATGTTTTGAGAAAATTCATTTATTATTAGATACTTATATTCCGCAAATGACAATCATACAAGGTTGTGAAACTGTTAGCTTTGAAAAATATTTTAAAAATTTTATAAAATGTAATTGAAATAAGCTTTTTTATTTTTATTTGCAATCTATTTTTCAATAATAAGCAAATTAGTTATAATATAATAACATATGTATTAACAGGAATTTTAACCTACATTAAGATTAAAACATAATTATTTACATTAATTCCTTTTAACAAATAAATAATATATATTTACAATGATCTATTTCTACACTATTTTCTAAATAGAAGGTCAAGCACATGTTGTCTTTTTAATCTGTGTACTTCTTCTTCATCATCTAACAATATAATAGCTAAAGGGTTGGAGTAGTAGCTAAGTCTATCAAGGTACCTTGAACTATAATTGTTTATTTCATTTTTAATTTTTGGTATACATAAATCTCTATGAATCGCATCATTAGTTACAAACCATGGAACATCTATAATCTTCTAATAGTTTTTGATTGATATCGCTGAAGTGTTTCTATGTTGAAGTTACTTACAGTGCCACAAAGTTGAATTCCATACGTCCATATTGGTTTTAAAATTGTTTTGTATAATAGTATCTTATTTTCTAAACTAAGCTCAGATTTTTTTCCTAGTAACCAATACATTCGTTTTGTTTTAATATCCAAACAATCTCGTTTAGCTTTTATGTGTTGTTTCCAAGTTAGTCTTTTATCAATATACATGCCAAGATATTTTACACAATCAGATTTTGGTATTTCTTCATTGTGTAAAAAAATTGGAGGAGATATACCCTTCCTTAATGAAAATGTTACATAATTAGATTTTTCTGATATATTCCATCTTCTAAACCAATATGACATTCTGTCCAGATGATTTTGAACTAAGCTTGAGGCTTTCGATTCTGAATTATTGGCTGCAATTAACGCTGTATCATCCGCATACGTAGCAACAGTAACATTTTCATTCAAAGGCATATCGGACGTGTATAATGTATATAGAACAGGGCCCAGTACACTTCCCTGAGGAATGCCAGCCTTCATATTACTAATATTTCAAATTTCATCATTTATTTTTACATAAAAATAACGATTTTCTAGATAAGATTTCAGCACCAAATAGAATGGTGCAGGTAACAATATTTTTAATTTATATAAAAGACCTATATACTTTGTCAATTGCTTGCTTAACATCCAAAAATACAGCAGAACAGTACTGTTTTCTTTCTAGAGCATTTCTGATGGTATATACTACTCGATGACAATTGAAATAAATAATATTTAAAATATTTGAAATTTTTGTTGTCATCTAAGTCTTAAATTTTGAATTAAACTTTCATTGAATGAATTACTTCATTTAGGGCCATTATTACAACTTGGTGTTATCTTAAAGTGAGATTTTATCGGTCAAATAAACACATTTTCATTATTACAACTTTCCTTTAATCTAAGTATGTGAGATATATTAAAGACAATTTCGACTTTGCGATAAGTTTTACCAGGAGGATTTATGTTTATATTACCATATTTTCTAATTTTTCATTATGGTAACACCAAACATAGGTCTTCTTTACTTGAAAAGTTTTTTGCCCGTCTTCTCACAGCTCGCACGATTGTTTCCTTAGATGCTGACATTTTTTATTTTATAATACAAAGTTATATTTCCACAAATAAAAGATGCATATATTTTTAAAAGGTAAAAACAAGTGTGTCGTTGCAAATACAATTTTTCGCGATCTAAATAATCTTTCAAAAGTAGTCGGTAGTTGCTAGTGGTATTGCCACACAATAAGAAATTTACATTTAATATTACCGGCAAGTTGTAATAATGAAAAGTTGCTACCGGCCACTTTATCGACTTGTTATGCTAACGTTGGCATTTACTACCACCAACTTTGCCGTCAAGTTGTAATAATGGCCCTTACTTTGTTTATACTAATGAAAATTTTATCTCTTAATGCAAATATTGAATATTTGATATTACATTTGTGTTCCTAGTAATTAGTTTATGTTGAAATCGTTTTTGATCTGTTTTCATTGTTTTTTTTTTGTATGGTTAAATTAACACATAGCTTCTTCAGTTGTCTTTTTAAACTCAATCCCGTTAAGATTTTTTTTGTTTTCCTCCCTTTCTGCTTTAAACCATCAATCTGTAAGAATGTGTTGGTGTCGTTTAATTTATGACTTTTCTCAGACGCACAAAAAAACTCGTCAATCAGCATTTGTGTTTTGGCTTCGTAGCGTTCGCATGAAATCATATCGTCATCGGATGATGATTTGTTGTTATTGAGGCAATTCACACTAGAGTCTAGTGACTGGACTTATTATGCTGGTATAACTTGGCAGCTTGTAGGCATTTTCGGTGAAGAGTTTTTGGTAGGCATAATTTTTCAACCAGCTTCAACCCCAGATTAGCAGAACAAAACTAATACATACACACTTATGAAAACCCAGGTTCTGTGTTTTCTTTTCTACAGAGAAAACGGATTCGAGTTTAGCGCATCAAAATACATATATTACATATAGTTTTATTCAAAAGAGCGACAAAAAATTATTTTTTGCAGAGCAGTGTAATCTTAGGAGGAATTTCCAGTTTCATTACAAATATATATTCATGTGAATAAAAAAAGGCTAAATCACATGTAAAAATAAATTAAGACCATATTAAAAATACTAGAGAGCTTGAGTAAGAGACATTGTATATAAGTATGTAAAAATTATTTATATTTTTAACTGTTAATAAATTAACTATTTGACATACTGTCATTGTACTACATATTATAGTATGAAATTTATTTGTTGAGTGGTTAAGCAATGTCTATATGCATTTCATTGGCGCTTTTTACCAAATCGTCAGTAGACTTCAACCACAGTTTTGAAAAGTTTCAAAATTCTCAACTTATTAACAGACTTTTATAAACCATGTGAGAATTATGTTAATAAATTAACTATAAAAATTCACAAATGGTTTAAAAAAATCACATTATAATAAGTGTAGTAGGCTATGAAACTTATACAAACCAAAACCCAACAAACAACTTTTATTCGATATGACTCTATATGCTTATATGTTTATTTTCCACCAAGGCATATCTTTAACTGTCTGCAATATGAACACTTCTTTCGTTCAGTATGTTCAAAATTCATTGTAGGAGGAGATTTCAATGCTAAGCACCCATACTGGGGCTCACGCTTAGCAAACCCAAAAGGAAAAGAGCTTTATAAGTGTATTTTAAAAAATCTTTCAACAGGAGCACCTACATACTGGCCAAGCGATCCAAGATCTTTTAGATTTTTTTATTTTTAATGGTATCTCAAGAGCGTTACTAGATATCTCGAAAAGTGCTGATTTAAGTTCAGATCATACTCCAGTTATTCTATATTACAATGCACGTATCAAGCTTAGAGATGTTTACAACAATATTCTTATAAACAGAACAGATATCATTCAATATACCCTATATAAAAAACAATATAATCTAAATGTTTCTTTGAAATCTGGATATGAGGTAGAAGATGCTATTGATATATTCTCTAATCTCATTTGTGAGGCAGCGTTCATGTCTACGCCAACAAATGAACAACCAAATGGACATAATGTTAAATTTTCCAACGAAATTCGGAATTTGATAAGGAATAAGGACATTTGAGAAGGGTATACCAAAGAACCAGAAGTCCACTGAATAGAACTAATTTAAATAATGCATCTAATTACTTAAAGCGGAGATTAAAAGAATATAAATATGAAGCTGTAGAAGACTTTCTAAGGAACTTGGATCCAACTCGGAATGATGAGCATAATCTCTGGAAAGCTACAAAATATCTTAAAAGACCTATAAAAAGAGATGTTCCTTTCAAAAATATTAGTGGGTATTGGTGCAAATCTGATCTCTCTAAACTAAGCGCTCTGAAGGAACATTTGGAAAACACTTTTCAACCATATAGTTTGAATCACAGGTTATACAGATAGGACACGCCAATCCGGCCAGATCCTATTTTCATGAATGGCATCCCTATTGGCAATACCTTTTTAACCCCTCATTTGGTGAAGGACAGTATGATATAGCTTTTTATAATTCTATCTCTCTTCAATTCACCGGTTAAACGTCAAAAATTTATGGGTTAAAAAATATTTTATGCAAGTAAAAGGCGTTTACTTTTATTAAAATTAAGAAATTTGCGCCTTTTTCTAAACTTTGCTTGATTTTATTGTGTTTCAAAATAGCAAAGTGATAAAGATTGCTATTCTGTGATAAAGATAAGTGTATTTTATTGAGTATAATCCTAGCTTTTTAAGGGGCATTTTTCTTCAAATATAACCTGTGCTGAAAAAATTTTAAAAATAATGTAAGTAATAATCATGGTAAAATTTATGAAGAAAAATAAAACAAAACCTATATTTCAGGAGCCGCAAATGTATTATGGGTTGCCAAGATGTTCAGAAACTCCATAGGTTCCCGAAGAATCCGAAAAGGTAAGTGTGATAGATATAAGCATCTTCCGGAAAATTGTGAGTGGCAGATAGTGCTTGGAGTTGATTCAGGACAAGCAGTATTTGCACTCATAATTTTCCCTTCATAGTTTTGTGCATGAGTAAATTTTGTATTAAGTTTTCGAATATTAATACAAAATAGTGATTGTGAAAAGTGTATATGTTTGTCTGTATCGAAATTGTGAAAACCAACCCAACAGTATTTCCAAGTGCACATAACAATGGTATGATCTGCAGATGCATGAATATAGACATCCTCAAGTAAATTGTTATGTGTTTTTTATAATACTGTGTGTTGGTTTATTTATTAACATTCAGACAAGGTAGTGCTTTTTAAAAGTGTTTATATATTTGTCTGTATGAAAGTTAGGAAAATCAACACAATGGTATGGTCGGCAGATGCATGAATATGGACATCCTCAAGAGAATTTTCTCGTGTTTTTTAATACTGTGTGTTAATTTTTTTTAAACATGCAGACAGATTAGTGTTTTTTAAAAGTGCTTACATGTTTGCTGTATGAAAATTAGGAATACTGTGTGTTGGTTTTTTTAAACATTAAGATAAAATAATGTTTGAAAGTGTTTCTTCGTATGGAAATTAGGAAAACCAACCCTTTGATATATGAGAGACTTTCTACCTATATATATATATATATATATATATATATATATGTATATATATATATATATATATATATATATATATATTATATATATATATATATATATATATATATATATATATATATATATATACATATATATATATATATATATATATATATATATATATATATGTATATATATTATATATATTATAATATTAATTAATTTTTAATAATTCAAAGTATGAAGTTTTTTTAATATATACAACTTTTAAATCTTAAATCTACACTATATTAATTTATTAACCAAAAACTTTAGTATTGTATTTTCAGTTGTAAATTATTATGGATCAACGGGGCTTTGCACCAGTGTTTCAAAACGCAGCCAAATCCTCCAATACTGACTACAAAATATATACATAGCATTGGAATAAGTTCGTGAAAGCAGTGTTCTGCCAAAGAGTAAATGGAACTCAAATGAATATAGTTTGGAAAAAGTAGTATTGGAATATATTTAATGATTTCAGGTAATGTTTTTATTTCGGTTTTAATTCTTTGGCTTTATTAAAACAATTTCTTTTTATTCTCTTACCTTGTCAGCAAACAAGGCAGTTCGTATAATTGCACCAGCTACCGGCGGTGGTACGAGACTACAGCGTCCTGGCACAGTAGATTCACATGTGATGCTTATATTTCTGGTCTCTTCAAATGAATGATGACAATAACTACCACTACTACTATCCTACAAGATGTTATAACCATTTTTAAAATCCACCGGTCCTTTTCAGGACCACAAATTAAGAAAAGATATTATTTTTATTCTTTCAAATACTATATATGTACATAAGAAAATTTGTTGAAGTGATTGCTTAAATCTTTGCTTAGATTGCATGTATCTTATTTTGCAATAATTTTGTCATATTATATATGTATATAAGAAAATTAATTGAGTGCTCAAATCTTTGCTTAGATTGCATGTATCTTATTTTGCAATAATTTTTTCGCAGATTTGTATAGAATTTTTCGATAAAGTCAATTTAAAATAAATTTAACATTTTAAATAAATAATTCTAATATTACTTTATTATTATTTTTAAGAAAGGAATTACAAAAACATTAAATAACTAGGAACAATGAATATAAATTTTTTTATAACCAGTTTTCTTTAGCATTAATTTTGTAAAACACTTTTCGTTAATAAAACTTTTAAGAAATAAAAACTGCTTTCAAATGTATTATTCTTTAATTCAATGTCCTCTTGAAGCATTGTTTGCAGCGTTTGATGGAGTATTAATGGTCCTAAGCCGATTGTCTGTAAAGAACGAGATTTAAAATATTAAGGTATATACATATTTTAGCTATATATTTTTCATACTTCGTGCATATCCAACAACAACTGAATCTCTGAATAAATCACTGCACTTTTGTGAGTCTGGAACAGTTTTTCGAAAACCATCGCATCAAATGTATTCTTCTTTGAATCAATGTCCGTCTTGAAGCTCTTGAACGCTGTTTGCAGCGTTTGATGTAGTATTACTGGTCTTAAGCCGACTGCCTGTAAAGAACCAGATTTAATATATTAAGGTATATGCATATTTTAGCGATATATTTTTCATACTTCCTGCATATCCAATAACAAATGAATCTCTGAATAAATGGTTTGTTAGCCTGCATCTTTTCTAAGTTTAGCAATTGCACCATAAGTATTCTCTTGCCGTCATCACCTATGGCAGATAAACAACATCATTAGCAATGTGGCAAACTACTTCTAACTATAATTCGTCTTGCTGCCATGAAACTGCACCTTTACAGACTATTCCACTATTCAGAATCACTTCACTTTTGTGAGTCTGGAACTGTTTTTCGAAAACCATCACTAAGGATTATAATTTCTCATTTTCCACACCACACACGATGTTAATACAATGATAAAAATATATGAAATTATGTTTGCAGATGCAAATTATCACGAAAACACAGAACTATTTTAATAACACGAAATATTTTATCCACAAAATAAAATTTTATCAAAACAAAATTTATTTCCAATTTGTTTGTTTACCTTTTTTTAATGTGTGTTCATCTCTTCACTCACATTGATTTCTGAAAAACACCTATAGCTTTACTCTTCACAACAAGGGGTTAACGAAAACTGATACGGGCAAAAATGAACTGTCATTTTTGAGAATTCTGCTTATTTTGTGGTTTGAATAATCAATCACAAAGGGACGAAATCGGACAATTCCTAGATGTGGCTTGCCAAATGTGTCGTCCAATGAAACATGTTACCCCTAATGAGATTCAACAAATCATCGTCAACCTTAATAACAAAAAGTGTCCAGGCTACGATAAAATTTCTATAAAAAGATTAAATGTCTGGCAAAAAAAGGTTTTATTTTCTTAATTGTATTATTAGTTCCATATTACGGTTAAGCTATTTTTCGTCCCAGTGGAAGTATGCAGAAATCATTATGATTAAGAAACAAAATAAGCCGGAACACTTAATAACTTCATAAAGACCAATAAGTTTACTGCCAGTACTGTCTAAGCTATTTGCAAAATTACTGTTGGAAAGGATGCTACCAATCTTAGAAGCACAAAACATAATTCCAGAGCATCAGCTTAGGTTTAGACATAAACACGGTACCCTAGAACAGTGTCATCGAATTTGGGCTGTATATCTAGAGCCGTGGAACGAAAACAGTATTGCAGTGCGGTGTTCATGGATATACAACAACCGTTTGATAGAGTATGGCATTCCGGCTTATTATTTAAAGTAAAAAAACTGTTACCAGCTCCTTTCTATGTCCTACTAAAGTTTTATTTACATGAAAGAAAATTCTTCGTTAGAGTCAACAGCAAAACCTCTGAGTTTGGTATACACAATCTGGAGTTCCACAAGGAAGCGTTTTAGGGCCAGTGTTATATACACTTTTTGCGTCAACAAACAACAAATAACACAACTATAGCAACATATGCCGTTGACACTGCTGTTATGGCTTCGCAAGATTCTCACCTTGAAGCTTCTAGTAAACTACAAATCTGTTTAAATCTAGTAGAAGATTGGCTAAATAAATGGAACAATAAGGTTAACACGGATAAGTCTGTTCAAGTAACGTTCGCTTTTCGGAAAAAGCGAACCACCAGTTTCATTAAATGGATCAACTTTTCCACAGTCAACTAATGTAAAGTATCTAGGTCTTCACCTAGATAGAAGATTAACTTGGAAAGAGCACATTAAAAAAAAGCGTCAACAGCTTAACAATAAGTCAAAAAGAATGTATTGGCTTTTAGGACCCAAATCTACCCTGACAATAGAAAACAAAATATTTGAAATATTTTTTTTCATATAATTTTTATTTGCAATTTATTTTTCAATAATAAGAAATAGAAAACAAAAAAAAAGTTGTATAAAACTATAATAAAACCTGTCTGGACTTACGGTATTCAACTTTGGGGTAAAGCTAGCAATTTAAACATTGAAATTCTTCAAAGATACCAGTCCAAAATATTAAGAACAATTACTAGCGCTCCATGCTTTATAAGAAATAAAAATATTCATCGTGACCTTAATATACCTACCGTTAAAGAGGAAATCGCCAAATTCTGTGAGAGATATTTACAAAGACTGGGCAATCATTGAAATCTACTTGCCATTAATATTTTGAATGATAGCGATGAAATAAAGAGACTGAAAAGATACCACGTACTTGATCTTCCTTTTAGAAAATAAATATTATTATATTGTTACAGAGATTAGAAATATATTTAAGTAAAACGACAATGTGGCTATATGTACTTGGCAGCACTGCCAATTAATCTATAGTTGTCAAAATGTTGCAACCCTGGTCAACACTATATAGATAATATTCAAATTAATGGAAATGGAATACTCCAGAATATACAAGATCATTCCAGGCTGTGCCAATAAGAGTAAACCACAACAACAACAAACCTAGCAACATAAATGCTAAGAGATGTTATTCTTAATGATCTGGTATGCAAGTATTCGCTGCTAATAAAGCTAAACAGATTCACAAGTATACACAGCCATATACACGTAGAAGAAACAAAACCACACACTCATCCATACAACCACTCATAGTTACCATAGGCAAAACACACAGAACACTCATACATTCAACCACACATAGTTACCATAAGCAAACCAAACAAGTCAGCACTGTCATGTATACAAACACACACATGCCAAGTAAAATACAACCACCCTGCCCAGAACTTTCGCGAGGTTACCAGACGACGTCATTTTTGCTATATAAAGGCGCTGCCAGAGCTCAGCGATAGTCAGTGTGATTTCAAATATAGACGTGTTAACATCGCTAAGTGTTGAGTAGAACAAATACTCGTGTAAATAAGTTGATAAATAAAGTGTTGCCGCATTATATTTTTAAAATTAATTTGTCCGTGTTTTAATTTGATGCAATAAAACGAATCCTTGAAGGATAAGTAATAAAACCGTTTTTACGAAAAGGTCTAAAAACGTAACAATTGGTGTCAGAAGTGGGATTGCAAAAATAATTAAAAGAACATTGCAATTTAAGGGGGAAAAAAGGACATTATAAAATTAAAATAAATAATCATGCAATTTGATGAGCTAAAAGTTGAACAGCTGAAAAAGGAGCTCAGTAAGCTGGAATTGCCAACTACAGTTAACAAGGCTGAACTGCAGAATAGGCCGATAGATGAGTTTAAGAATCGCGGCATGGACATCGGGACATACCAGTTTGAGGACAAAGACGATGGCAGGTATGCCCTCCTGCCACGACCAGCAGCATGGACATAAATTCAATGTTCGCTGCTATGATGATCGAAATGAAACAGAACTCTCAGCAGATACAGGAGGCATCAAGGGTCAACAGTGAAAAGCTTTTAGCCGAAACTCAGCAGATGCAGGACAAGCTTGTTGCCGAAACTCAGCAGATGCAGGAAAAACTTGTAGCCGCAATACAGGAGTCAAATAAAGACATGAACGGGACCCTGGTAGAGGTTTCTGAAGCCATTAACAGGAGGGTGGATTCTATTGAGAATAAATTCTCAGAGCTGGAACAGCATGCAGAGGAGGTCGAAGAGAAATTGCATACTCTAGAGGACAAATTGCATAACCTGGAGGGTAGCGGCGGGCCAGTACGAGCAGTTGCGGAGGTTTCTCCATGGATAAAAGCGCCATGCTTCGACGGCAGCGTACCATTAGGCATCTTCAAATTCCAGTTCGAGACGGTTGCTAGCAGAAATGGATGGGATGCTGAAGAAAAGGCCATAGAGTTGATTTTGTCCTTAAAGGGTACAGCCGCAGAGGAACTTGAGACTGTGCCAGTAAGCTGCAGAAACAACTATAATGAAATAATGGCAGCATTGCAGCGCAAGTATGGTGGTGAGCACAAGCGCGATTTATACAGAATGGAATTGCGATGTAGAGTTCAGAAGCCTAACGAATCTCTACAAGATTTCGCAATGGAAATCGAGCGTTTAGTGCAGCTCACATATCCAGGCGAGAGTCACCCGTTCCTAGACCACTTTAAAACTGAGGCTTTCGCGACTCTGATGTTAAACTGGAAGTGTGCGCTAGGCAGAAATCCACTTTCGCTGAAACTGTTTCATTTGCGCCGGCTCAGGAGACTGCAAGGATGGTTTTCAAGCCACAGATATGTAAAGTGCGGAATGTGGAGGTTTTGTCTGAGTAGGATAACAACCTTGTTGCTAGCGTTAAGGAGGCAATGCGACAACTGCTGGCAGAAAATGCTACCAAAGAAAAGCCTAAGTGCTTTAACTGCAAAAAGATCCATAATTTTCCGCGCAGCTGCAAGGCACCAAAAAAGAGACGTAGATCTGTTTCGCCACCAAGAAACAGCAAACGGGTGAACCAAAAAACATCACAAGAGTCCCCGCTAAACTAAAACGAGCTAGCTGTCACAAACGAATGCCCCACAATCTCCATATCAGTGATGCAGCAGAAAAATAGCAACCTCACTGCGCCCGGACACATCAACGGGGAAAAGCACATACTTACCATAAATACAGGGGCGTCGCAGTCAATAATAAGGCCCGATATAGTAAGCGTGAAATGCGAGCGGTTAAGCAATATACGGCTACGTACAGCTACTGAGAGCCTGCCACTGTCTATGGTAAGATTGAAGTGAAGGTGACTATAGCCAACATCAACGTGAGACATGTGTTTATTTTTGCGATATTGTCGATGAGGTTATTATTGGAGCCAATTTTATGATTAACCATGGCATTAATCTACATATGGGACAACAGCTGATGATTTAAAGTAATGTGGAAATACCCCTTGATGTTGGATATGACAGCAAATCGCAAGTAACAAAAGTATCTGCTATTGAGAGTCAGACGCTACTGCCGCAGTTTGAAACAGTCATATGGGCGCGTATGAAGGGAGATTGTGAGGACAATCGGTTTTGGGTTGTAGAGCCAGCAGGTCTAAAGAGAGAGCTTATAACAGCGAAAGCTCTAGTGAAAACTAATAAAGGAGAAATAGTCTTTATAAGAGTGCTTAATTTATCAGACCATGAAAAAGTCATCAAAGAACATTCCGATGTTGGCCAGTGTACTCCAGCAGAGGCAATAATAAACTTCGAGAAGAAGATAGAGCCTTCTGATGTGTCCGCAAAATAACGTGAACAATTTGAGGAATACGTAGAGAAATGGGTAGCAGGTCTATCAGCGACAGATAAAAATAAACCAAACAGTTACTAAAAAGGCATGCCAGTATCTTCGCCATGGGAAGCCAAAGCCAGGGTAGAACTGCATTGGTTAAACATGAAATTAACACAGGCGAAGCTAGGCCGATTGAACAGCCACCCAGAAGCGTACCCCCAGCAAAGCGATATAAAGTAAAAGAGCTTGTAAGTGAAATGGAGCGTGATGGCGTAATTGAGCCATCTGCTGGTCCTTGGAGTTCGCCTGTAGTCTTAGTTAAAAAGAAAGATGGCAGTACTAGATTCTGCGTAGACTACAGGAAGCTCAATGACATAACCAAGAAGGACAGTTATCCGCTCCCCAGGATCGATGACACTTTGAACACGCTAGCTAGTACCAAATGGTTCTCTACGCTGGACTTGCGAAGCGGATATTGGCAAGTGGGGATCGCAGAGAAAGACAAGGAGAAAACTGCCTTCAGTGTCGGCAACGGATTATGGCAGTTCAAAGTCATGCCATTTGGTCTCTGCAATGCTCCGGCCACATTTGAACGCCTAATGGAGAAGGTACTGGTAGGACTTCACTGGAAGACATTCTTGGTATATCTCGATGACATAATCGTGATGGGGAAATCTTTTGGTGAACACCTCAAAAACATGGCAGAAGTTCTTCAACGGATATCATCAGCTGGATTGAAACTCAGCTTGAAGAAATGTGCATTGTTCTAGAAAGAAGTAAAGTATTTGGGGCATCGTGTTACAGCAGACGGAATCTCAACAAATGAAGATAAAATAAAAGCAGTAAAAGACTGGCATCAACCTAAGACCATACCAGTGGGGCGAGCCACAGGAAAAATCCTTCCAGAAACTCAAAGAATTATTATGTACGTCACCATTGCTAGCGTATCGCATAGCTGGAGAAAAATTTGTGCTGGATACTGATGCGAGCGGCTATGGCATAGGGGGTGTGGTATCCCAAGTAGTAAATGGCACTGAGAAGGTCATAGGGTACTATAGCCGTGTATTGGAATGCATTAAACATTACCATAAGTACCTGTATGGTCAACACTTTACATTAAGGACCGATCATTCTGCACTGAGATGGCTATTGCAGTTTAAAAATCCTGAAGGGCGACTGGCAAGGTGGATTGAGCGCCTGCAGAGCTACGAATTCAGCATTGAGCATAGAAGGGGCACAAAGCGTAACATTGCGGATGCTCTTTCAAGAAGACCCTGCTGTTTAGAGTGTAAACATTGTGTTAGAACCGAGCAAAAGGAAGGCGTTGTGGATGTTCGGCTAACGCACATCGGCCCTGATGAAGACTGGTCAGCGGCACAGAGGGACGACGATATATTAAGGAAAATTATAGCGGCCAAAGAAGAGGACAGACGACCATCCCGGAATGAAATTTCAGCTGAAAGCCCACTCGCCAAATCTTATTGGGCTCAGTGGAACAGCCTTAAGGTAATAAAGGGTTGTTTATACCGCGTATGGGAAAGTGTACATGGCAAAACAACTTCAAATTTAATAGTTGTGCCATACTCCAAGATAAGTAAAGTTTTACAGGAGTTTCATAATGGACGGTCATCTTGGAGTCACAAAATCACTTGAGAAACTGAAGCAGCGTTTTTATTGGGTTGGATGTCAACAAGCCGTAGCTGACTGGATAGCAAAGTGCCCACAGTGCATATCAGCCAAAGGCCTAGTAAGATGAAGACGGGGACAGCTGCAACAATACAACTCAGGAGCACCATTCGAGCGGATCGCAATGGATGTAGATGGTCCCTTTCCCGTCACCGAAGCCGTAAATCGTTATGTACTTTTGGTAATGGACTATTTCAGTAAATGGCCAGAGGTATATGCTATACCTAACCAGGAAGCAACGACAATTGTAAATGCATTCGTCAACAACTGGGTATGTCGCTATGGTGTCCCAATAGAATTACATTCCGACCAAGGAAGGAATTTCGAGTCTGCCATATTCAGGGAAATATGCGAGTTATATGGGATAAAGAAAACCAGAACGACGCCGCTGCATCGTAGATGGCATGGTAGAAAGATTTAATCGCACCTTAGAAGAGTACCTACGAAAAGTAGTAAACACCCATCAGAGAGATTGGGACGAGCACATCCCCAAGTTTTTGATGGCATATAGGTCAGCTGTACACGACTCAACATCGAGAACGCCAGCCAAAATGATCTTCAGGACGGAATTAAAACTACCTGGTGATTTGGAATTTGGTGTTAAGCCAAATGTAGAAGAAGGAGCTATTACGTCCCAGGAGAAGCAGGACTTAAACGAACTGCATAAGCTCGCGTGTAATAGAATCAAGATGGTCAGTGACAAGATGAAGGCTAGGTATGACCGCGCAGCAAACTCGGAGGGATTTATGGAAGGACAATTGGTTTTACTGTATAACCCACAACGGAAGAATTGACCCCAAAATTACAGACTCACTGGGATGGCCCGTATAAAGTGATTAAGAGAGTGAATGACGTTGTATACCGGATACAGAAGCACAATAACCCAAGGTCGAAAATGAAGATAGTACACCTCGAACGATTGGCGCACTATGGAAGAGGTGATTGTATGCCTATTCGGGTCGAACAGACTTAAGTGGGCAGTAGTGTTACAAAGATTAGAAATAGATTTAAGTAAAACGACAATGTGGCTATATGTACTTGGCAGCACTGCCAATTAATCTCTAGTTGTCCAAATGTTGCAACCCTGGTCAACACTATATAGATAATATTCAAATTAACGGAAATGGAATACTCCAGAATATACAAGATCATTCCAGGCTGTGCCAATAAGAGTAAACCACAACAACAACAAACCTAGCAACATAAATGCTAAGAGATGTTATTCTTAATGATCTGATATGCAAGTATTCGCTGCTAATAAAGCTAAACAGATTCACAAGTATACACAGCCATATACACGTAGAAGAAACAAAACCACACACTCATCCATACAACCACTCATAGTTACCATAGGCAAAACACACAGAACACTCATACATTCAACCACACATAGTTACCATAAGCAAACCAAACAAGTCAGCATTGTCATGTATACAAACACACACATGTCAAGTAAAATACAACCACCATCCCCAGAACTTTCGCGAGGTTACCAGACGACGTCATTTTTGCTATATAAAGGCGCTGACAGAGCTCAGCGATAGTCAGTGTGATTTCAAATATAGACGTGTTAACATCGCTAAGTGTTCAGTAGAACAAATACTTATGTAAATAACTTGATAAATAAAGTGTTGCCGCATTATATTTCTAAAATTAATTTGTCCGTGTTTTAATTTGATGCAATAAAACGAATCCTTGAAGGATAAGTAATAAAACCGTTTTTACGAAAAGGTCTAAAAACGTAACAATATCTATAAGTTAATTTTGATATCATAATTAGTTAAATTCATACAACTTATTGTTTTTGTTTATATTGGGCTCACTGGAGTTCAATAACCTACGTTCATTGTAAAATTTAAAAGATTTGCTTAATGTTTCTTTAGAAAATACATCGCAATTAAAGAAGAATGAAAAAAAATTTTTGCCTTATAAATACTTTTATTGTTATCCAAAGGATTTCTAATTGGATTAAGGTGTAGAACAATTAGAGTCATATCGAATAAAAGTTGTTTGTTGGGATTTGGTTTGTATAAGTTTTTTAGCCTACTACACTTATTATAATGTGATTTTTTTAAATCATTTGTGAATTTTTATAGTTAATTTTTTAACATAATTTTCAGATGGTTGATAAAAGTTGAGAAGTTTAAAACTTTTCAAAACTGTGGTTGAAGTCTACTGACGATTTGGTAAAAAGCGCCAATGAAACGCATATAGACATTGCTTAATCAGCCAACATATAAATTTCATTTTATATATTTAACTAATTATTATACAGTTTATATATAAATGTATTGCAATTTACACAAACATGAAAAGTTATATTTTAAAGGTACAAACTAGTTGAAGTTTTTACTTATTCATGAGACTAGTAAAAGTTATTTAAGTGATTTCAGTAAAATTTTGCTTAAATTTTCAGTAACCAAAATATTTTACGACTTACTGAAATAACTTTTACTAGTTACTAAAATTACGGCAAAAACTTTTATAAGTTTCTTTTCTTAGTTTTAATGTTTGTTGGCGCGACCACATATACTGCTACAATAAATATTAGAATCTACCCTAATGTGCTCGATTAAGAAAATTACAGATTAATGCAATATACTATATTATAATTTTTACATCCGAGAATAATGCAAAATACAGTTGTACTTTAGTTCCATTATTTTTCTCGAGTAATGTCTGAATAACTCCAAAACGATAAGAGATAAGGAAAAATTAAAATAATTTTGTTACTCATCTTCTGGTGGTTTACTTTTAAACCACCAGTACTTTTACTTTTTCTCGAGTTAGGGTGCAATATGACTACGTACCTGGCTAATTTAGGGGGAAAAATTGCCACGCCAATAAAAAAATCTCGACCTGATGGAAAAAAACTGAAAACGGATTCGAGCTTAGCGCATCAAAATCCATATAGTACACATAGCTTTATTCAAAGGAGGATTTGGCTGCTGAGCAGTGTTATTGCCAATTTCTCTTCACTTACTCCAGCCACATTTCCGCTAAGTTTGTTTCAAAATGTATGTGTACAGCGAACGAAAAAAATCCTCATATAAACAAAAAATACTGACACACACAAAGCTGTGTATACGGATACAATTTTATGCCAGATGAATTAATCAAGTGTTTTGTTAAAAAAGAGAGAGTACGAAAAAGGGAAAGACATTTGGATGAAAATTTGTTGGCAATATAAATACATATGTATGTATTTATTTTTTACATCTATTGTTGCTTTCGGATATTGTTCTTTCAATACAATTAATAATATCTCATATTGTTTATTTTTTCTCTTCTCTATTGCTATGTGCTTCTAATTTTACATTCCATACATTCAATAAAATGTAAAATGAATTTATTTTCATCCTCGCACTTTTCCATGTCTTCACGCAACAAATCCAACAAACAAATGACGCTTTTTTCTTCAATCAGATACGGAGACGTTAAGAAAATCAGAAGTCAAATAAATATGTCAAAATCTTTTGATTTTCATCAATCAGAGACGACAACACATACATGTAGCCGAAAAAAACGACTGCACGCACACAACTATGTGATTGATGGTTTATTTTGTACATCTCTTGGGCACTTAAGAAAAAATAATAAGATCCAGAACAGGTCAGTGATGTTAATGGTATAAGGTATTAACGATTTTAAGTTTAGACTATTTAGCTTTCTTTAACAGCAGGTCTTAGAGGAAGTTATGTGGTTTAACATATTGTTATAGCAGTAAAACAATTATTACTTTAAAAAAGGATAAATTTCTTCATTACAAAATAAATACAATTGTAAAAAATAAATACATAACAATGTTAATGTAATACAATACACAATTTTTAATACCGGTGTTCCTATACCGAAATAATTTCATAACCGTTAACGATACCGATACCGAAATTAAAATTTTTTTAATACCGTTATCGAAATAAAAAATATTTTAATACCGATACCGAAATTCGTTTCGGTTGCCAACCTTGGTATATGGTATTGCATATAAATCAGTGATGTCAGCTCTATACACAATTGTGGAAACAAGACTCACACGTACGCTTACGCTCTTTTTGCGAGCGTTATATAAATTTTTTTACTGAAAAACACTCTCATTCATAGGGAAGTATCGCAGTTTTGAGGCCTCTAAGCACACTTTTCAACATACCTTTGAGAACAAATATTTTCCGATTTGAAATACTTTTGCTCAAAACAACACAATAAATTAACATCCACAAACTTAAAAAATTGTTTTCTTGTCTCCCCAACACAAGCGCAATTGATACTACTGAACCCCGCTTGTCCGCGGATACATTACATAAGTTATTATATCAATATGCACAAAGCAATGACCTGTACTTACTCGGCAATACCTACGCAGTACGTTTGAGTGGCGAATTTAACATGAGGATGTCATTGGAAGTATACAATCGCCCCTCTCTCGCTTACATTCCATTGACGAAAACAGTGACAAATATTCATCATAGCTTTCATTCACAAAAATACCATGATGAAAAGAACACTGAAGCCGAGTGAACTACTTCGTTGCTGTTAAATAATGAACGTTTTCGTTATTGTTGGATAATGAAATACTTCCTAAATGCTCAGTTATAATATATTAAAAATGTTTTAATGGTTTATTGTTTTATATAATAATGTATATTTTTTTATTAAAAATAGAACAAAAACTTAAATTCATATAGAAACAATAAAAAAAACATATTATAGAACTAAATGTGAAAAACAAAAGAAAACTTAAATTTATATTAAAAAAAATACGTTATTTCACATCTACAAAGAAATCTAGGCTTTTCTCTGCAGCGAAATGATTCTAAAGATACGCCTTTTCGGGATTTGCACTGCTTTTTTATGTGTTGACCGCTGGCCCAACGCTGTTAATATTGGTCATTGATACCGCTTCTGAAATTATTATAGTTTTATTGTCAATTTACATTCACTTAAAATATTAAATGTTTTTTACCTGAAAGTACCGAAACAAATTTTTTGTGTTCCTTAAAACGCTTCTAGGCCATAATGACATCGTCACCCAAAATCAAAATGATCAAAACACAGACTAACAATTTTTCAACCCCCGAATGATGCCGGCACATCAATTAGCGTTTAGCGACAAGGACAAATAATTGGTGTGTTTGACGTCGGTTGTGCTTCGGCTAGAAAACTATTGTACACATTTTTCTTTTCAACGTAAACAATAGAAAGAATATGACAGAAAAAGAATTTTGCTCGCTTGTTTACATACGATCAACAAATTCATACATTATATTGGTATACCAAGTAAGAACTGGCAATTGTGAGTGACGAATTTATTACCAACAAGTAAAAGTGCTATATTCGGTTGTGCCGAATCTTATATACCCTTCATCAACGTTTGTCTGCTTTCTAATTTATTAAATAGTTTCAGTTAACAAAAAAAAAAAACAACTTCAGTAGCATTTTTTTGTTACTTTTATATATAAAAAATTTTAATATTTCTCATCCCTGGAAACGAAATTTTAATATTTCAAATATTTTTTGCCAATGCACATGGCATTAGGAAAACTACAAATTTGTAACCATTTTGGTAGCTTTCATGGGATACAATATATATATATATATATATATATATATATATATATATATATAAAGTTCTATATTTGATAAGAACATTGTTTTTCCTTAACTTAAAAATATGCAAATCTTCATGACACCAAAAATCATTTTATTTAATAAAAACTTAATATTTTTAAACATTTTAGTTATTATATGTACCATCCCTGGAAACAATTTTTTCTTTTTTAGTTTTAAATAGACAATTGAGGAGTCCGAAAGCATGAAATAGGTTCAATTTTTAAATAAGCAAAAAAATAATCGGTTTTTGGAGTTAATTTTGCGTCGAGAAATAGGTGTAAGCTTCCCACCTCTGGAACCATCCTTCCGATTTTCCTCGCACTTTTCCATGTCTTCACGCAACAAATCCAACAAACAAATGACGCTTTTTTCTTCAATCAGATACGGAGACGTTAAAAAAATCAGAAGTCAAATAAATATATCAAAATCTTTTGATTTTCATCAATCCGAGATGACAACACATACATGTAGCCGAAAAAAACGACTGCACGCACACAACTATGTGATGGATGGTTTATTTTGTACATCTCTTGGGCACTTAAGAAAAAATAATAAGACCCAGAACAGGTCAGTGATGTTAATCGTATAAGGTATTAACGATTTTAAGTTTAGACTATTTAGCTTTTTTTAACAGCAGGTCTTAGAGAAAGTTGTGTGGTTTAACATATTGTTATAGCATTAAAACAATTGTTACTTTAAAAAAGGATAAACTTCTTCGTTACAAAATAAATACAATTGTAAAAAATAAATACATAACAATGTTAATGTAATACAATACACAATTTTTAATACCGGTGTACCTATACCGAAATAATTTCATAACCGTTAACGATACCGATACCGAAATTAAAATTTTTTTAATACCGTTATCGAAATAAAAAATATTTTAATACCGATACCGAAATTCGTTTCGGTTGCCAACCTTGGTATATGGTATTGCAAATAAATCAGTGATGTCGGCTCTATACACAATTGTGGAAACAAACCTCACACGTACGCTTACGCGTACGAGCGTTATATAAATTTTTTACTGAAAAACACTCATTCAAAGGGAAGTATCGCAGCTTTGAGGCCTCTAAGCACACTTTTCAACATACCTTTGAGAACAAATATTTTCCGATTTGAAATACTTTTGCTCAAAACGACACAATAAATTAACATCCGCAAACTTAAAAAATTGTTTTCTTGTCTCCCCAACACAATCGCAATTGATACTACTGAACCCCGCTTGTCCGCGGATACATTACTTAAGTTATTATATCAATATGCACAAAGCAATGACCTGTACTTACTCGGCAATACCTACGCAGTGCGTTTGAGTGGCGAATTTAACATGAGGATGTCATTGGAAGTATACAATCGCCCTCTCTCGCTTACATTCCGTTGACGAAAACAGTGACAAATATTCATCATAGCTTTCATTCACAAAAATACCATGATGAAAAGAACACTGAAGCCGAGTGAACTACTTCGTTGCTGTTAAATAATGAACGTTTTCGTTATTGTTGAATAATGAAATACTTCCTAAATGCTCAGTTATAATATATTAAAAATGTTTTAATGGTTTATTGTTTTATATAATAATGTATATTTTTTATTAAAAATAGAACAAAAACTTAAATTCATATAGAAACAATAAAAAAAAAACATATTATAGAACTAAATGTGAAAAACAAAAGAAAACTTAAATTTATATTAAAAAAAATACGTTATTTCACATCTTCAAAGAAATCTAGGCTTTTCTCTGCAGCGAAATGTTTCTAAAGATACGCCTTTTCGGGATTTGCACTGCTTTTTTGTGTGTTGATCGCTGGCCCAACACTGTTAATATTGGTCATTGATACCGCTTCTGAAATTATTATAATTTTATTGTCAATTTACATTCACTTAAAATATTAAATGTTTTTTACCTGAAAGTACCGAAACAAATTTTTTGTGTTCTTTAAAACTCTTCTAGGCCATAATGACATCGTCACCCAAAATCAAAATGATCAAAACACAGACTAACAATTTTTCAACCCCCGAATGATGCCGACACATCAATTAGCGTTTAGCGACAAGGACAAATAATTGGTGTGTTTGACGTCGGTTGTGCTTCGGCTAGAAAACTATTGTACACATTTTTCTCTTCAACGTAAACAATAGAAAGAATATGACAGAAAAAGAATTTTGCTCGCTTGTTTACATACGATCAACAAATTCATACATTATATTGGTATACCAAGTAAGAACTGGCAATTGTGAGTGACGAATTTATTACCAACAAGTAAAAGTGCTATATTCGGTTGTGCCGAATCTTATATACCCTTCACCAACGTTTGTCTGCTTTCTAATTTATTAAATAGTTTCAGTTAACAAAAAAAAAAAAAAAGAACTTCAGTAGCATTTTTTTGCTACTTTTATATATAAAAAATTTAAAGATTTCCCACCCCTGGAAACGAAATTTTTATATTTCAAATATTTTTTGCCAATGCATATGGCATTAGGAAAACTACAAATTTGTAACCATTTTGGTAGCTTTCATGTGATACAATATATATATATATATATATATATATATATATATATATATAAAGTTCTATAATTGATAAGAACATTGTTTTTCCTTAATTTAAAAATAGTTTTAATCAGTAAAAATAAGCGACGTTAGTTGCTTTTTTGTCACCTTAATGTATAAAAAAATTTCAATTTCCCATCCCTGGAAGCGAAATTTTTTTTTTACTTACGTAACTCTCAATGAGGCATGAAATAGTTTTATTTAAGAAAAACTTAAAAATTTTAACTATTTTGGTCACGTTCAGTTATCACAATATATTGAAGTTGTCCAACCTTGGAATCAAAATTTTAATTTTTTTTAAATTTTGAAACAAAATTTATGTTTTCTAAATTGTTTCTATTAGGAAATAAACGACGTAGCTGTCTTTTTGGTTTCTTTTATGCATAAAAAATTGGAATTTCCGCTCCCTGGAAACAAAATATTAATTTTGGTTTTTGTTTTTACCAAGACAACTCTTAATGAGGCATAAAATAGTTTTATTTAAGAAGAAATTTGTAACCATTTTGGTCACTCTCATGTATCACAATATATCGCAGTTATCCAACCCTGGAATCGAAATTTACATTTTTTTTCATTATTTGATCCTAATTCTGATTTTCCTGAATGAAAAAAGATTTTTAATTAGTAAATAACATGGCATTAGTTGCTTTTTGGTTTATATATGTCCAAAAAAATTCCAGCCCCTGGAAGCGAAAATTTAATTTTTTTAAATTATTTTTTACCGATGCGAGTCTTCAAAATGTATGAAGTGGTTTTATTTAAGAAAAACTACAAATTTTAAACCATTTTTGTCATAGTCACGTACTACAAAATATTGCAGTTATCCAACCATGGAATCATAACTTTGATTTTGTTTTAATTTTTGATACCAATTTTGTTTTGCCAAAATAAAAAAATTTATTAACCAGGAAAAAAAAGACGTTAGTTGCTTTTTGGTTATTTTAAAGTATTAAAAAGTTAAATTTCCCAACCCTGTATGAAAATTTTGAATTTTTTTAATTTTTTTAACAATGCAAATCCTCATGATGTATAAAACGTTTTTAATTAAGAAAAACATGATTTTTTTTTTAATTTTAGTTACTATATGTACCACAAAATACCAAATGTGCCAAAAAAATCCAATTTCCCACCCCTGGAAGCGAAAATTTAATTTTTTTTATCAATGTAAATATTCAAGATATATAAAGCGGTTTTATTTAAGAAAAACTACAAATTTGTAACCATTTTTCTTCATATTCACGTACTACAATATATTGCAGTATATATATTTGCAGTATATATATATATATATATATATATATATATATATATATATACAGTGTGTCAAGAATGAGTTTACACACAAGAAAAATTTATATATTTTTGACTTTGTTAGCAAAGTAAATACACTTGATTTTATATACCATGTTTTTTTTTTGTATTTATTGTAATTATTTACATATTTACAAGAATATTACGTAAAAAAATTATCAAATTCAGTTTAAAACAAGCTAAAATAAAACAAAAATATATATTACTCAGGTTGGGTACCGTCAAATAACTTTTTACACAAAATTAAAAATTTATCTTCCTAGTATCTTAAATTATTAAAAAATGCATTAAATTTTTTTAATATTTAGTATGGCCACCATTGGCATCTACCACACATTGTAAGCGCTTCTTCATGGAACTAACCAGCTTTTTCAAATCATAATTAGCTGGTATACTCTGCCACTCTTCTAATATCGCGGTTTTTAGAGATACTTTGCTTGTTGGTTGACGTTTAGCGACTCTTCTCTTCAAATAGACCCACAAATTTTCAATGGGGTTTAGGTCGGGACTTTGAGCAGGGGATCTATAACTTTCCCACAGTTATAAAGCAGCCACATACGAACCATATGGGACTTATGTTTAGGATCGTTGTCCTGGTAAAATTTAAATTGAGGAATTCCATCCCTTATAAACCCGAATTTTTCAGCACTGCTTGTTAGATGTTTCTTCAAAATATCTAGATATTGACGTGCATCCATCGTTGATTCTATAAACGATATGTCTCCAACACCTTTGCTCGAGATGCACCCCCAAACCATTACCGAAAGTTTTCCAAATTTTACTGTTGGGATAATGTTCTGATTTTCTAGTGAGGTTAAGGGCTTGCGCCATACTATAGTTGGCCCATCATTGTAGTAGAGCATAATCTTGGTTTCGTCGCAGAAAATAACGTTATCCCAATATTCCGTTGGCTGTGTAACGTTCAAAGTGGCAAAGGAAAGCCGTTTTTCTACATTTGATGCGGAAAGCAGAGGTTTTTTTCGAGCTACTCTTGATGAGTACTGCTTGCTCAATAACAACTGGCGGACTGTTTCATGAGATACAATAGTGCCGCATTCTTCCTGAACCTCTCTAGCAATAGTCCTTGTAGAAATTTGGGGGTTTTGTATGATTTTTCTCATAATTACGCGCTCCACACGTTTATTTATTTTTCGTTTTGGACCACCACCTTTCCTTAACTCCAACCTATTCTCATTTTCTGCTCGATTTTTTATATTGTAAATTGTCTTACGACACACTGAAAACAATTCTGACAATTCGCTCACGCTTTTTCCCAAGTGGAGATTGTAATAAATTAACTGGATTACATTATAAGATAACCTTTTTCCTGGCATATTAAATATTAACAAATTTTTCAATAAACGATGCGCACAAAACAAAAACTTCTTGGCAAGTAATTAAAAAATATACAGAAATTAACAACGCACATGAAAAATAACGGGAAATGCAAAGTTAACTTTGTTGTTGGTGCAAAAAATAGAAAAACAAAAAATGTGTAAAGAGTTGTTTGACACTAACAAAACTAAGTAATAATTGTTTTTGTTCTACTTTTCTCTTATGTTACGCTAACCTTGAAATTTTTTTGTTGTACATCTTTGTAGGCATTGCATATAATTACAATAAATCAAAAAAATCTGTGCAAAAAGGCAAGATGTATAATTTTTGACTAATGACGTAAAAAAAATCTAATTTATTTTTAGTGTGTAAACTCATGCTTGACATACTGTATATACATATGGAGTATATATAAATATATGCAGTATATATATATGGAATCGAAATTTTGATTTTTTAATGTTTGATACCAATTTTCTTTTGCCGAAACAATATATAAAATTAAAATAATTTTAACCAGGAAAAAACGACGTTAGTTGATTTTTTGTTAGTTTATTGTATAAAAAAATTTTAAATTTTCTAACCCTAGATGGGAACTTTAAATTTTAAAATTTTTTTCATCGATGCAAATCTTCATGACACCAAAAATCATTTTATTTAATAAAAACTTAAGATTTTTAAACATTTTAGTTATTATATGTACCATCCCTGGAAACAATTTTTTCTTTTTTAGTTTTAAATAGACAATTGAGGAGTCCGAAAGCATAAAATAGGTTCAATTTTTAAATAAGCAAAAAAATAATCGGTTTTTGGTGTTAATTTTGCGTCGAGAAATAGGTGTAAGCTTCCCACCTCTGGAACCATCCTTCCGATTTTTCTGAATTTCAATACCACTCTATTTAGGTTCATTTCCAATCCAGCAGTTCAAGAATGAAGTCTCTAACTCATCTGGGGGCTTGGGAAAACCGATTTCACGTACAGACGGACTGATGGATATGACGGAAAGACGGACATCGCTCAATCGTCACCGCTATTCATAAGGATCCAGAATATATATACTTTATGGGGTCACATATTAATATCGAAGAAATTACACACGGAATGACAAACCTAAATATACCCTTTCACATTTTTGTCAAGGGTATAAAAAGCCTGCTAAAGCAGTCTTGCCGAACAAGCGCGTATATATATATATATATATATATATATATATATATATACATATAAATATATATATATATATATATATATATATATATATAAATATACATATATATATATATATATATATATAAATATATATATATATATATATATATATATATATTATATATAATTATTATATAATATAAAATTTTATGTCAGATGAATTAATCCAGTGTAAATTGAAGAGAACAAAAGTTGTGCGGACTAAAAATTCATCTGTGTGAATTGGCTCTATCACCATAAAATTAATGTGTGTGTGTGAGAAGTAACCCTTCATCATTCGTGTTTATTCCCGCTTGTTCGGCAATACTTCGGCAAAATATATATGAAAGGTGACGTCAATACCAAGGGTTTTACGTAAATACAGTTTCTGTATGTTCATGAGTAATAGCAATTTTACTGAACACTGCAATCATTTCGAAATATTTGAGTTAATATTTTGAAAAACTGAAATAGAATTCGTTTTTAAATTCATTACAATTGAATTTTGGTGAAACCATTAATTTATATACTTAGCCATTCTAAATCACAGCTTCGGGGATCTATGAAATAAATTACATACATATATATGTATAAATACAACACTAAAAACATAAATATTTAAATACATTATACACAGCCCACGTCATATGCGTGAGTACGCGCAGGATGTAATGACTTATGAGCGTCATTACGGTCGACCAGATTTATTTATAACATTTACATGTAATCCGCAATGGAGTGACATTATTCGCTGGTTAAAGTCCTACCGACGGCCATGATATCACTTCCCGTGTTTTTAAGCAGAAATTGAAAGCGCTTATGGGTTTTAGCGTGAAATCTAAAGTGTTTAGTGAAGTGAAGTTCTGGATTATTCTGTGGAGTGGCAAAAACTTGGTTTTCCACATGCTCACATTTCAATATTGTTGGTGAATAAAATCACATCGCATGAAGTTGACAATGTTATATGTTCTGAAATACCAGATCAAAAAGTGATCCTGAATTATATGATGTTGTTGTGCAATATATAATACACGGTCCATGCACAGCCCACGTCATATGCTATACGCGAATAAGAAATCTGTTGAAGCTTTGGAAATAACAATGAAAGATCTCCGAGATAACCCTGAGTTGTTTGGTGGTGCGTTGATTTTATTGTCAGGCGAATTCAGGAAAACATTGCCCGTCATTCCTAGATCGGCAGCCTATTGATGACACTGGATTGATAACATTGCCAAATGATTTTTGCCGTTTCGTACAGTCAAAAGAGGAATTTATTGAATGTGTTTTCACTTACATAACAGAAAAAATATACATGCCATGAGTGCCAGAGCAATTTTATTGGCAAAGAACAAACATGTTACTGAATTAAACATGGCTATACAATCAAAGATTCGAAGAGGTGTTGTACAACTCTGTGGATACTGTTACCAATGAAGAAGATGTTTTGAATTATCCTACAGAAGTTTAAAATTCGTTGGACTTACCAGGATAGCCTCCGCATAATCTCCAATAGAAAGTTGGAGCCACTATTATTATGCTTCGTAATATCAATCAACCCCGTTTGTGGAATGGTACAAGACTTGCTATTAAAAGGTTGATGGCTTATGAATTGAAGCTACTATTTTTACTGAAAAATTAAAAGGTGAAGATTTATTCATTCTACATATCCCAATGATTCCATCTGATATACCATTTGAATTTAAACGACTTCAGTTTCCTGTTCGCCTTGCGTTTGCGATTACCATTAATAAGATGCAAGGCCAATCTTTAGAAATTTGTGGACTGAATTTAGTGTATCCAGTTCTCACATGGACAGTTCTATGTAGCCTGTTCGCGCGTTGGCGAATTAATTTTTTTTACTTTCTTTTTTGCACTACGAAGTGTGCAGGGTGTTCGCTAGTTGTTGAATAAAAAATAGCGTTTGTTTAGTTTTTCTTGGAGAAAAGTGAATTTTTAAATAAATGAATAGTCTTTTTTTTATAAAATAAAGGTAACGAAAATGAAACAATTGTCAGATGACTTGTTCTTTCAATATAAAATTAAATATGAGTAATGTTTCCAATTATATTTTTTAGATTAAAACAATGAGGTGCATACTTGAACCTGCCGGTGTGCAAAAGAATTTAAGACGTATTTTGGGTGACGATGTCATTATGGCCTAGAAGAGTTTTAAAGAACAGAAAAAATTTGTTGCAGTACTTTCAGCTAAAAAACCCTTAATATTTTGACTGAATGTAAACTGAAAGTAAAATTTTAACCATTTCAGAAGCGGTCTCAATGACCAATATTACCAGTGTTGGGCAAGCGGATGAGCACATCTTTAAAAACATTTCGCTGCAGAGAAACGCTAAGTTTTCTTTGTAGATGTGAATACTGTAAGCGCTGTGAGTTTATATATACAATATTATATAAAACAATAAAGCATTAAAGCCATTTTTAATATGTCATAACTGATTATTTAGGAAGGAGTTATTATCCAACAATAATAAAATCGTTCATTATTTAACAGCAACGCGATCGTTCACCCGGCTTTTCATCATTACATTTTTGTGAATGAAAGCTATGATGAAAATTCGTCACTCTTTTCGTCAACTGAACTTAAGCGAGAGGGTGGCGATTGTATACTTCCAATGACATCCCCATGTTAAATCCGTGTTGCCGAGTAAGTACAGGTCATTGCTTTGTGCATAATGAAATAATGACATGTAATGTATCCGCGGACAAGCGGGTATATATATATATATATATATATATATATATATATATAATATGAAATTTATTTGTTGGGTGGTTAAACAATGTCTATATGCATTTCATTGGCGCTTCTTACCAAATCGTCAGTAGACTTCAACCACAGCGCCAATGAAATGCATATAGACATTGCTTAACCACCCAACAAATAAATTTCATATTATACTAGTACAATGACAACATGTCAAAAAATTTGTTATATATATATATATATATATATATATATATATATTGTTACGCAGATTAGAAAAAGATTTAAATAAAACGACAATGTGGCTATATGTACTTGGCAGCACTGCCAATTAATCTCTAGTTGTCAAAATGTTACAACCCTGTCAACACAATATAGATAATATTCAAATTAACGGAAATGGAATACTTAAGAATATACAAGATCATTCGAGGCTGCGCCAATAATAAGTGTAAACAACAACAACCATGCCCAAAAGTTTCGCGAAGTTACCAGACGATGTCATTTTTGCTATATAAAGACGCTGCTAGAGCTCAGTGAGTTAGTGTGAGTTCAAATATAGACGTGTTAACATCGCTAAGTGTTGAGTAGTACAAATACTCGTGTTAATAAAGTAATAAATAAAGTGTTGCCGCATTATATTTCTAAAATTAATTTGTCCGTGTTTTAATTTGATGCAATAAAACGAACCCTTGAAAGATAAGTGATAAAACCGTTTTTACGAAAAGCTCTGAAAACGGGATTGCAAAAATAATTAAAAGGACATTGAAATTTAAAGAAAAAAAAAGAACATTAAAAAAAATTAAAATAAATAATCATGAAATTTGATGAGCTAAAAGTTGAACATCTGAAAAAGGAGCTCAGCAAGCTGGAATTGCCAACTGCAGGTAATAAGGCTGAACTGCAGAAGAAGCTAATAGATGAGTTTAAGAATCGCGGCATGGATATCAGGACATACGAGTTTGAGGACAAAGACGATGGGCAGGTATGCCCTCCTGCCACGACCAGCAGCATGGACATAAATTCAATGTTCGCTGCTATGACGATCCAGATAAAAGGAATCAGCGATGCACAAACTGCATCAAAAATCAGCAGTGACAAGCTTGTAGCCGAAATAACTGAAACAAAACAGAACTCTCAGCAGATGCAGCAAAAGCTTGTAGTCGAAATAAGTGAGATAAAACAAAACTCTCAGCAGATGCAGGAAAAGCTTGTAGCCGAAACTCAGCAGATGCAGGAAAAACTTAATACAGGAGTCAAATAAAGCCATGAACGAGACCCTGGGATAGGTTTCTGAAGCCATTAACAGGAGAGTGGATTCTATTGAAAATAAATTCTCAGAGCTGGCGGATAGAGTCCAACATGCAGAAAGAGGTGGCCTGGAACAGCATGCAAAGAGAAATTGCATGCTCTAGAGGACAAAGTGCATAGCCTGGAGTGTAGTGGCGGCCCAGTATGAGCAGTTGCGGAGGTTTCTGCACGGATAAAAGTGACATGCTTCGATGGCAGCGTACCATTGGGCATCTTCAAATTTCAGTTCGAGACGGTTGCTAGCAGAAATGGATGCTGAATAAAAGGCCATAGAGTTGATTTGGTCCTTAAAGGGTAGAGCCGCAGAGGTACTTGAGACTGTGCTAGTAAGCAGCAGAAACAACTATAATGAAATAATGGCAGCATTGCAGCGCAAGTATGGTGGTGAGCACAAGCGCGATTTATACAGAATGGAATTGCGATGTAGAGTTCAGAAGCCTAACGAATCTCTACAAGATTTCGCTATGGAAATCGAGCGTTTAATACAGCTCACATATACAGGCGAGACTCACCCGTTCCTGGACCACTTTAAAACTGAGGCTTTCTTAACGGCATTCGCGACTCTGATGTTAAACTGGAAGTGTGCGCTAGGCAGAAATCCACTTTCGCTGAAACTGTTTCATTTGCGCCGGCTCAGGAGACTGCAAGGATGGTTTTCAAGCCACAGATATGTAAAGTGCGGAATGTGGAGGTTTTGTCTGAGTAGGATAACTACCTTGTTGCTAGCGTTAAGGAGGCAATGCGACAACTGCTGGCAGAAAATGCTACCAAAGAAAAGCCTAAGTGCTTTAACTGCAAAAAGATCCATAATTTTCCGCGCAGCTGCAAAGCACCAAAAAAGAGACGTAGATCTGTTTCGCCACCAAGAAACAGCAAACGGGTGAACCAAAAAACATCACAAGAGTCGCCGCTGAACTAAAACGAGCTAGCACTGAGGGGCAAGAGCTAGCTGTCACAAACGAATGCCCCACAATCTCCATATCAGTGATGCAGCAGAAAAATAGCAACCTCACTGCGCCCGGACACATCAACGGGGAAAAGCACATACTTACCATAAATATAGGGGCGTCGCAGTCAATAATAAGACCCGATATAGTAAGCGTGAAATGCGAGCGGTTAAGCAATATACCGCTACGTACAGCTACTGAGAGCCTGCCACTGTCTGTGGTAAGATTGAATTGAAGGTGACTATAGCCAACATCAACGTGAGACATGTGTTTATTTTTGCGATATTGTCGATGAGGTTATTATTGGAGCCAATTTTATGATTAACCATGGCATTAATCTACATATGGGACAACAGCTGATGATTTAAAGTAATGTGGAAATACCCCTTGATGTTGGATATGACAGCAAATCGCAAGTAACAAAAGTATCTGCTATTGAGAGTCAGACGCTACCGCCGTAGTCTGAAACAGTCATATGGGCGCGTATGAAGGGAGATTGTGAGGACAATCGGTTGTGGGTTGTAGAGCCAGCAGGTCTAAAGAGAGAGCTTATAACAGCGAAAGCTCTGGCGAAAACTAATAAAGAAGGAATAGTCTTTATAAGAGTGCTTAATTTATCAGACCATGAAAAAGTCATCAAAGAACATTCCGATGTTGGCCAGTGTACTCCAGCAGAGGCAATAATAAACTTCGAAAAGAAGGTAGAGCCTTCTGATTTGTCCGCAAAATAACGTGAGCAATTTGAGGAATACGTAGGGAAATGTGTAGCAGGTCTATCAGCGACAGATATAAATAAAACCAAACAGTTACTAAAAACGCATGCCAGTATCTTCGCCATGGGAAGCCAAAGCCAGGGTAGAACTGCATTGGTTAAATATGAAATTTGCACAGGCGAAGCTAGGCCGATTAAACAGCCACCCAAAAGCGTACCTCTTGCAAAGCGAAATAAAGTAAAAGAGCTTGTAAGTGAAATGGAGCGGGATGGCGTAATTGAGCCATCTTCTGGTCCTTGGAGTTCGCCTGTAGTCTTACTTAAAACGAAAGATGGCAGTACTAGATTCTGCGTAGACTACAAGAAGCTCAATGACATAACCAAGAAGGACAGTTATCCGCTCCCCAGAATCGATGACACTTTGGACACGCTAGCTGGTACCAAATGGTTCTCTACGCTGGACTTGCGAAGCGGATATTGGCAAGTGTAGATTGCAGAGAAAGACCAGGAGAAAACTGCCTTCAATGTCGGTAACGGATTATGAAAGTTCAAGGTCATGCCACTGGAAGACATGCTTGGTACATCTAATCGACATTATCGTGATGGGGAAAACTTTTGATGAAAACCTCAAAAACATCGCAGAAGTTCTTCAACGGATATCATTAGCTGGATTGAAACTCAGCATGGAGAAATGTGAATTGTTCTTGAAAGAAGTAAAGTATTTGGGGCATCGTGTTACAGCAGACGGAATCTCAACAGATGAAGATAAAAAAAAAGCAGTAAGGAACTGGCATCAACCTAAAAATCTTTATGAATTGCGCAGCTTTTTGGGCCTTTGTACATACTACAGACGTTTTGTGCCGAATTTTTCCAGTGTAGCTGCAAGCCTGCATGAGCTGACAAAGTAGTCGAGACCATACCATTGGGGCGAGTCACAGGAACATGCATTCCAGAAACTCAAAGAATTATTATGTACGTCACCAGTACTAGCGTATCCCATAGTTGGAGAAAAATTTGTGCTGGATACTGATGCGAGCGGCTATGGCATAGGGGGTGTGCTATCCCAAGTAGTAAATGGCACTGAGAAGGTCATAGGGTACTATAGCCGTGTACTCTCAAAACCTGAGAGGAACTATTGTGTGACACGACGTGAGCTTCTGGCGGGACTGGAATCATGGTCAACACTTTACATTAAGGACCGATCATTCTGCACTGAGATGGCTATTGCAGTTTAAAAATCCTGAAGGGCGACTGGCAAGGTGGATTGAGCGCCTGCAGAGCTACGACTTCAGCATTGAGCATAGAAGGGGCACAAAGCGTAACATTGCGGATGCTCTTTCAAGAAGACCCTGCTGTTTAGAGTGTAAGCATTGTGTTAGAACCGAGCAAAAGGAAGGCGTTGTGGATGTTCGGCTAATGCACATCGGCCCAGAGGGACGACGGCATACTAAGGAAAATTATAACGGCCAAAGAAGAGAACAGACGACCATCCCGGAATGAAATTTCGGCTGAAAGCCCACTCGCCAAATCTTATTGGACTCAGTGGAACAGCCTCAAGGTAATAAAAGGGTGTTTATACCGCGTATGGGAAAGTGTACATGGCAAAACAACTACAAATTTAATAGTTGTGCCATACTCCAAGATAAGTAAGGTTTTACAGGAGTTTTATAATGGACCTAGTGGCGGTCATCTTGGAGTAACAAAAACACTTGAGAAACTGAAGCAGCGTTTTTATTGGGTTGGATGTCAACAAGCTGTAGCCGACTGGGTAGCAAACTGCCCAGAGTGCATTGCACCCAAAGGCCCAGTAAAAAGAAGCAACAACACAACTCGGATCACCATTCGAGCAGATCGCAATGGATGTAGCAGGTCCCTTTCCCATCACTGAAGCCGGAAATCGTTATGTACTTGTGGTAATGGCCTATTTCAGTAAATGGCCAGAGGTATATGCTATACCTAACCAGGAAGCAAAGACAATTGTAAATGCATTCGTCAAAAACTGGGTATGTCGCCATGGTGTCCCAATAGAATTAAATTCCGACCAGAACGACGCCGTTGCATCCACAGTCTGATGGCATGGTAGAAAGGTTCAATCGCACCTTAGAAGAGTACCTACGAAAAGTAGTAAGCAACCATCAGAGGGATTGGGACGAGCACATTCCCAAATTTTTTATGGCATATAGGTCAGCTGTACACGACACAACATCGAGAACGCCAGCCAAAATGATCTTCAGGACGGAATTAAAACTACCTGGTGATTTTGAATTTGGTTTTAAGCCAACTGTAGAAGAAGGAGCTATTACGTCCCAAGAGAAGGAGGACTTAAACGAACTGCATGAGTTCG
Source organism: Linnaemya vulpina (assembly GCA_963675445.1). Taxonomy (NCBI): domain Eukaryota; kingdom Metazoa; phylum Arthropoda; class Insecta; order Diptera; family Tachinidae; genus Linnaemya; species Linnaemya vulpina. Next base: position 55,495,798 of record OY776278.1, read on the forward strand.
TGCGTAATAGAATAAAGATGGTCAGTGACAAGATGAAGACTAGGTATGACCGCGCAGCAAATTCAGAGGAATTTATGGAAGGACAATTGGTTCTACTTTATAACCCACAACGGAAGAAAGGATTGTCCCCAAAATTACAGACTCCCTGGGATGGCCCGTGTAAAGTGATTAAGAGAGTGAATGACGTTGTATACCGGATACAGAAGCACAATAGCCCAAGGTCGAAAATGACGATAGTACATCTCGAACGATTGGCGCACTATGGAAGAGGTGATTGTATGCCTATTCGGGTCGAACAGGCTTAAGTGGACGGCAGTGTTACACAGATTAGAAATAGATTTAAATAAAACGACAATGTAGCTATATGTACTTGGCAGCACTGCCAATTAATCTCTAGTTGTCAAAATGTTACAACCCTGGTCAACACAATATAGATAATATTCAAATTAACGGATATGGAATACTTCAGAATAGACAAGATCATTCGAGGCTGTGCCAATAATAAGTACAAGCAACAACAACGAAAAACCTAGGAACATGAATGCTAAGAGATGTTATTCTTAATGATCTTGTGTGCAAGAATTCGCTGCTTATAAAGCTAAACAGGTTCACAAGTATACACATAGGAGAAGAGGAAACAAAACATAGAACACTCATCCATACAACCACTCAAAGCTCGAATAAGAGACATTGTATATACGTAAAAAATTATATATATTGTTGACTAATTTTTGTTTAATTTAAATATAATTGTCTTTTAAGACCAATAAATTGTATTTATATAAACATATTTATATAAAGGAATGGTATATATATAAACGTTTGTACACAACCACACATGTGTATGAAGTGCAATTTGTAAAAACATGAAAAGTGAATGTTTAAATATACATTCATATAAGATTATTTTCCCACACATAATTAAAAAGACTATTTGCTTATTCATGCGACCATTTAAATTTATTTAGGTACTTTCTGTAAAATATTGCTGAAATTTTCAGTAACCTAAAATTTTTACTTTTACTAGGTGCTAAAAACTACTGCAAAAACTTTTGAGTTTTTCTTATTAGTTCTACTGTTTGTTTTCTTTGTTCTCATAAGTGCGTATGTATTTAGCTGGATTCACCCATGGTTTCAGAACAAATTTCACGTTCTGAAACATTTTTTATATGTGTACTTTGACATTTCTGTTTTAGAGAGAGAGCGAGAGAGAGTAACATCCCTACAAGAAATAAATGACTGAAACTAATACACACAAAACATTTTCACTAACACAATTAAGAATTTTTTCTGCTAACAGCGTTATATGGTGTTCAGACATAAGCCTTACTTGAGTTTATCGCAATTAACAGCATTATTGAGCTCAATTATCCATACAAAATGGATACCATAATGTCTGCTGAACAAATTTTATGATATTTGACATTTCATATGTAAGCAAATTCACAGAAAAAATGGCGAGTCAAACTGAGGGTGAGTTTATAAAATAAAATTTTTTAATTATCAATTAAAACAAATGAAAAATAAATTATTTATTTCGTACAACAACAGGTTCAAAGGCAAAAAGAAAGCGGGTTTTATGGACTGAAGCCAGCGAAGCATCTCTTTTGGAACTGTGGCTGAGCAAGGTGGATGGTCTTCGTGGGCAAAGGAAAAATGACCACATTTATGCCGAAATGGCCGACGAATTGAGACAGCTTGGTTTCTCCTTTAGCTCACGGGGTATCCAGGTGAAGCTACAAAATTTCACAGCGCGATACAAGTAAGTACAGAAGTACACATAAATATATAACTAAACACAAAACAGAAGTGAGCAGAAAATATGCAGAATTATATTAAATATTGATATATTTACAGAAAAGAAAAAGCGGCGATGGTGTTATCTGGTGGATCACCATCTACATGGACACACTATGGTGTTGTCCACCAGATAATTGTAGGATTTAAGGCAAATCTTCTCTACCGACTTGACGCTGGATAGCATTGACGGTATGTATTTTTCTATTACAAATTCTATGGTGGAGTTAAAAAAATTCTGCCAGTGAATTGTATATATATAAACGTTTGTACACAACCACACATGTGTATACATACATATATATATCCAAATTGTTTTACTTATCTTTTGATACGTAATAAAAATTTATATGTATGGCAGCATCTATATACATATACATATATATATATATATATATATATATATATATATATATATATATATATACATATATATATATATATATATATATATATATATATATGTACACACATGTACAAGTTTGTGTATGAAAGTACATACATTGCAACAAAAGTGTGGAGAAAATAATATTTCAAATTTCATATTTTCAAAGCAATTTTGTTTTAATAGTTTTTTTTGTAATAAATTTTCATGCTAAACACATATTTTTTTCATTTATATAGAAGACTGAATTCATCAACTATTCCGTCGCCATCAACGCCATTGTCTGCGCCCTCATCACCTCTATTCTCCTGTTCACCATCACCGGGACCGTCTTCTGACAGAGAGCCTAGGAGAAAAATAAGGAAGTGTGACTTTAGAAAGGTTGTGTTGGAATAGTTTGATAGTATATCAAACGATATCGCGACACATTTAAAGGAAAGTGCAGCCAACGAGAGAGAGCTCATAGCAATAGAGAAAAATAAGGCGGCAAGTTTGGAAAAAATCGCAAGAGATAACAGCGATCTTAATAAGGCATTGTTTTGTGTCTGCAATAGTTTTTGCAGGCAATTGCAATATATAAAAAAAACACTCAATGTTTTCTTTCCAAAATATTACTTCTTTATTTCAATGCTAAAAGTCGAAATGAATGTTAAAACTTATGAAGATGTTATACAAACCAAAATAAATTAAAGCGGGACAACGCTAGAATCATTGAACAAAAAATATCTCCAAATTATATGTAATAAATAAGAACGATATTTTTTGTTGATTGTTGGTATGTACATTAGCATGTACATACATATGTAGGTACGTACATAAGTATGCATTGCGTTAATGCTCTTTAATAAATGCAAGTTTAAGCAAAACGCTAAATAATATTGAATAAAATAATACAGGGGCGGATCGGCGGTTAACATTTTCCCCCCGTTGAAGGATTGGGGCCTTCAACAGATACTTTTATGGGCAGAACCGCAAGTTTAGTGACTGCCCGTTTGACTAAGCCATTATTTGTTCGAACAATCGCCACGCCATCGTTGCCAAGTACAACATCGGTGATGCGACCAACGTTCCATTTTAAAGGTGGTTGATTTTCATTCTTTAAAAGCACCAATGCACCGCACGTAACATTATTGCCTTTTTCACGCCATTTTGTGCGTTCTTGCAAATGAGACAGATATGAACTACTCCACTTTTTCCAAAAAATTTGTTGCACTTGAGTAACCCTTTGGCATTTGCTGAGGTGGCTTATGTCAATTTGAGTAATGTCAGGCTCAATCATGGAAACCAGAGGACCACCTACCAAAAAGTGTCCAGGAGTTAGAATATCAAGATCGTCACAATTTTCTGAAATTGGAGAAATCGGTGAAGAATTTAAAATTGCAGAAATTTGGCAGGCCAAAGTACGTAGCTCATTATATGAAAGCTTATTGAGTCCTACTGTACGGTAAAGGTGAAATTTAGCCGATTTTACCGCAGCCTTCCATAAACCTCCGAAGTGCGGCGATCTCGGCGAAATGAATTTCCATTCTATTTCATCTTCAAGATATTGCCGTTGATTGTTTAGAAATAGCTGTTTTAAATCAGCCAGCTCGTTTTAGCGCCAACAAAATTAGTGGCGTTATCGGACCAAATCGTTTTAGGTTTTGCTTTAATTGCGATAAAACGGCTCAGAGCTGCCAAAAATGCTGATGTAGATAAATCTTGAACCAACTCTATGTGAGTGGCCTTTGTTGAAAAACATACGAAGATTGATAGGTAACATTTAACAGGAGGACGATTTCTCACCTCAGACTTATAGTAGAACGGACCACTAAAATCTACTCCGGTAGTATTAAAGGCTTTGCTCGGCGTCACTCGTTCAGCAGGCAAGCTTCCCATAATATGTTGACTTAATATTGGTTTTATTCTAAAAAAACGTATGCATTTTGAGATTACACTGCTGATTAATTTACGGCCACCTATGGGCCAGTATTGCTGCCGAATTGAAGCCAATAAAGCCTGCGGGCCAGCATGCAACAGCTTTTTATGAAAGTGCATTATCAGAGACGAAGTCAATAGATGACGCTTAGGCAGGATAATAGGATGTCGTGCATTAAAGTCTAGAGCCGAATGTTGAAGACGACCACCAACCCGAACCAAGCCGTCAGAATCAATTATGGGCATCAATGAACGAAGTTTACTTGATGATGAAACGCTTTTATTTTTCTTTATGGCTTTATAGTCAGCTGCAAAATGAATTATCTGTATATTTTTTATTAAGAGGTATGTTCCTTTTTTTATGTCATTTGGAGTCAATACCTTTTTTGGCTTTTCAATTTCGGATATAAGAATCTGAATACATATGCAAATACTCATTGAATTTTCGCGAACGAATTATAGTACTTACAATTCATTGACATGTCCGACAGTGGGGCCATTACTAAAATATGTCGAAGTCGCTCAGGTAGGTCATCTAAAACCTTTTCATTATTAGACCACAATGATGAATAAAGACACAAGAAACTAGATCCATTCTTCCACAAAGTTGAATTAAGTAATTCCTTAGGCGAGGTACCCCTTGAAAGTACGTCTGGAGGATTCATATTAGTTGGAACATAATGCCATGTCATTTTTTCTGTGATTGTTTGTATGCGAGAAACTCTATTTGATACAAAAACGTTGAAATTTGTTGGCTGCTGCTTGAGCCACGAAAGTACGACCATAGAATCGGACCAGCAATGTACGTCACAATTAAAAGGTAGAGTTTTAACAACCACTTCAACAAGTTCTGCTAAAAGGTAGGCTGCGGCCAGCTCCAGTTTTGGGACTGTTATGGCCTTTAAGGGAGCGACTCTCGATTTAGAGCACAGCAGTAATGACTTGACAACATTTTCTACTTCAGATCGTATGTATACACATCCACCATAGGCAGATAGATTAGCATCACAAAAGGCATGAATTTGCACCCTTGAGTTTGATATCAAAACGCAGCGAGGAAATTTAAGGTGCTCAATGTTATAAAACTGAGAAATATAATCCAACCACGAGGAATGTAATGATTGGGGAAGACTTTCATCCCACTTTAGCTCCAGCTTCCATAAATACTGCATGAAAATTTTTGCCTTTGTGACGACCGGGCTAATTAGGCCCAGGGGGTCATACAGACGAGCAATTGAAGACAGAACTGAACGTTTTGTGAACACTTTACAATTATCAACGGCGCTGAATGTGAAAATAAAGTTGTCATCAGTAGGATCCCAAATGAGCCCAAGTGTTTTTTTGATGTCGGTACCATCGTCAAATCTTAAAAACTTCTCACACTCTTCCGGCGGTACTCCATATAAAATTGCCGGATTATTAGAGCACCATTTTCTTATCAGAAAATTGCCACGCTGTAGCAATGTAGTAAGCTGATGCCTTATCTCTATGACCTCTTCAATAGAATTACCACCGTATAACATGTCGTCTACGTAGAAATCCCGTTTCACAATATTCGCACCGATTGGGAACGTACTTTCTTCGTCAGTAGCTAGTTTATGCATTGATCGAATTGCTAGGAATGCTGCAGGTTTTGTACCGTACGTCACAGTATCTAGCTTATATGTTTTAATCTCGTCCTCTTTTCTGTCCCTCCAGAGTATACACTGAATGTAGTTGTCTGCGGAAGCAACTCGGACGCATCTGTACATTTAACAAATGTCACCACTAAGAACAAACTTGAAACAGCGATATCTCAAAAGCGTATTGAAAAGCTTAGGTTGTATGGTTGGACCGGCATGCAATATGTCATTGAGCGATAATCCAGTTGTTGTTTTTGCGGAGCCATCGAATACAACCCTTAGTTTAGTCGTTGTGCTGTCAAGTTTTGTGGACACAGTGATGTGGCAGAAAATATTTCTTATGTCCGACCTGCGGAGAAACTAGTGACATATGATACAACGAAATATACTCACGCATAAAATCTATATATTGAGCTTTGAATTATGGCTGTCTTTCTAATTTATTTTCCAAAAGTTTAAATCGTTTTAGGGCACTGTTATACGAATCACCAAGCATTTGCGCAGCACCAACTTCTATTTCAGGCAGACGAATAGAAAACGCACCATTGGCTAGGCGGGTAGTATATTTTAAGTAGTGATTTTCACAAGCAATTTCATCACTGGAAAACGAATCACAGTTGGCAAAGTTGTTTTCTATTTCCCAAAAATTCTTTACTACGGAAGACAGCTGATCACCTTGATTTATACTAACAGCTAAAGACCACGAACGATAAAAATGAAAAATCACCGCTAGCAACGACCCACCCAAGTAATGTTTTTTGTAGTACAGGAGAGCTATTACCTGATTTTATTTGTCCAATCGACACCAAATCAAAAAACAATTCAGCTCCGAGTAAAATATCAAATCGACTATATTTATCCAAAGAGGGATCTGTGAGCTGTATATTTTTTGGTATTTTCCATTCTTCTGTATTGATGTTAATATTGAATTCGTAACTTGTTATTGTGGGAACAACAATAGCTTTAAAAGTTGTTGAATAATCTCCAGTATGGTTTAATCACGACTTCAGTAGATTTATTGACTGTAACACAACCAAATCAATATAAATATACAAAATATATACAAAATAGTTGTATAGTCTTATTACATAGCTGCGATGCCGAGTCTGGTATTGCGCGGCATGGTACGAAAATTTCGAATTTATTTTTGACCATAACGAGGGCTGTTGCCAGCAAAACACTTGCATCTGTGGACGATGTTGCTGTTGCGTCAGCATCATTTGACGAGATGAGTACTGCTTGTGATGAAGCAGTTTCTATTACGGGTTGATCCGTGGACGGGGTATCGATGTGAAGCAACGTGTAGTGTTTAGACGAGCACTGTCGGCAACAGCCAGAGGTACAATTTTTTAGCATATGCCCCTTTCTTAAGAAAGGGGCATAACTTCATTTTCTTAGCTTCTTTGAAACGTAAAACCGGCGATAGATTTGAGAAACGTGAGCAACTGGTAATATAATGTTCTTTGGAATCGCAAAATGTGCATAATTTTGTAGATGCTGCTACCGAAACATGCACATGCCGATTGTTATGACTTAATTTTTTCCAACTGGGTTGCTTTGTATTTTTATTTACCACGGAGTTTTCGAAATTTTCAACCATACGACATCGTCGTTCTAAGAATGCTTCCATTGAGGACCAAGTAGGTAACTCATTTATTGGTAAATTTTCTTCCCATTTAATTAGCGACTTAGCGTCCAACTTTGTTGACACTAAATGAATTAATAGCTCATCAATAAGTTGCTGCGCTTATACTATTGTGCGTTTATACTATCACTTAGACGACGTAATTCAACGGCGGAACCATTGTCGACAGAATTAAGATTAAAAATTTCTTTTATGTGTGTTTGAAAGTTCAAGAGCTTGTTGTCAAAACGATTTTTCAACAATGACAAAGCTTCGTCATAGTTTGCTTCACTGAGTTCCAACGAAGCAATGGTGTCAAGGGCAACTTCTCCCAAACTGGCACGCAAATAATGAAACTTTTCAAGCTTGTTTAGATCACCGTTGTCATTTATAACAGTCGAGCATAACGAAAAAAAGTTTGGCCATTCCGAATAGGACCCTGAAAATTTGGGTAATTGAATTTCAGGGACCTTGGTTTTGGGCGATGCCATTGTTGAGGGCAATTCATTGATAGAAAATCGGCGTAATGTTGATGAACGTTGGTCAGCGTCAATTTTGCGAATGGTGTTTATTTGACGCGTTAAATTGGCGTTTACCGCAAGGTATAACGAAACATACCTCAAGCAATCACCACTTACAGCTTCACTGCAGTCTATTTCTTCTCTTGTGGATTGGACCTTTTCGAAGGCATCCTTGAGCTCATCGTATTGTTGTAATTGTGTTGGGGTTAAATTAATATTTAGATCCTCCAACTGCTTTGTTATAGCCGAGACTTTCGAAAAATAAGGTAGCGTGTCAACAGAAAGTTGCTCCTTATCATTGCGATCAGTGTTATTGGTTGCAATTTTTATATGAGCGAGATCGGGGGTAATTGCAAATTTTTACTTCACTGAAGTACGACAATTATTATGAAATGGGAAACTATTATTATATATCCGAATTGATATTAATATGTATAAAGGTAATCCCGCCGGGGCCTCCAATGTTTTGTGTCTGCAATAGTTTTTGCAGGCAATTGCAATATAAAAAAAACACTCAATGTTTTCTTTTCAAAATATTACTTCTTTATTTCAATGCTAAAAATCGAAATGAATGTTAAAACTTATGAAGATGTTATACAAACCAAAATAAATTAAAACGGGACAACGCAAGAATCATTGAACAAAAAATATCTCTCCAAATTATATGTAATAAGTAAGAACGATATTTTTGGTTGATTGTTGGTATGTACATTAGCATGTACATACATATGTAGGTACGTACATAAGTATGCATTGCGTTAATGCTCTTTAATAAATGCATGTTTAAGCAAAACGCTAAATAATATTGAATAAAATAATACAGGAAAGAAAGGAACAAAAAATGTTGCTTTTTTATTAAATATGTTTTGTTTTGTTTTTAACTAATTTTTTTGTTATTCTTGATTTTAATTTTTGTATATTTTTGTATATATTTTATAAATTAAATTTATAAAATATAATTGAAATAAATAATAATTGCTGAAATAAATAAATGGTTTATTTGTACTTACTGAAATAAGAATACAAGTTTTGTCTTATAACTTCGGCGGTTGGATCGTTATCACTAACGATTGCGTTCATAAGCCTGAAGATTTCGGAGCCAAAGCTGATTAATGTTGTCGTTTCTTTCGTTAAGGCAGTTATGCAAAGCACAGCATGCCCGAACAATATTTGCAGCGTTTCCTAGCCGATTATCTATTCCCTTTCCAATGCGCCGGAAACGTGCTTTTAAGTGACCGCATGCATTCTCAACAACTCTTCTGGATGAAAACCTAAATGCTGAGTCCCCCAAAATGCATACTGGCATCTGGATACCACAAATTTCTTTTGTATTTGCTTTTAGTGTGGCGTCCTCATCCAAAACTGTATTTAATCGGCTGGAGTTATATATCTGGGAGTCATTGCAACTTCCCGGCGCACCAATATTTATATATAAAAAGCGATATGTGAAAAATTTATATAATATAATATAATAAACCAAACATTGCATACTTTTTACTTGTAATCAACAAGAGCCAAAAGTACAATAGAATACCATCCCTTATAATTATAGCAGTCTGTGACATCATTCTGATTCGGTTCAATTTCAATGTGACATCCATCTAAAAATATAACGAAAATTTACATTATATTTCTTGTTTTCTGTAAAATATAAAACGAACCAATAGCCCCAAGACACTGCGGAAAACCAAGAGATTGAAAGCTATTAACCCATTCATTTATAAGATCTTGTGTCGGGGGCAGTTTCTTTATGTACTTTATGTAACACGTGCCACATTTCCTCACAAAATTCAAGTAAAATGGTGCAGGCTGTTGATTTTCCAACACCAAAGAGTTCACCAACCACTCGGTATTCCCCAAATGAACTAAGTGTAAATAAAGCGATGGCTACTCGCTTTAGTAACGTTATAGCTTTCAGCCACTTTGTGTCTTTTTTTTAATCTTCCCAACAAGTCACAAAGAATTTCAAAAGTAGAACGAGTCATTCGAAAATGCTTCTTAAAAAAGTTGTCATCATTGCAATTGCAATTGAACTCCCAGAATGTAAATTGACGATTCTGTAAATTGGAAAAGTAATATGTAATTGGGTTATACAAAAACATTCACATATTACTTACCAACTTCCATAAAGACCTTTGAGTTGTATTATTGCAAGAAGCAAAAGCGTTGCACATTGCAGGCAAAACTCGATTCCACTGTTTTCAAAATCTCTCTGTTTTTTTTTTATATAAAATAAAAAACTTTTTAAAAACTAAACTTTTTTCCATTTTCGCAAAATTTCAACCACAAATTTTTAAAAGCAAAATGTAAATAACACCTTTTGTCAGCTGTTGTCAAACGCTAATTGAGTTAGCTATATTAAGTATGTGTGAACACTTTTCAATTAACTTATTATTGACTCAATTAAAAATGCATGTCTGAACACCATATTACCATTTTTGGTCTTTTCATACTAAATTTCTAAGATTTGTTTTTAGTTGATTAAATATATACTTTTTCAGTATGTTTGTGTATGTACAAGTTTAATGAAGTTGCAAAAAGATTTAAATATTAAACCAATAACGAAAACTTAATTAAATTGTTCTTTTAAATGTTTGACGGAATTTGGGGATTTTCAGGAGCGTCAAAAATATATATATAGAATTAAGAAAAGAAGTTTGAGCGATAACGCTGGTTTTTACAGGCTGTAAAGCTGGATTCACCCATGTTGTTGAATAATCTCCAGTATGGTTTAATCACGACTTCTGTAGATTTATTGACTGTAACACAACCAAATCAATATAAATATACAAAATATATACAAAATAGTTGTATAGTCTTATTACATTTTAGATTTAAGGGATTCACGAAGCGATTTGTAATAAGATTTAGCTGCGATGCCGAGTCTGGTATTGCGCAGCATGGTACAAAAATTTCGAATTTATTTTTGACCATAACGAGGGCTGTTGCCAGCAAAACACTTGCATCTGTGGACGATGTTGCTGTTGCGTCAGCATCATTTGACGAGATGAGTACTGCTTGTGATGAAGCAGTTTCTATTACGGGCTGATCCGTGGACGGGGTATCGATGTGAAGCAACGTGTGGTGTTTAGACGAGCACTGTCGGCAACAGCCAGAGGTACAATTTTTTAGCATATGCCCCTTTCTTAAGAAAGGGGCATAACTTCATTTTCTTAGCTTCTTTGAAACGTAAAACCGGCGATAGATTTGAGAAACGTGAGCAACTGGTAATATAATGTTCTTTGGAATCGCAAAATGTGCATAATTTTGTAGATGCTGCTACCGAAACATGCACATGCCGATTGTTATGACTTAATTTTTTCCAACTGGGTTGCTTTGTATTTTTATTTACCACGGAGTTTTCGAAATTTTCAACCATACGACATCGTCGTTCTAAGAATGCTTCCATTGAGGACCAAGTAGGTAACTCATTTATTGGTAAATTTTCTTCCCATTTAATTAGCGACTTAGCGTCCAACTTTGTTGACACTAAATGAATTAATAGCTCATCAATAAGTTGCTGCGCTTATACTATTGTGCGTTTATACTATCAC
>OY776278.1:55512217-55582217 GCA_963675445.1 Linnaemya vulpina
CACTTTGATTCGCTGAGCCCTGGCAGCGTCTTTATATAGCAAAGTAACGTCGTCTGGTAACTTCGCGAAGCTTCTGGGCATGGTTGTTGTTGGTTGTACTTTACTTAACATGTAGCTACATACGTATATTTGTATACATGACAATGCTGACTTGTGTGTTTTACTTATGGTAACTATGTGTGGTTGTATGTATGAGTGTTCTGTATGTTGTGTAGGTTTGTTTCTTCTTCTGCTATGTGTATATGGCTGTGTATACTTGTGAACCTGTTTAGTTTTTTTTAGCAGGGAATACTTGCGTACAAGATCATTAATGCCCAATAAATCAGTGGCTATTTAAATGTCATTTAACTTTAATTGCCATTTCAATACCAAACTTCGTTTTTCACCGCAAACTTAAAGAAGACTTAAATAACACTTAAATGGCCCTCAATGGCCATTTTTTTTTTATTTAAATTTATTTAATTAATTTAATATGTTATTTAAATCGAGCACAGAAAACATATGACTTTGACTTTCTTTCTTTTAGCAAAAAGAAAACATTGTGTTGTTGAGAAAAATTTGCTAGAAAATTTTAAAAAGTTGCGTAAATAAAATTCATTATCACTATAATAAAGTCGAAAATCAATAAAACAATATATATTGTACAAATGGACTTTTAACACAATTGAAAAACTTAAAATAATTTCATGAACAACACTTGAAATACTTTGAATCAAAAGCAAAACATGTGTTTTCTGAACAATGGCGACTTTTGTTTACATATTTCATGGTGCTACCACATTTTTCGCATAAGTTAATTTAAGTATAACCGTAAAACTGCAAGCGTATTTAAATAGACCTTAGATATTCATCAAAATTAACTAAATGGACATTTATATAGCCACTGATTTATTGTGCATAAGAATAACATCTCTTAGCATTTATGTGGCTAGGTTTTTCGTTGTTGTTATTTACACTTATTATTGGAACAGCCTCGAATGATCTTGTATAATCCAGAGTATTCCATTTCCGTTAATTTGAATATTATCTATATTTTGTTGACCAGGCTTGTAACATTTGGACAACTAAAGATTAATTGGCAGTGCTGCCAAGTACATATAGCCACATTGTCGCTTTATTTAAATATATTTCTAATCTTTGTAACAATATATATATATATATATATATATATATATATATATATATATATATATATATATGTATGTATATATATATATATATATATATATATATATATATGTATGTATATATATATATATATATATATATATATATGTATGTATATATATATATATATATATATATATATATATATATATATATTGTTACACAGATTAGAAATAGATTTAAATAAAACGATAATGTGGCTATATGTACTTAGCAGCACTGCCCATTAATATCTAGTTGTCAAAATGTTACAACCCTGGTCAACACAATATAGATAATATTCAAATTACTGGAAATGGAATGGAATACTCCAGAATAAACAAGATTATTCGAGGCTGTACCAATAATAAGTGTAAACAACAACAACGAAAAACCTAACAACATAAATGCTAAGAGATGTTATTCTTAATGATCTTGTATGCTGCTAATAAAGCTAAACAGGTTCACAAATATACACAAGGAGAAACAAAACCACACAGAACACTCATCCATACAACCACTCATAGTTACCATAGGCTAAACACACAGAACACTCATACATACAACCACACATAGTTACCATAAGCAAAACAAACACATCAGCATTGTCATGTATACAAACACACGTATATGGCTCCATATCAAGTAAAATACAACCACCATGCCCAGAAGTTTCGCGAGGTTACCAGACGACGTCATTTTTACTATATAAAGGCGCTGCCAGAGCTCAGAGATTTAGTGTGATTTCAAATATAGACGTGTTAACATCGCTAAGTGTTGAGTAGTACAAACACTCGTGTTAATAAAGTAATAAATAAAGTGTTGCCGCATTATATTTCTAAAATTAATTTGTCCGTGTTTTAATTTGATGCAATAAAACGAATTCTTGAAGGATAAGTAATAAAACCGTTTTTACGAAAAGGTCTAAAAACGTAACAATTGGTGTCAAAATTGGAATTCAAAAATAATTAAAGGACATTGCAATTAAAGAAAACAAGGACATAAAAATATTAAAATAAATAGTCATCAAATTTGATGAGCTAAAAATTGAACAGCTGAAAAAGGACCTCAGCAAGCAGAAATTGCCAACTGCTGGTAATAAGGCTGAACCGCAGAAGAGGCTGATAGATGAGTTTAAGAATCGCGGCATGGACATCGGGACATACGAGTTTGAGGACAAAGACGATGTGCAGGTATGCCCTCCTTTCACGACTAGCAGCATGGACATAAATTCAATGTTCGCTGCTATGATGATCCAGATAAAAGGAATCAGGGATGCACAAAAAGGAATAAGTGATGCACAAACTTCATAAAAAATCAGCAGTGACAAGCTTGTAGCCGAAATAACTGAAATAAAAGGGAACTCTCAGCAGATGCAGGAAAAGCTGGTAGCCGAAACGCAGCAGATGCAGGAAAAGCTTGTAGCCGAAATACAGGAGTCAAATAAAGCCACGAACGAGACCCTGGTAGAGGTTTCTGAAGCCATTAACGGAGGGTGGATTCTATTGAGAATAGATTCTCAGAGCTGGCGGATAGAGTCCAACATCTAGAAAGCGGTGGCCGGGAACAGCATGCAAAGGAGTTCGAAGAGAAAATGCATGCTCTAGAGGACAAAATGCATAGCCTGAAGTGTATTGGCGGGCCAGTACGAGCAGTTGCGGAAGTTTCTGCGTGGATAAAAGCGCCATACTTCGCGGGCAGCGTATCATTAGGCATCTTCAAATTCCAGTTACAGACGGTTGCTAGCAGAAATGGAGGGGATGCTGAAGAAAAGGCCATAGAATTGATATTGTCCTTAAAGGATACAGCCGCAGAGGTACTTGAGACTGTGCCAGTAAGCAGCAGAAAAAACTATAATGAAATAATGGTAGCATTGCAGCGCAAGTATAGTGGTGAGCACAAGCGCGATTTATACAGAATGGAATTTTGATGTAGAGTTCAGAATCTCTACAAGATTTCGCAATGGAAATCTGGCGTTTAGTGCAGCTCACATATCTAGGCGAGAGTCACCCGTTCCTGGACCACTTTAAAACTGAGGCTTTCGTTAACGGCATTCGCGACTCTGATGCTAAACTGGAGCTGTGCGCCACGCAGATATCCACTTTCGCTTAAACTGTTTCATTTCCGCTGGCTCAAGGATAGCAAGGATGGTTTTCAAGCCACAGATATGTAAAGTGCGGAATGTGGAGGTTTTGCCTGAGGGGGATAACAACCTAGTTGCTAGCGTTATGAAGGCAATGCGACAACTGCTGGCAGAAAATGCCATCAAAGAAAAGCCTAAGTGCTTTAACTGCAAAAAGATCGGTAATTTTCAGCGCAGCTGCAAAGTACCAAGGAAGAGAAGTAGATCTGTTTCGCCACCAAGAAACAGCAAACGGGTAAACCTAACAACTTCACAAGAGTCCCCTTTAAACTAAACCGAGCTAGCACTAAGGGGCAAGAGCCAGCTCTCACAAGCGAAGGCCCCACAATCTCCATATCAATAATGCAACAGAAAAATAGCAACCTCACTGCGTCCGGACACATCAACGGGGAAAAGTACGTATTTACCATAGACACAGGAGCATCGCAGTCAATAACAAAGCCCGATATAGTAAAGGAGAAATGTGAGCGGTTAAGCATTATACGGCTACGTACAGCTACTGGAGAGCCTGCCACTGTCTATGGTAAGATTGAAGTAAAGGTGACTATAGCTAACATCAACGTGAGACATATGTTTATTGTTGCCGATATTGTCGATGAGGTTACTATTGGAGCCGATTTTATGATTAACCATGGCATTAATCTATATACGGGACAACAGCTGATGATTTGGCGTAATGTGGGAATTCCCCTCTATGTTGGATATGACAGCAAACCGCAAGTAACAAAAGTATTTGCTATTGAGAGTCAGACGTTACCGCCGCAGTGTGAAACAGTCGTATGGGCGCGGATGAACAGAGATTGTGAGGACAATCGGTTGTGGGTTGTAGAACCAGCAGATCTAAGGAAAGAGCTTATAACAGCGAAAACTCTAGTGAAAACTAGTAAAGGAGGAATAGTCCCTATAAGAGTGCTTAACTTATCAGACCATGAAAAAGTCATCAAAGAAAATTCCGATGTTGGCCAGTGAACTCCAGCAGAGGCAATAATAAATTTCAAAAAGAAGATAGAGCCTACTAATTTGTCTGCAAAAGAACGTGAACAATTTGAGGAATACGTAGGGAAATGGGTAGCAGGTCTATCAGCGACAGATATAAATAAAACCAAACAGTTACTAAAAACGCATGCCAGTATCTTCGCCATGGGAAGCCAAAGCCAGGGTAGAACTGCTTGTAAGTGAAATGAAGCGTGATGGCGTAATTGAGCCATCTTCTGGTGCTTGGAGTTCGCCTGTAGTCTTAGTTAAAAAGAAAGGTGGCAGTACTAGATTCTGCGTAGACTACAGGAAGCTCAATGACATAACCAAGAAGGACAGTTACCCGCTCCCCAGAATCGATGACACTTTGGACACGCTAGCTGGTAACAAATGGTTCTCTACGCTGGACTTGCGAAGCGGATATTGGCAAGTGGAGATTGCAGAGAAAGACAAGGAGAAAACTGCCTACAATGTCGGTAATGGATTATGGCAGTTTAAAGTCATGCCATTTGGTCTCTGCAATGCTCCGGCTACTTTTGAACGCCTAATGGAGAAGGTACTGATAGGACTTCACTGGAAGACATGCTTGGTATATCTAGATGACATAATCGCAATGGGGAAAACTTTTGATGAACACCTCAAAAACATGGCAGAAGTTCTTCAACGGATATCATCAGCTGAATTGAAAGTCAGCTTGAAGAAATGTGCATTGTTCCGGAAGGAAGTAAAGTATTTGGGGCATCGTGTTACAGCAGACGGAATCTCAACAGATGAAGATAAATAAAAGCAGTAAGGAACTGGTATCAACTTAAAAATCTTCATGAACTGCGCAGCTTTTTGGGCCTCTGTACATACTACAGACGTTTCGTCCCGAATTTTGCCAGTGTAGCTGCAAGCCTGCATGAGCTGACAAAGAAATCGAGACCATGCTAATGTATTCCAGAAAAATGCATTCCAGAAACTCAAAGAATTATTATGTACGTCACCAGTGCTAGCGTATCCCATAGCTGGAGGAAAATTTGTGCTGGATACTGATGCGAGCGGTTATGGCATAGGGAGTGTGCTATCCCAAGTAGTTAATGGCACTGAGAAGGTCATAGGGTACTATAGCCGTGTACTCTCAAAACCAGAGAGAAACTAATGTGTGACACGGCGTGAGCTTCTGGCGGTATTGGAATGCATTAAACATTACCATAAGTATCTGTATGGTCAACACTTTACATTAAGGACCGATCATTCTGCACTGAGATGGCTATTGCAGTTTAAAAATCCTAAAGGGCAACTGGCATGGTGGATTGAGCGCCAGCAGAGCTAAGACTTCAGCATTGAGAATAGAAGGGGCACAAAGCATAACAATGCGGATGCTCTTTCGAAAAGACCCTGCTGTTTAGAGTGTAAACAATGTGTTAGAACCGAGCAAAAGGAAGGCGTTGTGGATGTTCGGCTAATGCACATCGGCCCTGATGAAGACTGGTCAGAGGCACAGAGGGACGACGATATACTAAGGAAAATTATAACGGCCAAAGAAGAGGACAGACGACCATCCCGGAATGAAATTTCTGCTGAAATCCCACTCGCTAAATCTTATTGGGCTCAGTGGAACAGCCTTAAGGTAATAAAAGGGTGTTTATACCGCGTATGGGAAAGTGTACATGGCAAAACAACTTCAAATTTAATAGTTGTGCCATACTCCAAGATAAGTAAAGTTTTACAGGAGTTTCATAATGGACCTAGTGTCGGTCATCTTGGAGTAAAAAAAACATTTGAGAAACTGAAGCAGTCCTTTTATTGGGTTGGATGTCAACAAGCCGTAGCCGACTGGATAGCAAACTGCCCACAGTGCATAGCAGCCAAAGGCCCAGTAAGGTGAAGCCGGGGACAGCTGCAACAATACCTAACCAGGAAGCAAAGACAATTGTAAATGCATTCGTCAACAACTGGGTATGTCGCTATGGTGTCCCAATAGAATTACATTCCGACCAAGGAAGGAATTTCGAGTCTACCATATTCAGGGAAATGTGCGAGTTATATGGGATAAAGAAAACCAGAACGACGCCGTAGCATCCACAGTCTGATGGCATAGTAGAAAGGTTCAATCGCACCTTAGAAGAGTACCTACGAAAAGTAGTAAGCAACCATCAGAGGGATTAGGACGACCAAATTTTTGATGGCATATAGGTCAGCTTTACACGACTCAACATCGAGAACGCCAGCCAAAATTATCTTCGGGACGGAATTAAAACTACCTGGTGGTTTGGAATTTGGTGTTAAGCCAACTGTAGAAGAAGGAGCTATTACGTCCCAAGAGAAGGAGGACTTAAACGAACTGCATGAGTTCGTGCGTAATAGAATAAAGATGGTCAGTGACAAGATGAAGACTAGGTATGACCGCGCAGCAAATTCAGAGGAATTTATGGAAGGACAATTGGTTCTACTTTATAACCCACAACGGAAGAAAGGATTGTCCCCAAAATTACAGACTCACTGGGATGGCCCGTATAAAGTGATTAAGAGAGTGAATGACGTTGTATATCGGATACAGAAGCATAATAGCTCAAGATCGAAGGTTAAGATAGTACATCTTGAACGATTGGCGCACTATGCAAGAGATGATTGTATGCCTATTCGGGTCGAACAGGCTTAAGTGGGCGGCAGTATTACAAAGATTAGAAATAGATTTAAATAAAACGACGATGTGGCTATATGTACTTGGCAGCACTGCCAATTAATATCTAGTTGGTAAGATGTTACAACCCTGGTCAACACAATAGAGATAATATTCCAATTAACGGAAATGGAATACTCCAGAATATACAAGATCATTCGAGGCTGTGCCAATAATAAGTGTAAACAACAACAGCGAAAAACCTAGCAACATAAATGCTAAGAGATGTTATTCTTAATGACCTTGTACGCTAGTCTTCGCTGCTAATAAAGCTAAACATGCTCACAAGTATACACAGCCATATACACATAGCAGAAGAAGAAACAAAACTATACAACACACAGAACACTCATACATACAACCACACATAGTTACCATAAACAAAACACACAATTCAGCATTGTCTTGTATACAAACACACATATATAGCTACATGTTAAGTAAAGTACAACCAACAACAACCATACACAGAAGTTTCGCGAAGTTACAAGACGATGTCATTTTTGCTATATAAAGGCGCTGCCAGAGCTCAGTGAGTTAGCGTGATTTCAAATAAAGACGTGTTAAAATCGCTAAGTGTTGAGTAGTACAAATACTCGTGTTAATAAAGTAATAAATAAAGTGTTGCCGCATTATATTTAAAAATTAATTTGTCCGTGTTTTAATTTGATGCACTAAAACTAATCCTTGAAGGATAAGTAATAAAACCGTTTTCACGAAAAGGTCTAAAAAAGTAACAATATATAAACAAGCTGTACATTAAGGCCCAATAAATCAGTGAATATTTAAGTGTAGATTTAGTTAATTTTGATGAATATTTTAATACGCTTATAGTTTTACAGTCAGACTTATGTACTTAAATTAACTTATGCGAAAAATATGGTAGCACCATGAAATATGTAAACAAAAATCGCCATTGTTCAGAATACAGGTGTTTTTTTTTTTTGATTCAAAGTATTTCAAGTGTTGTTCATGAAATTATTTAAAGTTTTTCAATTGTCTTAAGAGTTCATTTGTACAATAAATATTGTTTTATTGATTCTCGACTTTATTCTATTGATAATTAACTTTATTTACGCAAATTTTTAATAATTTTTATAAAATTTTTCTAAACAACAGAATGTTTTCTCCTAGTTAAAAGAGAAAAGTCGAAGTCGTATGTTTCTGTGCCCGATTTAAATTACATTAAATGGCCGATGAAGGGCATTTAAGTCTTATTTAAGTTTGCGGTGAAGAACTAAATTTGGTATTTAAATGGCATTTAAAGTTAAATAACATGTTACTCCTGTTCACACGACGACAAAGAACTCTGTTAGTGGTGTTCTTTAGCATATGTTTGGTGGTATCAGTGTTGTGGTGTTTTTCAAAAGCTGCTGGTGGTAAGTATTTTTGCGACTGGTCAGGTTGTTGGCAGCGCTGATATACTGACATTTGTTCCGGCTAGAGCTTGCCATCTTGGGGTGGTTCTTGCCAACCAAACTGCCTGTCTCCTCACCACCTAACACATCACACTAACAGAAACAATAATAAAAAAATGCATGCCAGCCAATTGGATTAAAAAAGGAGAAATGATTTTTACATGAAAAAAATTAAGGAGCCCGAAAGAAACAGAAACTGCCAATTAAGCCCTATTTTTTACCGCCGACCCAACTTACCCTCTGCTTCGTTCACTCATCACCTCAATTGTTGTATGGCGACTCCGGCTACCCACCCCAATAGAAACATCGTCATATATGAGGGAAATTCTTTCATGGTGACTCATTTGCCGAAAATCTGTCATGAGTCACCTTAGGGGTCTCTTGTTTTATTTTACAAAATCACAAAAGACTGTAAATATATTTTGTACAATAATAGGTTAATCTTATAAATACGTATGTATATCAGAGAACGAAATTGTGTACAAGAAAATTTAGTGTACACCCGCTGTACACTATACATCTTCAATGCATTGAAGACATTGCCTTTCTTATATATATATATATATATATATATATATATATATATATATGTATATGTATATATATATATATATATATATATATATATATATATGTATATATATATATATATATATATATATATATGTATATATATATATATATATATATATATATATATATATATATGTATATATATATATATATATATATATATATATATATATGTATATATATATATATATATATATATATATATATATGTATATAGATGCTGCCATACATATAAATTTTTATTACGTATCAAAAGATAAGTAAAACAATTTGGATGTATATATGTATGTATACACATGTGTGGTTGTGTACAAACGTTTATATATATACAATTCACTGGCAGAATTTTTTTAACTCCACCATAGAATTTGTAATAGAAAAATACATACCGTCAATGCTATCCAGCGTCAAGTCGGTAAGAAGATTTGCCTTAAATCCTACAATTATCTGGTGGACAGCACCATAGTGTGTCCGTGTAGATGGTGATCTACCAGAAACACCGTCGCCGCTTTTTCTTTTCTGTAAATATATCAATATTTAAAATAATTCTGCATATTTTCTGCTCACTTCTGTTTTGTGTTTAGTTATATATTTATATGTACTTCTGTACTTACCTGTATCGCGCTGTGAAATTTTGTAGCTTCACCTGGATACCCCGTGAGCTAAAGGAGAAACCAAGCTGTCTCAATTCGTCGGCCATTTCGGCATAAATGTGGCCATTTTTCCTTTGCCCACGAAGACCATCCACCTTGCTCGGCCACAGTTCCAAAAGAGATGCTTCGCTGGCGTCAGTCCATAAAACCGCTTTCTTTTTGCCTTTGAACCTGTTGTTGTACGAAATAAATATTTTATTTTTCATTTGTTTTAATTGATGATTAAAAAATTTTATTTTATAAACTCACCCTCAGCTTGACTCGCCATTTTTTCTGTGAATTTGCTTACATATGAAATGTCAAATATCATAAAATTTGTTCAGCAGACATTATGGTATCCATTTTGTATGGATAATTGAGCTCAATAATGCTGTTAATTGCGATAAACTCAAGTAAGGCTTATGTCTGAACACCATATAACGCTGTTAGCAGAAAATATTCTTAATTGTGTTAGTGAAAATGTTTTGTGTGTATTAGTTTCAGTCATTCATTTCTTGTAGGGATGTTACTCTCTTTCGCTCTCTCTCTAAAACAGAAACGTCAAAGTACACATAAAAAAAATGTTTCAGAACGTGAAATTTGTTCTGAAACCATTGGTGAATCCAGCTAAATACATACGCACTTATGAAAACAAAGAAAACACAGGTTCTATGTTTTCTATTTTACTGAGCGCTTTTAGTCTTCAGATGTCCATCGTTGTGTAAACATGAATATGAAAACAGAAGGGGGTTGGTCAGGTCAACAAACAGTAGAACTAATAAGAGAAACTCAAAAGTTTTTGCAGTAGTTTTTAGCAACTAGTAAAAGTAAAAATTTTAGGTTACTGAAAATTTCAGCATTATTTTACAGAAAGTACATAAATAAATTTAAATGGTAGCATGAATAAGCAAATAGTCTTTTTAATTATGTGTGGGAAAATAATCTTATATGAATGTATATTTAAACATTCACTATTCATGTTTTTACAAATTGCACTTCATACACATGTGTGGTTGTGTACAAACGTTTATATATATACAATTCCTTTATATAAATATGTTTATATAAATACAATTTATTGGTCTTAAAAGACAATTATATTTAAATTAAATAAAAATTTGTCAACAATATATAAAATTTTTTACGTATATACAATGTCTCTTAATCGAGCTTTGTAGTATTTTTAATATGGCCCTAGTTGATTTTTATAACATTTGATTTAGGCATTATTTATTTACATGAAAATATATGTATAATGAAACTAGAAATTCCTCCTAAGATTGTTGCCAATTTCTCATCACTTATTTCATCCATATTTCCGCTAATTTTGTTTCAAAACGTTTGTGTACAGTAAACGATAAGCAAACGTCAAATAAACAAAGAAATACTAACACACAAAAAGCTGTGTATACGTATATATTATTACATATATAAACATGTATATATATATATATATATATATATATATATATATATATATTGTTACGTGTTTAGACCTTTTCATAAAAATGGTTTTATTACTTCTCCTTCAAGGATTCGTTTTATTGCACCAAATTAAAACACGGGCAAATTAATTTTAGAAATATAATGCGGCAACACTTTATTTATTACTTTATTAACACGAGTATTTGTACTACTCAACACTTAGCGATGTTAACACGTCTATATTTGAAATTACACTCACTCACTGAGCTCTGGCAGCGCCTTTATATAGCAAAAATGACGTCCTCTGGTAAGTTCGCGAAACTTGTGGGCTTCGTTGTTGTTGGTTGTACTTTACTTAACATGTAGCTATATAAATGTGTTTGTATACATGACAATACTGACTTGTGTGTTTTGCTTATGGTGACTATGTGTGGTTGTATGTATGAGTGTTCTTTGTGTTTTTTGTCTATGGTAACTATGAGTGGTTGTATGGATGAGTGTTCTGTGAGTTGTGTGGTTTTGTTTCTTCTTCTATGTGTATATGGCTGTGTATACTTGTGAATCTGTTTAGCTATATTAGCAGCGAATACTTGCATACAAGATCATTAAGAATAACATCTCTTAGCATTTATTTGCTAGGTTTTTCGTTGTTGTTGTTTACACTTATTATTGGCACAGCCTCGAATGATCTTGTATATTCTGGAGTATTCCATTTCCGTTAGTTTCAATATTATCTATATTGTGTTGACCAGGGTTGTAACATTTTGACAACTAGAGATTAATTGGCAGTGCTGCCAAGTACATATAGCCACATTGTCGTTTTATTTAAAACTATTTCTAATCTTTGTAACAATATTTTATTTGACCCTTTTTATTATGAGTATATCTGTTGTTTGTGGGTTTGTTGTTATGTATGCGGCTATTTAAAAACTCTTGGCGCCTCATAGTCACACACATTAATTTTATAAAGAACTAAAAACAAATATAATGTTATCATCACCGCAAATGTGTATATGGACATAAAGTGAATTTAATGTTTTCAATGCACAGGCCATTACATTCAAGATGTATTTGTGTATAAGGTGTGGCATGTATACATTTTTCAATGTCTTTTTTTTCGATGTCGTTGATGTAAACTTGTGTACACAAAGCCTAGAAAAGTACACTATTTCATTCTTTGATGTATATGCAGATATATGAACGCATGGGCATAAATTCATTTGGCACCAATATTACTACAAATGTAATTTACGTATGTACATGCAGGCAAATGTGTCGGTAATGATTAGCGACCAGTGCTATACCATTGAGACAACCTGATAACAATAAACACCATCTCGCATTAATGCATGTCAGAAAAATTCTAAACCATATTCATGACTGAGGGCGCCGTCAATCTCGGGATCTAAGGCATCGTAGTCTTGTGTTAGTAAAATTATAATTTAGCTATACATATAATAAGGATATTACATCGATCACTTATTTAAAATAAAATATTGTACTATTTAAACAATTTCTTACGTTTCCTGTAGAAACGCAAAAAGGAAAGTGCCATCACTGTTTCAAGCAGCTGTTTTGGTTTTTTTGTTTTAAATGATAAACAGCACAAGCTAAACAGTATTCTGTCACATTTTGCACAAACGTAAAAAGTTTAAACAAATAAATATATTTTTGCCATATCCATTTTACAATATACATATCTTCTTTTTTAATATTACCACTCAATTAACTTTAAACACTACAATTTGTTGTGTCTACATATACATATATATCAGGGATGCCCAGCTCATGAAACAATTGTTTAGAGAGAACTCACACATATTCTTATGCTCTTTCATTTAGTCGTTGAGAAGTGTACATGTTTAGCGAATGCTTTGTTGCTTTTTTTCAAGTTCACACTCAAAAAATGTTGTGCGGCCATGCAATGAAATGTTAATGATCTTTCATTTAGTCCTCAGTGAACAAGCGATGAATGCGTATGTGTAGTGGCTGTTTTTATTTTTTATTATTATATGATTAGAATCGTTTATATAAGAATCACAATTGCAATCTTTTATTTTTCGAGACATTTTTTATAATGAATTATACAAATAAGTTGTTTTGTTTTATTAAACAATATTTATGCGCAATAGAATTGAGTATTTTGATTAAAAATTTAAAAAATTAAGTTGAATTATTTTATTTAAAAATATGTACATACATATATTAATATGTTTGCTTCTTAATATCAATATAATTTTTCTGTTTTTCAATCTCTTACTAACATTATAATTTGGCTGTAAATATATACTTTCTCTCAATTTGTTATTTTTCTGTTACTCACTAATACACAAGAAAAAATTTTTTGGGCATCACTAATATATATGTACATACACAATTTTTTTCTGTAAAAACATATGGTGCGTTTTAAGCATTCTATAAGCGGAGTTGTATTAGCGCCTTGCGCTAGCGTTTTAGCGTCTCGCTAATGGAGCCTTAAGAATAACATCTCTTAGCATTTATGTTGCTAGGTTTTCGTTGTTGTTATTTACACTTATTATTGGCACAGCCTCGAATGATCTTGTATATTCCAGAGTATTCCATTTCCGGTAATTTGAATATTATCTACATTGTGTTGACCAGGGTTGTAATATTTTGACAACTAGAGATTAATTGGCAGTGCTGCCAAGTACATATAGCCACATTATCGTTTTATTTAAATCAATTTCTAATCTTTTAACAATATATATATATATATGTATATATATATATATATATATATATATATATATATATGTGTGTGTGTGTATATATGTAAACAAAAAAATTAAATATAATAATGATACATAATGATAAATAATAAGAATAATAATAATGCAAGATTAAACATGGTCTGTCATTGTGCGTGGTCATTCCTCTGTCCGAAAACCTGAATTAATATAATTATCTTTTCGTTCTCCACTACTCTTAACGATCGCTGGGTTATTGTTCTTTCCCTTGGCACTGCGGTTGATTGTTCCCGCGATGGTGGTTATCTTGCTTCCTTGCACTATATGATATTTTGGCACGGTATATATTGGGTTTTAATTGTTTTCTGTTTATATGTGTACTAGCAAAAAAAGGAAATAAACAAATTAATTCGAATTCATTTAAATCAGTATAAACTGCTTTTATTGTAATGCTCTGTGGTAAACGACATTTATTGTTTTTCCATTTTCGGTTTAAATATGCAAAACCGATAGTTTGCCAACGCGCGAAGAGGCTACATAGAACTGTCCATGTGAGAAAACTGGATACACTAAATTCAGAAAAAAAATTTCTAAAGATTGGCATTGCGTCTTGAATGGTAATCGCATACGCAAGGTGAACAGGAAACTGAAATCGTTAAATTCAAATGGTATATCAGACGGAATCATTGGGATACGTGCAATGAATACATCTTCGCCTTTTAATTTTCCAGTTAAAATAGTAGCTTCAATTACATGAGCCATCAACCTTTTAATAGCAAGTCTTGTACCATTTCACAAACGGGGTCGATTGATATTACGAAGCATAATAATAGTGGCTCCAACTTTCTATGGGAGATTATGCGGAGGCAATCCTGGTAAGTCCGATGAATTCTAAAATTCTGTTGGATAATTCAAAACATCTTCTTCATTGGTAACAATATCGACAGACTTGTACAGCACCACTTAGCCAGGAATCTTTGATTGTCTAGCCATGGTTAATTCAGTAGCATCTATGTTCTTTGCCGCTAAAATTACTCTGGCACTCAACCATGCATGGCATGTATATTGTTGTGGTATGTAAGTGAAAACACATTCAATAAATTCCTCTTTTGACTGTGCGAAACGGCAAAAATCATTTGGCAATGTTATCAATCCAGTGTCATCAATAGGCATTGCACCGTTCCCAATTTTCGGCAGTAGCTTAGAGAACTTATCAGCAGATGGATCATTCTGCAACTGAACACGAACGTTGATATTGAGTTTCTATATTTTAACAAATCTAAATAAATAGGAAGACTTTAAGCAAGCGTTAATTTCATCGGCAGCTGTCGATCTAGGAATGCCGGGCAATGTTTGCCTAAAATCGCCTGGCAATAAAATCAACGCACCACCAAACAACTCAGAGTTATCTCGGAGATCTTTCCTTGTTCTTTCCAAAGCTTCAACAGATTTCTTATTCGCGTACTTAAGGTTATGGTGGGCTGTGCATGGACCGTGTAACATATTTTCATCATATAATTCAGGATCACTTATTTGATTTGGAATTTCAGAACATATAACATTGTCAACTTCGTGCGATGTGATTTTATTCACCAACCATATTGAAATATGAGCGTGTGGCAAACCACGCTTTTACCACTCCACAGAATACATCCAGAACTTCACTTCACCAAACACTTTAGATTTTATGTTAAAGCCCATAAGCGCTTTCAATTTCTGCTTGAAAGCACGGGAAGTGATATCATGGCGGTAGGTAGGACTTTGGCCAGCTAATAAATTATCTTTAATGTCACTCCATTGCGGATTACACGTAAATGTTATAAATAAATATCGTCGACCGTAATGACGCACATAAGTCATTGCCTCCTGCGCGTACTCATGCATATGACGTGGGCTGTGCATAATGTATTTAAATATTTATGATTTTAGTGTTGTATTTATATGTAATTTATTTCATAGATCCCCGAAGTTGTGATTTAGAATAGTTAAGTATATAAATTAAATGAATGGTTTGACCAAAATTTAATTGTAATGAATTTAAAAACGAATTCTATTTAATTTTTTCAAAATATTAACTCAAATATTTCGAAATGATAGGAGTGTTCACTAAAATGGCTAAAACTCATGAACCAATACAAATACAGAAACTGTATTTACATAAGAACCTTGGTATCGACATCACCTTTCGTTCACGCATTCCGGAGAACATCAATTACTAACACAATGCAAGTTATTTATACATATATATATATATATATATATATATATATATATATATATATATATATTGTTAACATAAGGAGCTAAAAACTTAGTATTATTAAACAAACTTATGAAAAGAAGAATTGTGTTCGCCAGGTTTTATCGCGGTAGGAATATTATTCAGATAAAGTATAGACGCCTCATATTCAAACGGCAATTCGTAATCTATACAACTAGTCTTTGGAACACTTTGCCAAACAATATTAGTCAACACATATATTTAAAAGGAAATTACTAAGTATTTATCACTTTATTTTCTCTCTTACGATTTCATATCCCTTAATTGCAAAACTTTTAGTCTTTATTTAAAATTCCTTGTAAGATATAGCTATTTATAAATAAATAAATATATTAAATATATAATATATAAATTTATATATTTGTTCACATAATTAATTGTGTATGCACAGAATTTGAAAATAATTCTTCCTATTTGTAACAACTCATATCTGAATATGTTCTTCATGTGGTACATATGAAGTTTTGAGCTGGTTTTATGTTCTCAAACCAATTCTTTAAAAGTACATGACACGATCGTACAAGTATTCACAAGCACTAAGCACGAAGAGTGCCTACAACTAGTTATAATCGATAAAAGTGTTGTACTCAAAAATATGTTCACTTTCGTTGTTTGCTACTTCGAATATGTGTTCATGATTTGGCACTACACGTCTATTCTTAACTTTCTACATAACGAAAATGGGCTGACTTCCAAAACGTTCGTATACAAAGTGTGTGTACAGTATTGCTACTGTATTTAAACCCCATACACATGCAAAGTTCCGAAGCAATGCATCAATTATAAAACCGATGACTTGCTTGCTTTCTTACAGCATAAAAAATGCTTGGGGGTGGCGTTTTGATATACATTGTATAATTATTGTACTGCGGCGTTATGAAATATGATGCTTTGTTCAAACACAAAGCAATTGACGTTTTGGAAGTCAGCCATGCTGTACTGAATAAACTCAACATAAGGATGAAAAAATTTAATTCTGTTTTGTTATCCGTGGACAAAAAACAAACTTCATTGTGTTCGGTTCAGCACGTTATTCTTATGCTCAATAAATCAATTTTTTAAATGTTTGTTGTGGGCATGACATAGGTAAGGCAGTGCTGTTTACAATCAGCTGCTTAGTCAAAATAGAGTTACTCTATTGAAGGAGTAAGGCAAATGGCAGCTGTTTTGTTTGGCTGGAACTGACATACATACACAATGTGAGGAATGTGAAGAATGTTAGGAATCCGCTTTGAATGGGGATTAGTTTGTTTTGCTCGTGATATAAATAGGAGGTTTTGTGAGTGAAAAAAGGAGAGATGAGAAAGAGAAGATTTTGAAGAAGAGTTTGAAACAAATAAAGCTTTTTAATATACAATTGAAGATTAGAAAATATATATAAACGAAAAATTTTTTAACGCAAAGATAAACAAAAAGTTTAAGTACAAATTAATTCTATGCCTAAAAAGACTAAAAAAAGAAACAATTTTAAAAAGGTTTGGTGCGTCTGGATTTTTTAAATACACGGGTAAAGAAAAGGGGAAACCCAATCTATATATATATATATATATATATATATATATATATATACATATGTATATATATATATATATATATATATATATATATACATATGAATATATATATATATATATATATATATATATGAGTTGCATTGTGTTAGTAATTGATATTCTCCGGAATGCGTGAACGAAAGGTGACGTCGTTGCCAAGGTTTTTATGTAAATACAGTTTCTGTATGTATATTGGTTCATGAGTTATAGCCATTTTAGCGAACACTGCTATCATTTCGAAGTATTTGAGTTAATATTTTGAAAAAATTAAATAGAATTCGTTTTTAAATTCATTACAATTAAATTTTGGTCAAACTATTAATTTAATTTATATACTTAGCTATTCTAAATCACAACTTCGGGGATCTATGAAATAAATTACATATAAAGACAACACTAAAACCATAAATATTTAAATACAGCCCACGTCATATGCGCAGGAGGCAATGACTTAGGTACGTCATTACGGTCGACGAGATTTATTTATAACATTTACGTGTAATCCGCAATGGAGTGACATTAAAGATAAATTATTAGCTGGCTAAAGTCCTACCTTCCGCCATGATATCACTTCCCGTGTTTTCAAGCAGAAATTGAAAGCGCTTATGGGCTTTAGCGTGAAATCTAAAGTCTTTTGTGAAGTGAAGTTCTGGATGTATTCTGTGGAGTGGCAAAAGCGTGGTTTGCCACACGCTCATATTTCATTATGGTTGGTGAATAAAATCACATCGCATGAAGTTGACAATGTTATATGTTCTGAAATTCCAGATCAAATAAGTGATCCTGTCATATGCTTGAGTACGCGAATAAGAAATCTGTTGAAGCTTTGGAAAGAACAAGGAAAGATCTCTGAGATAACTCTGAGTTGTTTGGTGGTGCGTTGATTTTATTACCATTCGATTTTAGGCAAATATTGTCCGGCATTCCTATATCGACAGCTGGCGATGAAATTAGCGCTTGCTTAAAGTCTTCCTATTTATTTAGATTTGTGAAAATATCGAAACTCAATATCAACGTTCGTGTTCAGTTGCAGAATGATCCATCTGCTGATAAGTTCTCTAAGCAACTGCCGAAAACTGGGAACGGTGCAATGCCTATTGATGACACTAGATTGATAACATTGCCAAATGATTTTTGCCGTTATACATATATATATATATATATATATATATATATACATATATATATATATATATATATATATATATATACATATATATATACATATATATATATATATATATATATATATATATTTATATATATACATACATATATATATATATATATATATATATATATATATATATACATATATATATATATATATATATATATACATATATATATATATATATATATATATATATATATAGACTGTTTGAGAAGTTTTACATGAGAGTATTATGAGCATATATGACTTCCCTACAAGAAATGGATGACTGAAACTAATACACGCAAAACATTTTCACTAACACACTTAAAAATATATTTTGCTAACAGCGTTACCATCTTTTGGCTTTTTGTACAAAATTTTTACGATTTGTTTTTAGTTTATCAAATATGTACTTTTCCAGTAGGTTTGTGTTTATACAAGCTTAAAAAGAAGTTGCAAAAAGATTTATATAATAAACCAATTAACAAAAATTTAATTTTGCTCTGATATTTATTGTTAATATAAAATAGATTTCTGGAATTTTAGGAGGATCACATATTCATATATAGGAATTTGAAAAATAAGTTTCAGCGACAACGTTGGTTCTTACAGGCTGGAATCTTGTGTGCAAGAGTAAGACAACAAATGTGTACAACCTGAATTTTCTGACGTTTAATATATGGGAATCACCGCAAGTTAATTTTAAAATTGAATTTGTATGAAAGTGTTGAACAATTTTGTTAAGGAAAACATATATTATATACAAAAAAACCAAAATATACAAACAAAAAAGTAAAATATATATAAAATAAAATACCGTGTTTTAATAAGGAAAGTAAAAGATAAGTATGAAAAAAAGGCAACTGCAGAACTGCCTTTCTATAGAAAAAAGGACATTTGAGTCCAATGTAAAAAAATATAAAAGAATAATTACAAGTGAAAGTGAAAATCGCAGTGAAAATTCGAAAAATTTGGATTGTGTGCCTGTGATAAGTGATAGTGTTAGTTCAGTAGAAGTGCCATCCACATCTGCAGGTAGTTTTCTTAGGCATTATGTTGAGTGTAGTGAATTTTCAGCCAATGATAGTGACCATAGTGTGTCAGGAGTTCAAGAAGCCCCTATTGTAGAAACGGCAAGTGTTGATAAGTGTGAAGAATTAAAATCGTGGGCTGTTAGAAATAATATAACACACACAGCCCTAGAAGATTTATTGCACACCTTAAAGCGTGTAGGGGTGGAAGATTTGCCGTTATCTGCAAAAACACTTTTAAATACAAGTAGGAAAGAAATTAATATTTCTACCATTCCCATAGGGGAATATTTATATTTAGGTATACAGAAGTTTTTTCTTTCGGGATTATTTGAATGCCTACATGCAAAAGAAGAAGTTTCAATAGATGTAGGCATTGATGGCTTGAAGATATTTAAAAGTTCCAATAGAGTTTTGTGGCCTATTCTAGGATCAATTGTAGGTTTCGACAACATTAGTCCCTTTATGATAGGATGTTTTTCAGGTGTTAAGAAGCCACAAAATTTAGACAGTTTTTTAACAGACTTTTGCAGAGAAGTTAAATTCCTTCAAGCCAACGGCTTAAAAGTAGGCAATAGCGACAATAAATTGCGCTTTAATATTCGTTTATTTATTTGTGACTCCCCAGCTAGAGCTTTCGTTACAGGTGTAGTTTCCCATAATAGTAAGAACGGTTGCCCTAAGTGTTGTCAGGAAGGAGTATATAAGGAGAGAAGAGTATGTTTTTCGAAACAAGTTGCTCTTCCGAGAACGGATATATCTTTTCGATCGAGAAGTCATCCTTCTCATCACATAGCTGAGTTCAAAGAAAAAAAAAGCATATTAGAAGAAACTGGATTTGGGATGGTATCTCAGTTCCCTTTAGATTCGATGCATTTAGTTGATTTAGGAGTTACTAAGAAATTACTTAAAATTTTAATTAGTAAGTCAAATGTAGCAAATATGAATAAGAAAATAAATTATGTCGCTAAGTATATCCCATCTGAATTTTGTCGCGTTCCTAGGAGTTTCGAAGAAGTTCATAATTGGAAGTCTACAGAGTTTAGGCAGTTTTTATTGTATACAGGAATATTTATTCTGAGGGATTGCGTTAGTAGTGATCAATACTATCACTTTTTATTGTTACATAGTGCTATAAGACTTCTATCTAGTGAAAGTTCCCATGTCAAAGAGGCAGATATTGCTCAAAACGTTTTAGAAGATTTTGTAAATTTTTTCGGTACGTTATATGGTGATGAATTAGTAAGCTTTAATATTCATGGATTACTCCATTTATCAGGTAGCGTTAAAAAATTCGGTCCCTTAGATTCCTTTTCAGCAGATAAATTTGAAAATTATATGCAATATATAAAAAAAATAGTCAAGAAACCGAACAAAATTTTACAGCAAATATTTCTTAGGTTAGAAGAAAGACAGGGAGTTAAGACAGATTTCAGCAGTATTTCGCAAATAAATCTGTTCAATATTAATCATAAAAAAGAAAAGGATAGTTTCTGTTTTAGCAAAACATTAGGGCCACTTAAAATAATTGGTATTCAAGTCTCGCAACCAAAAAAACTTTTATGTAAAGTTTTTAAAAAGACCGAGAATTATTTTGAACAACCCTTTGAGTCATTTAGTGAGCTTGGCATAGTGGTTGCAAGTAGCTTAAGTGATGAAACTACAGTAGTCAATAGGCAGGATATAGATTTCAAATACTTTTGTATTCCTCAGGATAGTAATAAGTTTTTGCTTATACCCCTCTTGCACCATCTTTTTCATGAATTTTCCCACTGATTTTCACACGTCAATTTAATTAATAAAAAATAATAATAATAATAACAATTATAATAATTCATTAAATTCGTTTCGATATTAATAATATTTTTTATTTAGATGAACTATTCACAAAATATATTTGGGGAGGAATGCGAAGATTTGACCGGTAAGTAAAGCATTATAAATCCATTAACTATTAATATTAATTATTTTTACTCATTAGATATGCTACCAAGAAAAAATTATAGGCTTCGTGAGATGGACAGTGGGTCATTCCAAACAGTTCAAAGCAACAACAACGGCGAAAATAAAGGTAATTTGCAATTATACCTTTCTATATACATATACACATTCAATTCGAATTATAAATATATATTACATAAGATCAAAATGCTCACGTTACTTAAATAATACATTCTTTAAACTTTTAGATATTCTGGCTCTTCTGCAGCAAATTTTGGAGGGGCAGAGAGATATTGCCGAAAATATAAATATAGTTCGGCACAATCAGTCCGTACTGAGCCAGGGACAGGCTACCCTAACCGCCAATCAGCAGCAAATTGCCAATCGCCTAGAGACGATTGAGGCCACTGTAAGTATCTGACAGCTTTTTTTCTCTTGTTTTTTTCTAATATTGTCATGCTTACTAGGTCGCATCAAAAGCGGAAATTATGGCTCAGTCGAAGCTAATGATGGAATGCAAAGTGGCCTCAAAAAGAGTCCAGGACTCTCTTTGCCGAGTAACTGGCGAAACCTCAAATGGTATGATCGACGAGGTTGCTAGTATGTTGCCTTTGCGGACAATCGTAGCTGTCAAAGAGGTAGAAGAGAGGCTGGACTCTCTTGATTTCGTTCAGGCAATGGTAAGAAAAATGAAATTAGTCATACAATTTTTTATAAAGAAAAATAAATATTTATTCTCCTTTTAGAACTCATATATGCTGAAATTAAAGGGCGTGTCTGAAGATACAGGCACGGTAATCCGGCCAGTATTTTCAGACGATCTGCTGCAGCAATATAACTGGGATGGAAGGTGGGAAAACACTCTCTGGCAGGTTTGGGAATAATCAAATGCCTGAAGGGTACGTTCATACATATATCTTTCATATAAATTTCATATATTAATATTTAAACATTTCAGATATTTTCCCCATGCAAAATGCCCTGCAGTTTGAAAAAAATGTTAGGAAAGCAGTGGAAAAAGCCCATCACCGAGTGAAGCAGAAGAGATATCTTAAGAAAAAAAATTAGGATTAAGTTATGTTCGTTACATGAATTTTTGTTATTTAGTTTTTGTTAATTTATCTTTGTTATTTAATTTTTTTTATATAATTTTTATTATTTAATTTGTTAATGCATGTTTGCTACTTAATTTTTGTTATATGATATTTGCTCTTTGATTTTTTACAATTTAGTTTTTTTCCATATTTATATTCATATCCATTATTAACATTAATTTCATTTACAAAGTAATTTTTTTATATAATAAAATCATAATTAAATTTAAATGAATAGTTTTTTATTGGTAACAATATATTTGTTAGCAGTGACAGCTTTCTACGTCAACAATGACTGGTTATCAGTGACACCATACCCGTAAAGGGTGACCGGTCATCAGTGACACCATACCCGTAAAGGGTGACCGGTCACCAGTGAAACCATAAAAGTCATTAGAGAAAAATTTATATAGAACAAAAACATTAGAGTAAGTAGTTTGAATATATGTTTAACAGGCGATAATATACCACAAGTTAGAAAGGGATGCAAGATCACACGTACACAAAAGTTTCAGTCATTTTTTTCCGTTTGGCCTTAATAAAATGATAGAAACTTTGTTCTACGTGATGACCGAAATTTGGTCATCAGTGCCAGTCATTTTACCGGTAATATGACCGGCACTGTTCTTGTAGGGTTGTGTAGTACGATATACCCTCAGGCACAATAATACAGGTGAACTCCTTTTGCAACCCTGCAATATGAAACGATTCGCCATCAAACTCATTTGTCAAAATCTTCCGTCTCAGAAACTTGCGACGTGATATATAATGTGTGTATATACATATATATATATATATATATATATATATATATATATTTGTATATATATATATATATATATATATATATATATATATATATACATATGTATATATATATATATATATATATATATATATATATGTATATATATGTATATATATGTATATATATATATATATATATATATATATATATATGTATATATATGTATATATATATATACATATATATATACATATATATATATAAATACTTATATATAGTGATGGATATATATATATATATATATATATATATATATGTATTATGATTATTAAATGCAATATACTAGTCAGCTGTGAGCAAAATTCCGACCGCCGCCAAATTTTATTCTATTAGCTGCCGACGCCGACAAAAAGACGTGGCGAAGGTCTCTGAAGCAGATTTTGAGAAGTCAGTTCCAAGGCGCAATGTAGACTTTTGCAGGTTTGCAAATGGCTACATTTCAAGGCGCATCTATAGATGTGTCTTGCTACATTTGCTTGTCAGTGTTTGAAAATGTATCTTATAAAATGTACTTTAATGTTTCTGTACAATAGAATATTGAATGAACAAACACAAATGGTGTTTGTGTAGCAAATAAAAAACAAAAGAACTGTTATAGCCTATTTACACTTATTCACATCTTTCATCATTTTGGCAAGATGTTAACATCTCTCCATATAAAGTCTATATGAAAAAAACTCAACATCTTTACAAAATGTTCACATCTCATTTTGCTGACCTCAACATCTTTCCATTATTTTAGTTTCATTACTAAGGAAAATCGAAAGAAACCTTCAAAAACTCATACCATGCCAAAAATTTATACATTGAGCGGGACAGAATAATATTAGTAAATTTTAATTTCATCAAAAAATAATATATATTTAATCATAATAATACATACAATATATTTATTTACAGTAAAAAAGAAAAATACTTCGTTATATGCCCAAACCAAAACACGTGAAGTAAACAGGTTTTTTTAATTTTCCACAACTTCCACACACATTTCTAAAGGTTGGAATAGCCGAACGCTGAAATTTTAAAAGTAAGCTATATGTGTCAGCTGATCTAACTTGGTATATGGCTAGCTGTGTAAACACTTACTTCACTGTAAGAAAATGTTACCGTAACGTCCCAATCTGCAGAATATAGAATTTCATTCTACGGTTACATGACAGTGTCCAATCGTCTCCTGATTGGTAGTTGACATATTTTTTCTTCACTTTCGAGTCTTACATATAGAAAAAAAATATTAAATTAAATGAAATAAGTAAAAAAAACTAAACAAAATCTATACTCTCATTCATTGCATCAGCCATTTTTATGATTAGTTTTTTTATTTATTTACGCATAATATACTTCACTGTTGCATTTTCGAACACTTGGTATATGAAGTGTTGCCAATTTTTGCATTTACAACGAGTATTTGCAAATCATTTAAGTCACAGCATTCCCCCCGCCGGAGGGGGCTCATCTGAACCTCAGAGGAACCGTAACCCGGCGACCACTCGAAGTGGCTCTAGGCTGTATTATTTCAGGTGACAAGTTTAAAGCTGGGCTGGAGTTGAGATCGTTGTTGCTAGGAACTTTTTGACTTATGCCATCAGGTAAAATTTCTTGTTGCTCACTGTTGTCATGGCAGGCGCTGGGTACCTCTGGAGCAGGTGAGCAATCGTTGAGATCACTAGTTTCGGTAAAAGCTGGTTTTAAACGGTCGATACTGATGTTGCTTGGTCGAACTCGTATCAAAATTGTAAAATATTTGTCGAAGCGTTCTAAAATTTGGTATGGACCGTCGTAGGGATGCATAAGCGAAGGCCGTATCGAGTCGTTGCGGACGAAGACGTGGGATGAATTTTTTAGATTTTTCGAAATGAATGTGCGAGGTATAGCATGGTGGGCTGTATCGGTTGGCTCAAGCTTCTGCATTACTGATCGAAAATCGGTGATAAACTCGCTGGCAGAGTCGGAGATCTTAGCTTGGTGAAAAAATTTCCCAGGAATCGTTAAAGTGGAGCCGTAAGCCAACTCAGCTCGCGATGCTTTTAAATCTGGCTTGAAAGCAACCCGCAGTCCAAGCAAAATAGTTGGCAGATGGTACACCCATCGTGCTGGATTATGACATAAAATGGCTGCCTTAAATGTGCGGTGCCACCTCTCAATGATGCCGTTGGACTGCGGATGATACGGTGTAGTACGAAGGTGTGATGCGCCAATTGTATTTACCAATTCGGTGAAACCTGAAGATTCAAATTGGCAGCCACGATCCGAAGTTATCCGAGCTGGGACACCGAACCTCGAAATCCACTGAGCTAGGAGAGCTTTAACGACCGACGAACAAAATCGGTTGGTGACTAGTTTGGTTGTGGCCCGAACACCTGGATGAGACAAATCGTGTATTTTTGCTAAAATTTGTTGACGAAACTCCTTCGGGATGCAAGGGCGAGCTCGAGATGTTGTTGTGTCACAGATAAGCTCATCGTTGCAACCTGGGATTGGAAAATATTTCAATTTCAGAGAATTTGATGTAGTACCTTCGTTTTTAATCATTTTTTGAAGCTCTTCGTCCATTTGTTGAGCCGCTGAAATACGGGTGTAATCTACAATTTGACTTATTAAGTCGATGCGGGACAGCGCGTCGGCAGTGACGTTTGCTAGACCAGGCGTATGGCGAACATCTGTCGTGAATTGACTGATAAAATCGAGCTGACGAATTCTGCTGGGCGAGGCTTTTTCAAGTTTTTGTTGAAACGCAAAAATAAGCGGTCGGTGATCGGTAACTATGTAACACCGCCGTCCTTCTATCATATAACGGAAATGACACACGGCTTGATACATCGCTGCTAGCTCCCGATCGTACGTTGAATATTTTTGTTGAGTACTCGTAAACTTTTTAGAATAAAATCCCAACAGTTGAAGGTTTCCATTAATTTTTTGATGCAAGGCTGCCCCCACCGCTGTATCAGATGCATCAACATACAACGCCAACTCGGCGTCAGAAGCAGGATGCGCTAAGAGAGCAGCGTTGGCCAGTTCGCTCCTACAGCGGTCGAAAGCAGCTTCTGTAGACGAACCCCATTTCAGCGGGCTGCGGTCGTTTTTCTTATTCCCGATGATAAGTTGTTGCAGCTGCATTTGATACGATATCGCATGTGGCAAGAACTTCCTGTAAAAGTTTACCATGGCGATAAACCTCTTAAGCTCTTGAGCCAGTACTGGGTTTTGGAAAATCCAGTACAGCCGCAACTTTTTCGGGCAGAGGGCGAATGCCGTCAGCGTTGACCAAATGTCCGAGGAATTTTATTTCGCTTTTCCCAAATTAGCATTTGTTTACGTTTATTGTGAGATGATTGTCTCGAAGACGACGAAAAACTGCGATTAGATTCTGATGATGCTGTTCGGCCGAAGCTGATGCGACGCAAATATCGTCGATGTAGAGAAAAACGACATCAAGGCCTCGCAACACCTCGTTTATTAACCTTTGAAAGAATGGGGTACTAACTGCCGTTTTCGGGACGTCATCGGGAGAGATCGGTACCTGGTGGAAGGCTTTCTGAAGGTCAATATTTGAAAAAATTTTCTTACCTCTCAGATTTGTTGTAAAATCCGTCAGATACGGCAGAGGGTACCGATCTGGCAATGTGCGAGCATTTAGAGCACGTTAGTCTCCGCATGGCCTCCAGGTACCGTCATTCTTCTTTACCATATGGAGCGGACTTGACCAATTGCTGTTAGACGGTTGACAAATACCAGTTTTTATTAAAAAATCAAACTCGGATTTAGCGGCCAAAAGCTTCTCCGGCGAAAGACGTCTCGGTCTGCAAAAAACGGGCTGACCAGTTGCTTCAATTTTGTGTGAAATAGAACATTTTGTTGCTGAACCATAAGGCGCGAGCTTGGTGATGTCAGCGAATTGCTCCAAAATGTCGGCGTAAGAATTATTTGTGTCATACGTTTTGATGACGGCTGCTTCGAAATGCGAGTCCGGTTATGTTGTCGATCAGGCGATTACGACGCAGGTCGATTAACAAATCGCAGTGTTTGATGAAATCGGAGCCGATAATCGGTGACGTCACGTCTGCGATTACAAAAGACCAGTGAAAGTCTCGGCGAAAGCCTAGGTCCAATTTAATGCGCTTTTCTCCGATGACCTTAATAGGAGAACCATTGGCGGCGTATAAAACAACAGCTGTCGGACGGACATCAAACGACTTTGACGTTAAGGGCAGGACGGATACATCGGCGCCACTATCGACCAGAAAATTTTTATTACTATATATGTCTCTCACCTGTAAGCGAAAAATTTGACATTTGGTGGGGGAGCTTTCGCTTGCATCCTCCACCTGTCTACCAAGTCAGTTGTTGGAAGTGACGGCTGCATGCTGCGTACTCTGCCGATACTTATGTCTGCATGGGCTTCGGCACTTTTGAGCGCTGCGGCCATACTTCTTGTGGTACCAGCATTCATTACCAGAAGTGTCGCTTTGGTATGTTTGGCGACTTTTAGAACGGTTGTGTACTTGGTCCACGTGAGCGTGATCGTGTCGAAAGTCTTTCAAATTTTTTGCTTAACTCAATTACAGCTGCACGTAGTTCGCTGATTTCGTTTGGTGCTTGCGACTGAACACGTTGAATTTGGTTCGGTGCCATGGCATCGACAATTGAATCGCCAATTTTCGTGAATTCAGTTGGGGGGCCAGACGAGGCAGCGACCACCGGCTGGGCAAATTCAGGCAAACGTTTTGTCCAAAGGCCCTTTAATGCTGCGTCTCCAAGCGTGTTACCAGCAATGCGCTTCATTTCGAAATACAATTCGGATGGCTTTTTGTCTCCCAACGGCAGATCTGATAAAAGACGGTTGAGGCGACGCTGCTCACTATCAGCAAAGTGATCAATAATTTTTTGTTTTACTTAGGAGAAGCGGTATGTTTGTGGCAGCGTTGCAATTACATCAGCCAACTGAGAAATAACATTCGGATCCATCGCTGCTAATATTGTTGCGGCCTTCTGTTTATCGGCGGTTATGCCAGAGGCCGTGAACCAGAAGTCCATAGTGGTAAACCAAGCCTCGATATTTGTGCTCAACATTGCGGGCACCGGCAACCTGGCATACACGGCGCTAACATTGGCAGCAGATGATTGTGAAAGACCACTATCGTTAGCGGCTGCGTGACCTGCTCGTCATGAGACATATTTTTTAACCAATTTCATGCACACACTTGTTAATAAACGCAAAATGGCTAACAAGTTAACCCAGACACGTTGCACCAAAAAAAAAAGATTGCGGAAACCCAAGTAAAATTCCAATGATTTGCAATTCTTTTGTGAGAAATTTGCAAAAAGATTCCGTATGCAAATCGGTTCTACAGCGGGGTTACCAATTTGGTAATATACGTTATTTATCCAATATATAAGAATAGCTTAGGATTTCGTTGAATGTGTGCTATTTATTTAAGCAAAATTTAAATTTACTTAAATACAAAATGTAATTGAGTTACATATGAAAACGATCTTAAACGCGTTGTAATATCGAAAGGAATGAAAGAATTCAGCTTTTTTGTTCGTATTGCTGCAGAACATAAACGTCATTTTCTAGCACCCGAGTAGTTGGTGCATCGAGTAGCCGGTATCACAACGGTGATGACACATATATATATATATATATATATATATATATATATATATATATATATACGTTTATAAACAGTTTAATATTGTCTCTTAATCACTCAACACTTATTTTTATTATTTATTTCACAATTTTTTCACTAAGCGAAATTTTTGTTGAATTTTCAACCCCCATTATATGCGTAAATTGTAAAACATATGTTTAGAGATGACCATATATAGCCATTCCTTCTAACATATTATTTCAGCTTTGGGTATACATGTTTTGTACCCGTTTGCACTATCGTTAGGCAAAAGCTGATACGGGCCAAAATGAACTGTCACTTTTGAGTTTTCTGTGTTTTCTGCAAAGCGCATCTATACTAGGTGACCTTAATATGCAAAATGGCGAACAGCTGATACAAATTGCCTGATTCGCCTTGAAGTTGTTTGTCAAAATCTTCTGCTTTCGCCTTAGTTCGCCTTGAACTCGCTTGTCAAAATCTGCTTTTGTCTTTGCGCCAAAAAGAAAATTTGTGAAGAGTTCAAAAACAAAAATTAATATTGTGAAAATTGCTAAGAAAACAAGAGTTATTTATATATATAATATATAATTGATTAGCTTGTTATTATTAAAAGCAATAGTTTACTTATTTATTGCTGGATGGAATTGGTGCTTATAAGGGTAAGCTTTTGTAAATACATATAATAATATAAAATATATAAAAGTTCAATTTAATTAGTTCTGTCGGAGTTGATTCTACAAGTTGACTGGACTAAGGTTCACATACTTGCTGCTCTTTTGAAAGAATCGGACACAAATTTTGCATCTACAATTGCTATAAGTTGCACTAAACATGTCTCCGTCTAAACCTGAAAAAATGAAGTTGTTGCAACGCTCTAACAATCAAGAATCAATGACATTGAACAATTCGTCTTTAGATGATGTGCCGGCAACATTTCAGCCAATTCTGGTGGTTTTACACAAGCCACAAAATGACTATCAGTCTGCCAATTATACAGCACCCATAGCCAATCAAGCTATAAAAATTGTAAGAATGCTAACCAAATCTACTGAAATCCATAATAATGGTGTACGTCCGAGGCAGCCTATAAAAAATTTTCTTCAAAGAGAATAAGAACCCAGAATATGAGAACAACGGTGAATATAACTTAATTTTTATATAACAGTTTACGAAATATTTGTTTCTTGGTATTCTACATATATGAATTCATTACGTGTTAATGCCATGGATACCGCATATTTCGGCGCTTGAAACAACGATCCCTCTCCCTTAAAGAATTTGGGCTTGCACACTGCACAAACACGCATTGTTTTATAAGTTCAGAAAATATACTTAAATAAAAACTATTACTTTTAATAATAATAAGCAAATCAATTATATATTATAAATATAAATAACTCTTGTATTCTTAGCAATTTTCACAATATTAATCTTTGTTTTTGCACTCTTCAAAAATTTTCTTTTTGGCGCAAAGACTAAAAAGCAGATTTTGACAAACGAGTTCAAGGCGAAAGCAGAAGATTTTGACAACCGAGTTCAAGGCGAATCAGGCGAATTGTATGAGCTGTTCGCCATTTTGCATATTAAGGTCACCTAGTATAGATGCGCCTTGCTAGGTGACCTTAATACGAAAAATTGTGAACAGCTGATATAATTCGCCTTGAAGTCGTTTGTCAAAATATTCTGCTTTCGCCTTGAAGTCGGTTGTCAAAATCTGCTTTTTAATCTTTGTGCCAAAAAGAAAAATTTGTGAAGAGTTCAAAAACAAAAATTGTGATAATTCCTAAAAAAAAAGAAAAGTTATTTATACAATTTATAATTCATTTGATTATTATTGTTAAAAGCAATAGTTTTTATTTAAAAACATTTTGTGAACTTATAAAACAAAGCGTGTTTGTGCAGTGTGCAAGCGCAAATTCTTTAAGGGAGAGGGATCGTTGTTCCAAGCGCCGAAAGATGCGGTAGCCAGGATGAAATGGGGTGGGATTTGTTGCGTAGCACTTTCTGCAACAGCACTGATCTGCGCTGACCATTTTTATTTTATTTCATTATAAATAACTAATAATAATAATAATAAGTTATTTGTTCTAATAAGTTAATTAAAAGTTGTAGTATATAATTGTTGTTAAATATAAAATTGAAAATAGTTAAGTTCAAATTGTATGATTTATTCGAAATTAAGATATTGTTAATAAAAAATGATTATTATTTAAATAAAAAATGATTTCCAATAATGCAATCGATTTGAATGACACCATAAGCAATTTCAAGGTAACAAAATCATTTAAATTGCATTATATATACATTTAACACATGAATTTGAAAATTATTCAAACAAATTATTTAATGCATGCTGGTGAGTTGGCATCAACACGTAATGAATTCATATATTTAGAATAACAAGAAACAAATATTTCGTAAACTGCAGTACTTTAAATAAAGCAATCATATACCCTCATGTATGTTCTGTGGTAAACCAGCTAAACTTTCGTGGTCATCAATGAAAGAATAACCAATAAATTTATTTCGAGATATATCTAAGAATTGATCGATATCCTTTTGGCGAACTTTTGGAGTCCAGGGCAAACGCGTAGTTATTTGAGGTGCTTGTACAGACGGTTGCGCACTGTAACTGTTATGATTCGCAGTTGTTATGGCAGCGGCTGATGTATTCGATTTTTTCACCATTTTGATTACTTCCATTACCAGAACCATTGTTCCCACCGTTTGGGGCATTTTCATTGCCGGGACTTAACTCCATGTCCATCTGCTGTTGCTCATCTAAATATCTTGAGCCAAATACAATATACATCTTGCAGCTTGCATACGGAGCGAGCGATTCGAGACCTTCTTTGTGCATTTGAGTCTAGTTTTTGCCAGTTGGGTGGCAAATCATACATTTCCATTTGGTCTTCGAATGCTTTGACGTTCTGCTGAAACTCGCTAAAGTCCGTATAGCTGTATAATTCAGCAATTTCATTTTGATAAGTATCTACGTCTGCATACACAGTCTAAATCTGGCCCATCACAGTTGGCATCCGTATCATGTGTATCCAGCTCAAAGGAATTGTTTGTCGATGAGAGCATCATTTTGTTGATCTGTGGTTTTGTTTGCACAATATTAAAGGACATATTTATTAAATTAAGTTCTTGATATAATGACTCCCTAGTTGGAGTGAATTGTACTCTGGAAGTAACCAATTTTTATTTAGACTTTACATCGACTTGCTGTTTATTCACACTAAATACCATGGCATTACATTTATGTAATATATGTATACTAAAAAATGTAGTAATAGAAATATTTTCTTATATTAATATATTTAGTTCCAGTTTAACAAAAAAAGACAGAATTCAATATGCAAATTTAGATGTGCCTTGGTGCCTGTGCTGTTTTTTTTTCTGTATCGCCATTTTTCTTATGTTTTATTGGTCAAGTCCATTTGACAGCCGAAAATATATTACACAAACAAAATACATATCAAGGCGAATCCACTACATATATTTTCTGCAGGGTTGCAAATTGAGTATACCTAGTATAGAAGTGCCTTGCAATAGGGTGACCCAGTATTAATTCGCTTATATTCTAAGTAATTTTCAAGGCGACTTTAATTTGCCGCTGTAAGTTAGTTGTTTTGTTAAACTAATTTTTCTTATAAATGCAAGAGTTAACGTATATGAAATTGTGCAAATACGTGTCCAAAGAGTATTTTTTTAAGTAAATTATTGGAAAACAATAGTTATGAGCTCTAAAAGCAAAGCAATTTGTAATACAGAGTATAACTCATATACATCAAGTAATGCTTCAATTCCCAGAGAGAATTTCACTGATGGAAATGACATATCCTACCAGTTACACACGTCCCACAATTCCACTATATCTAATGAGAGTGAGGTATCGCTGTTATCTCTGTCGCTAGCGAATGATATTAATGCTAGTATGGATGCAATTGATGAACTTCCAGCGTTTGAAATCCGCCTTATATCACCAATAGGACGGTCACCATCTCCAATAGACAGCGAAGATTGTGCTACCCCAACTAGAATATTGCTGTCAACAGAAGAGGATATAATTGATCCCGAATTCATTACCTTAAAGGATATAAATGCCCAAATTAGCCCACCCTGTGATGATATTGAAAAAACTGAGTCCTCTTCTTGCCGAAAAACTACCTTAGAAACAATATACGAAGGAGTACTTCTCAATACGCCACCTAGAAAACGAATAAATACACAAACTAATCAAAGCCGAACATGTGTTTTACAATGTCGAGAAATTATGGAAAAAGTAGCTCTAAATCGATTTAATATGGGGAAGGAAAATAAGTCGCCTCAATCATAACTTGATGTCACCTGG
Organism: Linnaemya vulpina; assembly: GCA_963675445.1. NCBI lineage: Eukaryota > Metazoa > Arthropoda > Insecta > Diptera > Tachinidae > Linnaemya > Linnaemya vulpina. The sequence continues at coordinate 55,545,739 of OY776278.1, forward strand.
TTAGACTTTCTTATATTAACTAGTTATATCCTACAGTTTTATTGTGGAGTATACGGATGGTTAGCTCGTCATTTAAAAATAATTACAGCTTCTCACATATAATATTGCAATTTCCACACGAGGTATAATTTTGTATATCTATTTTAAAATATTTATTTTATTAAAATAAATTTATGTTTCGTAAGGTATGGTCACACTTGGCAAACATTTGGACATAAAAGCCTATCCTGTATATATTAAAGAAAAAATATTTAAATTTAGATTCGTCTTCCTTAATTAACACATTTTCCTACGAAACAAACAGTCAGTGGCGTTGAATCCAATATTATTGGAAACTGTTTAACTTAATACGGAGTTAACAGAATTAACTTGTTTCTAATTAATATTTAGTGGTTAGATTTGTCCAAATGAGACCGAATCTTTATAATATGAAAATATATTTTACATTTTTATTTAAATATTCTTAGTATTTCATATCTGTTAATAGATGACAAAACAGAAAAGATTCTGATAATATTTGTAAAAAATATATACAGCCTGATCATAAAAACGCCTTATGTTGGAGGGCAATCGATATCTAGCCAAACGTTTTAACTCTAAATTGAGTTCATTTTCGTTTGAAAGTAAAAGCTTCGTAATGGATGCAGTATTGCCATTATACGTTTCATTGCTTTTCTGAAAGCTTCACCTTAATAAATTTATGCTTTTATAACTTCTTGAAATTTAGTTAACCCTTAAGTTAAATAAAGTAGACAAAAATATATAAAAAATAAACAATGAAAGGCAATGAATGTATCAGTAGCATTAGGTTTTTTTTTTTTTCAAGAAACAAAAACGATATGGAAGTTCGCCCAAATAGCAGGACATTGCGTGAGTTATGTTATTCCTCCCAATCAACACAAGAAAAATGAAACACAAGTTATTCGTTTGACAGCAGTTCTTACAATGATCTTTATTTTTCAAAAAAATTTATTTTAAATCGAATCAAAAGTATGTAAAACTGATGACTCGATATTTGATATAGTAAACAAAATTTCTTCATAGATTTAATAGTATTACAATAAATCGATTACCAATTAAATTTTTTAATAGTGAAACAAAATTCTTCTTAATTTAATTGTCTTACGATAAATTGATTACTAATTGATATTTTTTATAGTGAAACAAAATTCGTCTTAAATTTAATAGTGTTTATAATAAAACAGAATTTTTAAAATAAAGTATGTTTATGTGATTGTTTGTAGCGGCTTGTACATATATAGGAAGTAATAAAGTGTGTCAACCTAAATGTGAGTGAAACTATAGATGTTTTGTTATAGTTGTTGTACATGCTGTATTGGTGGTTGTGGGGGTTTCCATAACTTCTCCCCCCTTAGTATGGAGCGATGACCAAAAGTATTGATGGTCAGGAGTGACTATGCTGGTTGTAGGGAATTATTTTATAGCGTATTTGGTTTTATGTTTTATTAAGAAAATTATAATTATTACAATGTTTATTGCAATTATTGCGGTGAAGTTTATGTATCTGTGTAGTTCTGTGTTATTTGACAAAATTTCGATGGCCAATTTATTTAAATGATACTCTTTCAGTTTGGGTAAACTTAAACTTTCTATTGTGGACAAAGGTTTTATGTTTATTTGTGTGGATGGGTTTATGATGAATTCGTCCCAATATATGTTTGGACTATCTTTGCAGGTAATTTCATTGATATTAACATTAGAATTTTCAAAATGCAATAAGTTTCCTTAAATAATGTGCTCATTTTCATCGCAGGATGTTTTCATCTTTGTTGGTGGTAAATTTGTTGTTAACACTAGTCCTTGTTCAAGTTGTGTGATTTTAGTTATCTGACCTACATCATTAAATTTGCATTGGGCTTCTAAATTATGTATGATTTTCCCGAAGCTTAGAGATTTTGTTATAGTTTCCTGCTGTAGGCTTTCTTTACAAAAATAATGGTTTTCAATTCGTTTACATAGATTATCGAAATACTGAATTTTCTTATTGTTATAAATTGTATATGGTTTTATTATTTCTTTTGTTTTGTTTATAGGTATGGGGATTGTGCGGGAAATCGTGTATTGATCATGTGGGATATGAGGAATAAGAATATTGAAGATAATATTTGTGTTATTGTAGTAAGCTTGTAATTCTAGGAGTTCATATAGGTGTTCTATGGTATTGCCCTAAATAATTTTTGCTATAATATTAAGTCTAGCTAAAGTCATTGCTTCAGAAATACTTGCAATATGATTGCAAGATATGATAATTGATTTGATTTAAGTAGTGAATGTCATTAATGAGTTTAGAGTTGGAGGAAATGATATTTTGTGTGTATTGTAATGACCGTGTTATAATGTCTTGTTCCTTATTTATGTGATTTGTAATGTATTCTATTCTTTCAATAATTTTAGTCTTAAGTATATTTTGTGTATTTGTTTCACTCTGTAATTTTGATGTCAAGTTAGATATTACGTCGTTAATACGAGAAGCATCGTTGCTGTCCATATTTCCTGTAATGAATTTCACTGCTGATCCTATGCCATTAAATAATTCTCTTCTGTTCCGGTATCTGGGTGTTATTGAATTTAGTTTATTTTTGAGATCTGTTAATTTGTGTTGTGTTGTTTTCAGAGAACCTATGTTATGATATGATTGTGTGAAGTGTTTCAGTGATTTCTCAATTTTCATGATGTTGTTATTATATGTTTCCAATTTTATGATATGTATAAGGTTAGTGTAATCTGTTATTGTGTTAGCCGTTCCAAGTTTTATTTGTAATAGAACCTGTGTATCGTTTAGGTTCTGAATATTCAACATTTGTGCCTGTGTTGTAGCAATTAATCTTATGCTTAGAAAATAGTGGAGTTAATTTATTTCTCCTACATTCTCTTCTATAAATATAGTCGTTTTCTTTATATTGTGATGGATCCTGTCTATCTATATTAAGTTTTTCTATTTTTTTAATATAATTTAAATAATCTTTGTTTCAACCTTGTTGGAAACCTTTATGGTTTTCAGCAAGTGGTATTAAATACTTGGTTAACAAGCAAACACCCTACGAAACATTGGTCTTTCGTACCAGATTTAAACACTACGAGATTCAAGAATTCAGCCCTTTACGAGGAATATTTTTTAGAAGTCTTCACATAACACAATAAGGAAAAAAGTCAGTAAATTGATTAAAAGTGATCGGAATTTTTGATAACAAAAATATTAAAGTGCACATACACATACTTATATACATACTTAGTTTATGTGTTTTGTGTACATGCAAAAAAGTAATTGATAAAAGAAAAGAAATAAATCGAGCGCGAAGATAAAACAGTTCAACATTTAAGTACCTTTTGTTACATTAAGTGATCGATACCTTTATACTCAGAGCTGTGTTTGTTTTCTTTTATTTCGACAGACAGCCATAATGAAGAAATTTTTTTTGATAATTTAATGATTATTTGCGATTAACTTGAATAAAAAAAATTATCGGAAGATTTATCTATAAGGCTTCTAAACTTTTTGTCATTGGAAATTTTACGTGCGGGTCTGTACACACATATACATACATATATATAATCTATACATACATAAATAGAAATCGTTCGGCATTTGTGTACATATAACTTAGTGCAAATTTATTATTGAAGTATATTACATATACATACTTCCAGTCTATTTATAATATATTGCATTGAGTTTAATTTGTAAATCCGTATCGTTTTATTTATACGAGTACGAACATTTATACATTTGTTTATTTCTTCTTTCCATCAAGTTTGTGGTCACGTTATTGTCGGTCAGTTTGACTATTCAACACTTCTTATAAGAAGCAGGTATCTTAAATTTAAATTCTTCATAATTTAATCCAATTTTATTTGGATATTTGATTAAACTTAAAATCTATTTGATGGGTAGTGAAGAATTATATACACCGAATTTTGATATAAAATGGCTACTACTGCATTGGAAAAATTTGTTAGAGCCACTGATGCTATCGTCATTTTTGAAGCTTGTTTCAACGAAATTGAGAAGGATAGCCATACGGCGTTTACTCTAAAGCTTCATGACGAAGAATTAACTCCTTTATGGGAGAAAGTCAGACAGACTTACGAAAAGTGTCTTTATGGTTTGAAGACTCCGAAAGGTGTTGATACCGTTGAAGACACTGTGGTTACAGATTCGGAGGTAATTATAACTAAATATAGAGCTGCTTATGCCTCGTATGTGAAGTGTTTAGGAAACATAAGGAAGAAAAAACACGAATGCGATGTGTTAAATAAAAAACAAAATGATTTACAATCAGATAGTAATAGAGGTGATATTTCAACTCACTCTATGAGCTTACCTCCCTGTGATGTAGACATATTTGTTGGTGATTATTTGTCTTGGCCTACTTTTCGAGATTTATTTTCCGCGCTATATGTCAATAATTCGAGACTTAATAATATTGAACGGCTATGTCATTTGTTACGCAAGACTAGCGGTGAGGCAAAGGAAATTGTATCGAAATGCCCTTTGTCGAATCAGGGTTTCGATATACATAGCGTGGAGAAATCTTAAAGATACTTATGAGAATCCTCGAATGCTGATTAATAATCAATTGAAGTGTCTATTTTCATTAGAAACTATCGCGAAGGAAAGTAGTTCGTCTCTGAAAACCTTACAAAGAGGAATAAATGGATTTTTGACTGCCATGTCAATTTACGAAATTGATATTACAAATTGGGATCCGATCATAGTGTTTATTTGTATTCAACGTCTGCCTTCTCAAACTGTTACGCTGTGGGAACAAAGCATAAGGAACAAAACTGCTTTGTGTCTTTGGAAGGACTTAGACATGTTCTTGACAGAACGAATTCAAACACTGGATTGCATACGTGATCTTACTAAATCGGAAAATGAGAGGAAAGTAAAGGCTCACGTTTCTACTAAGAGTTCTATGATTACTTGCATACTATGTCCGAAACAAAATCTGGTTTTAAGATTTTGCCGCCGATTTAGAAATTCGTCAGTTAGTGAGAAATAAAAAAAATAAAGAAATATCATTGTTGTGTCAACTGTTTATCAAAATCTCATGTGATAAAAGATTGTACAAGCGATCATCTATGTTTTAGGTACAATCAAAAGCATCATACTATGCTTCATCGCGAAGAGTTTACAGCTAATGTTACTACCAATTCTGCAAACATTTCGGCTTCAAATAATGTAAATTTGAATCCTGAAGTTCGATCATATAACAATAGACCATCAACGTCTGCAGCAGCAGCTTCCACAAACTTCAATCGGCAAGTTTTTCATATTGCACAGAATTCATCTGTGTTATTAGGAACTGCTATGATATCAATCATATGCCAAGATACTACGTATCCAGCAAGGGCATTGATTGATCCAGCATCAGAAGCTTCTTTTATTTCAGAACACCTGCGAAATCAATTGAGACTTACGTCATTAATTTAGAAACATGCTCTCGTATTACCCTCGATTTCACAGAATTTGCCATCATTTGTTTGTCCATCGGCAATAAGTGGTGCGTTGAATAATTTGAAACTAGCGGGCTGACTTATATCCTAGCATAATTTTAAATGAAGTTCGCCGCAATGTTGTTGGATCTCTCATGGGTCAACAAACAGTTTTTGGTTGGATTTTGACAGGGCCCATAAATTCATCAAAAATTAGTTCAGTTAATGTTTTCACCACTTCTGTCACATTTTCTGAAAAAGACAACTTGAACAAAACTTTGTTGAAGTTTTGGGAATTGGAAGAAGTTCCCGGGGGAAAGCTTATGTCCCCATCTGATAAATTTTGTGAAGATCTTTATAAAAATACTACTCAAAGGGATTCAAATGGTAGGTATATTGTATCATTACCTTTTAAGCCAGAGTTTCCTCATGATGTGAGCTTGGGAATATCGAAATCAAGCGGTATGAGACAATTCTTTCGCATCGAATCGTCTATCTCTCGAAAACCGGAAATAAAGAGCATGTATGATGAAGTCATAATGGAGTATTTGAAACTGGGACACATGCGACCCGTTAAATCCATTAATCAAGCCATCACTAATTCATGCTATTTACCACATCACCCGGTCATTAAGCCTGTACGGAAAACTACCAAATTAAGAGTAGAGTTTTTAATGCATCAAATCGGATTTCTAATGGAAATAGTTTAAACGACTGTTTGTTTATAGGACCTACTTTACAATCAGACTTAATTACTTTGATTCTGCGTTGGCGGTTGTTCGAGTTCGTTTTTAATTGTGACATGAAAATGTATCGTCAAATTTGGGTTCATCCTTCGCATACTGCATTTCAACGAATTCTTCATCGGAATTCGCCGGACGAAAATATAAAGGAGTATGAGCTGAAAACTAACTTTTGGGTTGAATTGTGCTCCCTATTTAGCAACTCGGCCTTTATTACAATTGGCAGCGAATATTCTCAGAAAGGGAATGTACGTGGATGATGTCTTAACTGGAGCCCATGATATTTCTACTGCTGTGTCGGCAAGAAACCAATTGACTTCCGCGTTGTTATCAGCTGGGTTTGAACTTAGAAAATGGACATCGAATAAGGTTGCTATTTTAGAGGGGTTACCATCCGAATATTTAGTGGATGCTAAACTTTTGAAATTTGAAGAATCTAGTTGTTCCAAAACCTTAGGGATTTTTTGGAACGCTCAGTTAGATTCCTTCTTTTTTCAGGTATGTCCGCTAGAAGTCAAGTCAGGATATACGAAGAGAGAAGTATTGTCTGCTATTGCCAAATGTTTTGATCCTGTTGGATGGGTTAGTCCAGTAATTATCACAGCAAAAATTCTTATGCAACGCATATGGCGTGATAATATTGACTGGGATGAATTTCTTCCAATTTCAACAGAAAAGGAATGGGCTAAATTCGTAAAAACCTTTAATGAAGTTAACTTTATTAAAATACCTAGATGGGTAAGATATTACAAGTCTTCAAAGGTTGAACTTCATGTTTTTTCGGATGCATCCGAAAAGGCCTATGCGGGGGCAATTTATATACGAATTGAAAATTCTAACGGAGAAATAATTTCTAATTTATTGAACGCTAAAACGAGGGTAGCGCCAATAAAATGTGTTTCATCACCACGGCTTGAATTGTGTGGTGCAGTATTAGCCTCTGAACTCTTGAAAAATATTGTGAGGGAAATAGAGATTCCAATTACAAATATATGTTGCTGGACAGATTCTACGATCGTCTTAGCATGGCTGCGCAAAACCCCAAGTTCTTGGTTCACCTTTGTGGCCAATAGAGTATGTCGAATCCAAGAGAACACAGGAAATCATAACTGGTTTCATGTTCATTCAGAAGACAATCCTGCCGATCTTGGCAGCCGGTGGGTAGATCCGAGCACTTTATCGGAAAGTGAACTCTGGTGGCACGGTCCATCATGGTTGAGCCAAAACAAAGATAATTGGAATACTCACACCGTGGAAAATTTTACTACCGAAGTTGAAAGTAGAAGTGTCAAGGTTCACGCTTCATACTTTTCAAAATTTGAAGATATTTTGGATAGGTTTTCTTCGCTAGATAGAGCGTTGCGTGTATTGGCATATGTTTTTAGATTTTTTTCATGCCACGCATTCAGCTCATAGACATTTTAATCATGAAACTGCTCTTATTTCTAATGAAGAACTTAAGGTCGTCAAATTACGTTTGACTATTGTCGCTCAGAAGACCTATTATGCTGAGGAGTACAAATGCCTTTCAAATAAGAATGTTTTACCTTCCAAAAGCTCATTATTAACATTGAATCCGTTTCTCGATGAAAATAACGTGATGAGATTAAATGGCCGGCTTGTCAAATCACCTTTGTTATCGTTTCGTGAGCAATATCCTATTATTCTTCCTTACTCTTGTCGATTTGCTAAATTGTTAGCAGAATTTGTACACTTGCTTACCATTCACGGTGGTAATCAACTAATGCTTCGAGTCTATAGATTTTAATATTGGACGCCGCGACTGCGAGTGTTGATCCGTACGACAATTGATCATTGCAAACGGTGTATAATTGAGAGGTAACGTTCATGCAGTCAGATAATGGTGGCTCTACCTCCTGAACGCGCCACCATTGATAGACTATTTACGAACACTGGGGTTGATTTCGCTGGTCCTTAAGATATGAAAACAAAGGGTAGATCAGGCAAAATAACAAACGGGTATGTGTGCATATTTTTATGTTTCGCGAGAAAGACGATACATATAGAAGCAGCGTCAGATTTATCAACGGATATATTTTTATCAGCGTTCAATCGATTCATTTCTAGAAGAGGTTGTCCACTTACCATATATTCTGACAATGGCACAAATTTTGTTGGCGCTTCGAATGAGGTAACTAATGATTTTCGAACCTTTTTAAAAGAATGTCAAGCAAGAATGTGCTCCACATTTGGGCATAAAAGTTTGACATGGCGCTTCATACCACCCGGTGCCCCTCATATGGGTGGACTATGGGAGGCGGGAGTAAAAAGTTTAAAGCTCCATTTTAGAAAGGAAGTTCAGAACTGTAAATATACCTTTGAGGAACTGTCGACCATTTTGGCTAGAATAGAGGCGTGTCTGAATTCACGCCCTTTATGTCCTATGCCTGATAATCCTGGTGAATCAGTCGCTTTAACGCCAGGACACTTTTGAATTGGATCCACTATTCTGGCGCTCCCAGAACCAACAATATACGATATCCCGGAAAGTATTGTTAATCGATATCGTAAAGTCAAAGCTTTAATTCATCAGTTTTGTAAAAGATGGGTAGAGGAATATCTCGCTGAGTTACTTAAACGATATAAGTGGAAACATCCACAAAGGGAAATTGCAGTGAAGGACTTGGTCGTCATTAAAAATGAGCAGTTACCTGCAACTTCTTGGAGGTTAGGAATTGTAATAAAAATCGATAAATTACCTTTACGAGGTAATTTATCAAACAAACGTGAACTTCTACAAATATATATATATGAATTTAATTTGAATTCTCGTGTTTTTATTTATTTGGTAACCTAATCGGATATACGCCGTAACAACCTGTGTTGTTTTTTAATTTATTTCTAATAGAATCATATAATTGAGTTTGAAATTTATTAATTTTGCATTTGATTTGCAAATTAATATTTTGAAATTGATTAATTACTGTAAGTGATCTGCCGGTGAAACTTGTAGCTTCTATCGTAGAAAAGTTCGAAGGGTGTTAACTTTGTGGAAGAGTGGATTGCATTATTATAGCTTATGAGTGTTTCTGTTAGAATATCAACGTGATCCATTTCTAGCTTTTTATCTTTAATTTTCTCTGATATTAATCTGTATATTTCGGTTAACGTTGAATGTAGTCTTTCTACAGGGGCATTGCTGCTTGATTGTTGAAAAGATGTGAAATGTAAGTGAATTTGATAATGTTGACAAAAATCTTTAAATATATTTGAGGTGAATTCGGTTCCTTGGTCACAAATAATTTCGTTAGGGATTCCATGCATGCTTAGAAAGTGTTTCAAAGATTTAATGGAGCAGAGGCTATTCCTCGCTGTTAAAGTATATGCGGCAGCAAATTTAGAAAATTTATCTATAATGGTTAAAATATTTTTTCCCGTTAATTGTATAAATGTCTATATGTAGTATGTCTAGTGGTTTGATGGGTGTTGGAGGTTTTTCGAATTTAGTCATATTTTAGTCTTTGACATGAAGCGCAATTATTTATTGTTTGAATTATTTTTGATTTCGTATATGGAAAGTAATATTCACGCTTAAGGTGATCGAATGTTTCTTGGATTCCCCTGTGATTGTTGTTTTCATGATAGTCTTGAATTATTTTATCCTGGTTATCGTTTTCTTTTATGTCTTCTACGATTTCAATGCATCTTACTAGACGGAAAATTTTGCTTTGTGCGAAATGCTCTGCGTATACCTTCTGAATTATAGCAAAAGTTTCATCGTCTGTGAAAATTGCTGTAGTTTTATTAAGAGATAGGTAGTTTTTTAGAATGTATGTTATAATTTCTTCTGTATAAATAGTGTATGTGAAAGTTTTTCTATGTTTATTTTTAAAGATTACTTCAAGTTTTACGTGAGCGTTAGTGTTTCCTTTCTTAAATAGAGTTTGTAGATTGAACTCGTTGATTGGTTTTTCTGAAATAGGTATTCCGTCATCGAAATTTTCCTCTGCTGAGTAAATGGTATTTCCTGAAGTTGCTCTATTGAATATTGTGTTAAACGTATTAATATTTTGAGTTTCTGGAGGGTCATTTTTTATTCGACTAAGGGCATCAGCGTTGGTATTTAGCTTCCCTTTTTTATATATAATTTCATAGTCATATTCTTCCAGCTTTAATCTCCAGCGAATTAATTTTGAGTTGGGTTCTTTAAGGCTCATAATCCATGTAAGGGGCTTATGATCTGTTATGATTCTAAAACGGTGACCGATTAGGTATGGCCGAAAATACTTAGTGGTCCAAACTATGGCTAAGGGTTCCTTTTCTATCGTGGAATAATCAATTTCTGATGTTGTAAGTGTGCGACTTGCGTAACGAATTGGTTTATCATTTCCTATGGGACCTTGTGATAGTACAGCTCCTATCGCATAATTACTTGCGTCTGTTGTAAGGTTAAAAGGCTTAGAGAAATGTGGATATTGTAGAATTGGTTATTAATTAGGAAACTTTTACAAATTTCGAAGGTTTTCTTATATTTGTCGTCGATTATGATAGTTTTATTTTTCTTTAGACATGCAGTAAATGGTTTTGTTATTTTGGCATAAATTTACGGTAATACCCTAATAAGCCTAGAAATGATTTTTATTTCCTTTTGGTTTGTGGGAATCGGATAATTTTGAATGTCGATATTTTATCGGGGTTTGGTTTTACTCCTTCAGTGGTTACAATGTGACCTAAAAATGCACATTCCTTATGTGAAAATTCCGATTTGTCCAACTGAATTTTTAGGTTGGCCTCTCTGAGGGCTTCAAAAACTTTTTTAAAATTTTCAGTATGTTCTTGAAGGGAAGTTGAATAAACTATTATATCATCTAAATAGACTAAGCAAACCGTTCCTATTAGGTCCTTTAATACACAATCCATTACTCTTTGAAATGTCGATGGAGCGTTTTTGATGCTAAATGGCATTCTTACGAACTCGTAATGTCCTCCTTCTACCGTGAAGGCGGTTTTTGCGATATCTTTTGGGTTCATTTCGATTTGATGAAAGCCACTTGCCAGGTCTAATGTAGTAAAATACATACATTTACCTAGTTTGTCTAATATTTCGTTAATGTTTGGTATTGGATATCTATAGGAGATTGTTTTTTCGTTTAGTTTCCTATAATCAATTACTAAACGCCATTTACGCTTTCCGCTAGAATCTGCTTTTTTGGGAACTATCCACACTGGTGAACTCCAAGGTGAGTAGCTTTCACGTATGATGCCTTGATTTAACATGTCGGATATTTGTTTTTTTACTTCTGATTTGTGGGTATCTATAAGATTTGGTGTATATGGGGATGTCGTCTTTTGTGACTATATTGTGTTTAATTTTGTTGGTGAAAGTTAAGGGTTGGTTTTTTTGCAGAAAAATATCTTCAAATTCTTTACATGTTTTTGTAATAACTTTTCGTTCTTCTGAATTCAAATGATCGAAGATTTTCTATTAGTTTAGAATTGTGATAAAAAGGATGCTCAAAGTTTATATTGTTACTTTCTATACATTCCGCATTAAGAAGGGGATCTACTTTTATTGGGCTTTCCACTAAAACAGTTTTGTTCTCATTTGATTTGTTGGCAACTTCCATGAAACTGTACCAATTTTTTGCTCTGTATATGCCAGCAGAAATTATTACTTCTGGTTGAATTAATATGTTGGGGACTAGAAAATCACCATTTTCGATATCTACAGGAACTTTTATAATGATTTTTGTTCTTGGTGCTATTAGTAATTTGCCTGAAGTTAAGTTTGGTTTGAAATTTAATGGAATAAGCGAGTTTCTTGTTATTAAATGTTTATTCTCTAGATCAATTTTAGCGCTTAATTTAGTTAGTATATCTAGTCCAATGAGTCCATCGAAGTAATTGGGAAACTTAAATATGAAAAATTCTAAGCTTCCGCTTTCTCGAAATTCTTGGAGGCATCTGACTGAAAATTTTTTATGTCTTCAATTTCATTATAATTGTCCATGTTAGGTATATAGTGAGGAACGTTATAGTATTCAGGGTCAGAATAAGTGTTAAAATTTTCAAAGCTATAGTAAAATTGTGAACTTCTCTTGGAAATTTTTGTGTTTGTCCACTATTATTTCTAAGGTGAGTATAGCCTGAGCTAGTGTCCATGGGTTCTGGTATTTGATAGTTTGTACTTGTGTGTAATTGTGGTTTCGTATTATTAAATTGATGTTTCCTGTTATTAAATTGGTTGTGGTTATTTGTGGTTGTGTGATAGTATGTCTGTCTAGGTGTTGGTATATTAAAGTTGTGAGGTAACTGAGGCCTGTTGAATGATTGGTTAATGAGTAATTGTGGTTTATTGTAGTATATGGGATTATTATGGTTAGTGTATTACTGTGGTCTATAAGTGTTCGTTAATTGTGGTCTTGGATTGAATGGTTTATGTTGTGAACTATATTGTCCGGGGGTTTCCTGCTTTCTTGAAAGGTTCATATTTTTTTGCTTAATATAGAACATATTTTGTTCATGAATACAATATGAAAAGGCTGTTGGTAAAGATTCCGGTTTCATGGCCCTAATTGACGATCCTAACGGTTCTCTTAAACAAGACAAAAATGTATTGAGACACATTTTTGCAAAGAAGTCTCTTTTGGCTGTAATTATGTTGGGATCTCTTTCATGAATCATTAGATGGTTATTTATTGTAGTTTGGATTTCTATTATCGAACTATAAAATTCTTCTAACGTTTTATTATTTTGTTTTAAAAGATGCAAGTCCCTAATCAATGACGTTTCATTTCTTTTATCCGAGTAGTGTAGTACTAGATTATCTTGAATCTCTTGCCAACTTAGATTAGTGCTATACATATTAAGTATTTCGTTAGCTTCTCCTTCGATTTTATTTCGAATGGCTCTTAAAATCATTTTGGCAAAAGGAGTGCCGTCTATAGGTGTTAATATTGAAAGTATTTCTTCCACATTGTTTATGAAGTCATATAGTAATCTAGGGATACCGTCGAATTTTGGAAGATCCATGACAGCATCTGAGATTCTTAAGGATTCCAAAGCGTTTTTGACTGTCGAGGTTACGTTATTCGTGGAATTCATTGTTGCATTATTTTCAATATTCTGATTCAAACTCATATCTTTTTCGGATTCCGGAATGGGGATTAATATTCTTGGGATAGTGCATGGGCGAAACTTAGGCATATAATATATTCTTATATTTAAAACAAATGCATGTATATAAAAATTACAGGAGGGTCTCGTAAGAATCGCTGCTCTTTTTAAAACATGTGAATTTGTTTAAATAATTGTGTATGATTTTTAATTTTAATTAGATTTTTGTTTTTACAATAAAAAGATTTTTTTTTATTCAAATATTAGTTAGATTTTAATTCTATTTGCTTTCTTCTTATTTTTAATGAAATTTGTCTTCATATATTTTTGTATTTTAATTAATTTCAATTTTTTTTATTTGGTTTGTTTTCACTTTTTGTTTAAAATTTTCCTTAGTATTTAACTCACATTAAAAGAATTGTAGCTTGCATTGCGTAGCTTTCGTTCCTTGGTATGCTCCTTGTACTGATAGTGATAAACCGTCACTTGTTGCAATGTTGAACAGAAATGATGATCCGTCACTTGTTGCAATGTTAAATTGAAATGATGATCCGTTACTTGTTTTAAGTACTATTTTTTATTTTAGCGATAATCCGACTGCGCCAGTTATGTTATTCCTCCCACTCAACACAAGAAAAATGAAACACAAGTTATTCGTTTGACAGCAGTTCTTACAATGATATTTATTTTTCCAAAAAATTTATTTTAAATCGAATCAAAAGTATGTAAAACTGATGACTCGATATTTGATAAAGTAAACAAAATTTCTTCATAGATTTAATAGTATTACAATAAATAGATTACGAATTGAATTTTTTAATAGTGAAACAAAGTTCTTCTTAATTTAATTGTGTTACGATAAATTGATTACTAATTGACTTTTTTTTTTACAGTGAAACAAAATTCGTCTTAAATTTAATAGTGTTTATAATACAACAGAATTTTTAAAATAACTAATTTGTTTATGTGATTGTTCGTAGTGGCTTGTATATAGGAAGTAATAAAGTGTGTCAACCTAAATATGTGTGAAACTATAGATGTTTTTGTTATAGTGTTGTATTTGCTGTCTTGGTGGTTGTGATGTTATGGTTGTGGGGGTTTCCATAACTCGTGTGACATGACCAAATGCATAGCTTATACATATATATATATATATATATATATATATATCTATATATATATATATATATCTATATATATCTAAAATATATATATATATATATATATATATATATATATATAATATATATATAATCTATATATAATCTATATATATAATATATATATACATAATATATATATATATATATATATATATAATATATATATATATATATATATATATATATATGTATATATATATATATATATATATATATATATGTATGTATATATATATATATATATATATATATATTTATATATGTATGTATATATATATATATATATATATATATATTTATATATGTATGTATGTACGTATATATATATATATATATATATATATATATATATATATATACACACTAGGTGTCATAAGTCTACGCTTCTCGAAAATTACATATTTAAGCATGAAAAATCTCAAAAGTTTTTATTGGATATTATAATATATTTCGCGTTTATGCTTGATCGAAAAGTACTGTGAATTTTCAATGCACAATTTTGCATGTATGTATGTTTACTTTTGCAAAAAATAACGGTACAATTATTAAAAAACCATGTGCATTTATGGTATCAAAAGTGTACGCTCATGTCGTTTAAACCATTGGTACGTGCTTTGAGTGTTATAGTTTCAATAAGTTTATCTCTCTAATATTAAAGTGGAGTTTAATAATAAGTAGAAGAATCAAAAACAAATTAAATTTTAAAGTGTTAGACAATGGAGGAAAAGAGAAAATTAGAAGAAAGAAAAATAATTTTGAAGCTGCAAAGAGACGGTCTAAATTATCGTCAAATAGGCAGAACTGTTGGCCGAGCATGGACATCAGTTCGAATAGTTATTCAAAATTTCTAAAAAACAGAAGTAATTACTTCAAAACCACGATCTGGCCGACCACGTTTGTTGACAGGGAATCCTGAAGTGTTTTGTCTATTATAAAGAAAAATCCACAAACAGCAACGTTTCAAGTAACAGCACACGTTAAAGAAAGGTTTAGAAAACAAATAAGTCAATCCACTGTTAGAAGAATATTAAGAAGAGCCGGCTTTCATGGCCAGGCTGCCCGTAAGAAACCCTTTATCTCCTTAGTCTTTAGAAAAAAAAGGTATTGAGTTTGCCAACAAATATGTAAATAGACCCAGACTTTTGGAAGAGTTGGTAATATGGTATTTCTAGATTTGAAAATGGATATGTTTGTATATCTTAATATACTGAAAAGAAATTCAAAGCAGAGTGCTGAGAAATTGGGGTTGGCTAATAATTTTTATTTCCAACAAGACGACCCCAAGCACACTGCTGAAATCGTTAAGCTCTCGCTGCTGTATAATGTGCCAAAAATGTTAGCTACTCCTCCAGACCTTAACCTAATAGAACACCTATGGGCATTGCTAGAGAGAAAAAATTCGTCAGCGAGCAATAAAGAGTAAAACAATGCTCAAGAACATTATGAAGGAAGAATGGGAGAACATTACGTCCGAAGAAACTACCAACCTCGTCAATTCAATGCAAAATAGGCTCAGAGAGGTTCTGAACCGTCGAGGTTATCCTACCCAATACTAAATTTTAGTGTTTTTCACTTAATGTTGTATATATTTACTAGTCTTTTTATGAGCGTACTTTTGGCGTACATGATCTCAACGTGAATTTATATATTTTGTGTTATTGTTAAACTAGAAATAATGTATAATATAATGTTCTCTTTTATAAAAGCTTTTGAAATAAAGTATTTAATTTTGTAAAAACCAAATTTAAAAAAAATATAAATTTATCTTCATTTTCCAAATAAATTAGTTGCATACTTCAAGAGCGTAAACTTATGGCACTTAGTGTATATAAAATGAAATTTATTTGCTGGGTGGTTAAGCACTATTTAGGTACTGATGATCATGTTCGCGTTGCCGACGCAAAACGGAGTTGTGAGGAGATTAATCACAAAACAGGTTATTTTGACCACATAATATTATAGCATTCACTAAACTTTATTATTTCCTAGTAGTATGGACGAATTACAAATTTTTTTCTGAAGCTGTATTGCTGGAAGAATTTGAAGAAGACATGGAGGTATTGGGCCCATCATTGGAGGAACCGCTGACTGAAGGGGTTTCCACATCCCTGTTGCCAGCCATCATAGATACCATTGGCAGCTCCTGTTTGGCGATGGACAAAAAGTTGGGGTCAAGCAATGCACGCCATGCAAGAAACCACATCCCTTACGGGGCTGTCTTCGGTTTAAACGCTTGCCGCTTGGACGCTGTTTTTCAGATCGTCATTCGAAGAAGGAATGTTCCAGCACTCGGAAATGTAGTAAATGTCTGGGTGAACATAATATTCTGCTCCACTCTCCGAGTGCAAAGGACAAAAAATCTTTCACCCTAAAATCGACGCAAGTGCCAACGTCTTCACGGACGCTCACAAATATGCCGGCTGGGCCTATGTTGCCCCATCGGCACGTGATAGAGTTTTCGCCGACATTTCAAGTGAAATTGCGCATGGGGAACAAAAAGATAAAAAAATAAAATTGCGGGGAGTCCTTGACCTTTGCTGCAGCTACAGCAATATTAGTCGATATTTGGTGCAGCGGACAATAAACCGCAATGTACCTATCCTAGCCGCCATACACTCCCAAACTATAACGCCTCCTCTGCTGTGTTTTACAGTACTACACAAATTTTCTTTATTTAGCGCTGTTCCAGATTTTCTCCACACAATTTGACAGCCTTTAATTTCAAATATGTAGTACTTGCTCTTATCAGAAAAAAACAACCCTTTCCCAAAATTTCAGTGACTTATTTAAGCGTTTTTTAGCACACAGAATTCTCTTCTGCCTTTTTATTAAAACAATGAAGGCTTTTTACATGCTATACGAGCATGAAAGTGGCTAGCGAGGTAGGTAATTTGCGGTTTATTGAATCGACAATGGACTAGAGAGTGTATCTTGATATTTTAAAGCGAAATCTTAAGCAATGCGCAGCAAAGCTTGGTCTTGGGAACAATTATTTATTTCAACAACTTAATAACCCCAAGCATACTGCAGATATTGTTAAGCTTTGGCTGCTTTATAATTTGCCAAAACAGTTACGTACGCCTCCGCAGTCTCCGGATCCGAATCCCATTGAGCATTTATGCGATTTTTTATAACGAAAAATCCGCCAGCACGTTATTACTTCAAAAATATGCTACAAGGAATTTTGCAATCGGAATGAGAAAAAATATCTCGTGAGGAACCCTTAAAACTCGGCCATTCAATGCAAAAAAGCTTGGCTGAAGTCCTCAACCAAAAAGGCTATCCAACTACTTATTAAGTTAGTTACAATAATATTTCTTATTAAAAAAGTGGCATTTTATTGGTCAATGCACTTTTGTACGCAGACTTTTTCTTAGCATATTTTTCTATAATAACACTTTCTTTTGCATTTATTTTGATGATTCTTGAAATTTCTGTTATGGGATTTGTTTGGAGAATGAACAAATATTAGTTAACAAATTCTTATAATTATTATTCAGGCTCTAGGTCTAATAATACAAAATACAAAAAATAATTATAAGTTAATAAAACTAAAGTGTTAATTTTTAATAGATTTTACGGTAACTTATTTTTAACCACATTATCTTAGCTTTATTTGTATGTACGCAGACTTTTTCTAGTAAGTATATATATATATATATATATATATATATATATATATACATATATATATATATATATATATATATATATATATATGTATGTATATATATATATATATATATATATATATATATATGTGGCAACCTGTCACCATTTATTTGTTTCGTTAACTTCTTTTAGATAATCGTTACTTCTTTTGTAACTCTTATAGAAAACCGCTTTTACTTATTACATTTACTTTATATTCTCTTCTCATTCTTTTTGTATCTCTCGATTTGTGTACACACGATCTCGGCACTCGCTTAATACTTTTTAATTTCATATTAATTTTAGTTTTTAATAAGTTCCTTAAATTAAATAGAACATACTGAATTAAATAAATACCACTAGATTCTTTTATTGGTAATTAATAAAATTACTAAATTGGTGACCCCGACGTGATCTAGTGGTACAGAAAAATTTTAACAACGCATGTGTTTTATACAAAAACAAAGTGCCTTTAATAACGGTGTAGCGGTACGCAAATTTCTAGAATTTTTTCGAAAAAAAAACAAAATGACCGAATTAAACAACAGTGGAAATACATCGACAACAACGGTTGTTACGCAACAACCTCGTCCAGAATCTCCAGCCGCTGCAAATGTTTCCGTGGTGTACGCTCGTCTTCCATTACCGCAGATGGCCAGCTCTAACATTGAGTCATGGTTCACGACAATGGACTTTTGGTTCACTGCGTCCGGAATTTCAAGCGACAAACAGATGACAGCAATAGTGTTGGCAGCCTTAGACCCAAGCGTAATTTCACAATTGTCGGAAGTGATTGCGGAGATGCCTCAAAATGAACGCTATAGTTACATACGGACTAAAATAATTTATCATTTTGCAGATAGTGAGCAGCGAAGACTCAGCCGCCTACTGTCCGAGTTGCCTCTAGGAGACAAGAAGCCGTCAGAACTCTACTACGAAATGAAACGTGTAGCAGGAACTACTCTTGGTGAGACCGCCCTTAAAAGTTTATGGATCAAACGACTTCCTGACATTGTTCAACCTGTTGTCGCCACGTCAAGTGGAACAGCCGCTGAATTTACTCGAATTGCTGATTCGATTGTTGATGCTATGTCAGCTAGAAGCATTAGAGCAATTGCTAAACAAGGTTCAAGCGAAATCGATGAATTACGTCAGGCCGTTCATAACCTCACAAAGCAGTTTGAGAAATTTACTATTCACTCACGTTCCCGCAGTCGTCATCAGTCTCGTAACCCAGCAAGTTTTCAACCCCGCCATGTACCACCAAACAATTCAGCCAGTAACGCCAACTCTTCAACGAACCCTAACGAGTGTTGGTACCATAAAAGATATGGCAGAAATGCCCAAAAGTGTAGAAGCCCGTGCCGTCTTAAACGTAGTTCGGTCAGCACTGTAACATCCACTCCAGCTCAAAGATCTGATTGAAGCCAAGCGCTCGTGGTAGAGGATAGCGGAAACCCTTCCACGAATAGCAAATTATTCCGTCTACAAATCACAGATCCAGTAACCAAACAAGTTTTTTTAGTTGATACAGGTGCAGATGTGTCTGTCCTTCCGTTAACATCAAGTTCTGTCGATGTTAAACCTGCCGCCACCAAACTGTATGCTGCAAACGGTTTGCCAATTAAGGTGCTTGGTCAGAAGCGCATAGTTTTAAATTTAGGACTAAGACGCACATTCGGGTGGTCATTTTTGATAGCTGATGTCACGAGTCCTATAATTGGCGCAGATTTTTTGAGATTCTATGACTTAATGATTGATTTACGCCGCAATCGTCTCATTGACAACTGTCAAACTTCGATACCAATTTCTCAATTGCAGGCTGCAGTAGTTAACGCATCTGATCCGTTTCAAGATATTTTACATGATTTTCCTGACGTCACGCAAATAAAACCGTATGGCACGACTACGAAGTCAACAATTTTTCACCATATCGAGACATTTGGCCAACCAGTATACTCACGAGCACGACGCTTATCGCCTGAAAAACTAGCCGCAGCACGAGCTGAATTCGACATCTTGTTAAAAGCTGGTATATGCCAACCTTCTAGCAGTAACTGGTCCAGCCCACTACACATGGTGCAAAAATCTAATGGTTCTTGGAGGCCGTGTGGTGATTATCGTGCTTTAAACGCACAAACTGTTCGTGATCGATACCCGCTCCCGTACTTGTCAGATTTCACCAGCAATCTTAACGGTAAGAAAATGTTCTCAAAAATCGACCTTCAGAAGGCCTTTCATCAGCTTCCCGTCCGCCTCGAGGATGTCGCGAAAACAGCTATAATAACACCTTTTGGACTCTACGAGTTCAAATGTATGACCTTTGGACTCTGCAACGCTGCGCAGACCTTCCAAAGGCTCATCAACGAGGTGCTGCGCGGCTTGGATTTCGCCTTTGCCTATATCGACGACATTTTTGTCGCTTCAACATCAATGGAACAACACCGTAAGCATCTTTGTGAAGTTTTCAACAGATTGCGAGCAAACAACCTATCTATTAATGTCGACAAATGCGAATTTGGTAAGACCGAAATCCAATTTCTAGGCCATTACGTCACCGAAAACGGTATACAACCACTCCCCGATCGAGTTGCAGCAATTCGTGACTTCCCAAAACCAGCTCTTGCCAAAGAATTAAAAAGATTTATTGCTACACTTAATTTCTACAAACGTTTTTTGCCAAATGCTGCTTCAGACCAGTTGAAACTTCAAGCACTTATAAAAGGTAACATTAAGAATGATAGCACAGTGTTAGAGTAGACACCTGAAGCAGAAGATGCCTTCATCAAGTGTAAGGACGAGTTAAGCAACGTAACGCTATTGGCACATCCAGCAAAAAACGCAGACTTAGCGCTTTACGTCGATGCTTCTGACAGTGCAGTCGGTGCTGCTCTTCATCAGTGTGTAAATGGTGTTCTTCAACCTTTAGGATTTTATTCCAAAAGATTAACGTCTTCACAACAAAAATATAGCACCTACGATCGTGAACTGACAGCGATGTATCAAGGTACGTGTCACTTTCGGTACATGCTAGAGGGTAGAAAATGTTACATCGTAACAGATCACAACCCCTTAGTTTATGCATTTCGCCAAAAGTCTGAAAAAGCATCGCCACGCAGAGCTCAACAGTTAGACTTTATTGCACAATTCACCACTGATATTCGCCACATACCAGGTGAACAAAATGCTACAGCGGATTTCCTTTCACGTATCCAGTCCATTAATCAAACAGTCGATCTTGAAAAAATTGCCATTTCCCAAAGAGAAGACGATGATCTAAAAAACTTGCAGTCAGGTATAACTTCTAATTCACTTAAACTAACGTCTTTTGTACTTCCAGGATCCGAGCTTAGTTTGGTTTGCGATACGACAACAAACAATGTCCGCCCTTACGTCCCGAAAGAGTTTCGTACGCAAATATTATCTACTGTTCATGGTCTAGCTCATCCTGGTATTCGAGCAACAACAAAAATTTTAACCACCCGTTTTGTTTGGCCATCGATCCGAAAAGATGCTGCAAAATTTGTTCGCAACTGCATCGCATGCCAGCGCTCGAAAATACAACGCCACACGAAGTCCCAGCCAATCAAATACACACCGCCAAACGAACACTTTTCACACATCAATATCGACATTGTGGGTCCCTTTCCGCTGTGTGAAGGTCAACGTTATTGTTTGATAATGATCGACCGCTTTACGAGGTGGCCCGAGGCAGTGCCAATACCTCACATTACGGCCGAAACCGTTGCAAAAGCTATCGTGCACAATTGGATTGCAAGATTTGGTGTTCCAGCCAAGATAACGTCTGACAGAGGAAGGCAGTTCGAATCTTCAGTTTTCACTGAGTTGACAACTCTCATTGGTAGTACCCACCTTCGTACAACCCCATACCATCCTGAATCAAACGGTATAATAGAAAGGTGGCACCGCGTTTTCAAAACTGCAATTCTCTGCAATGATCAAGCTAGATGGATTCATAGCCTACCTTCCATTTTGCTTGGACTACGTGTCGCATTTAAACCAGACATTAACGCATCGCCTGCCGAACTTATATATGGGACAAATTTAAGAATTCCTGGTGAGTTTTTCGTCAACACCAATCCAACTGTAGCAACCAGCGAAGTCGTTGAACAATTCCGTACAGCAATGCGAAAGCTTCGTCCAACCGATACGTCGCATCATACAACACCAAGAACGTTCTTAAGTCCTTCACTGAATTCGACATCCCATGTCTTCGTACGAAATGATTCAATACGTCCGTCATTATCACACCCGTACGATGGTCCATATCGCATTGTTCGTAAAACTCCGAAGTATTTTACCATCGATATAGGAGGCCGTTATAGCAACATCAACATCGACAGACTTAATCCTGCCTTTATTGAGTACGAGGACACAAATATTTTTGAAAGACAAAATCAACCTCTAGAGGAACCACAAGTTTTCCAACCAGATTCCAATGGAGATGAAATTGATTGTCAACAACCTGAACCTACCGAAAATGTTAACTCTGATGAAACAAATGAATCGCTTCCAGCTCAACAAAATACTCCAGAACTACCGATGAAATCTACCAAGTGTGGTCGACGTGTTAATCTCCCAGTGAGGTTCCGGTAGCTTTCCTCTAGGAGGGGAGTACTGTGGCAACCTGTCACCATTTATTTGTTTCGTTAACTTCTTTTAGATAATCGTTACTTCTTTTGTAACTCTTATAGAAAACCGCTTTTACTTATTACATTTACTTTATATTCTCTTCTCATTCTTTTTGTATCTCTCGATTTGTGTACACACGATCTCGGCACTCGCTTAATACTTTTTAATTTCATATTAATTTTAGTTTTTAATAAGTTCCTTAAATTAAATAGAACACACTGAATTAAATAAATACCACTAGATTCTTTTATTGGTAATTAATAAAATTACTAAATATATATATATATATATATATATATATATATATAATATATATATATATATATATATATATATATATATATTATATATATATAATATTATATATATATATATATATATATATATATATATTATATATATATATATATATATATATATATATAATATATATATATATATATATATATATATATATATATACATATATATATATATATATATATATATATATATATTTATATATATATATATATATATATATATATATATATTTATAATATACAGACCTTAACCTAAAGAAAATCTGTATTATTTATTATTTTGTTTTCTAAATTTTATACTGTGCACACAAACATATGTATAGACAAATACTATGGATATGAATGGACCATATCCAATCACATCTATCTAAGTACGTTTAATGTACTTCATGTATAATGGAATAAAAAAAACAGACAGACTTTAAAACACGAGATGTTTTATCAAAAACCTAAAAAAGTCTTAAGCTGGTCAGAATTGACCAAATCTTTGCTCTAAACTTAACATATAATTAAACTTATCATATTGATAAGATAAATTTTATTCGGAAAAGTTTGCAATAGTATTGGATTGCATGCCACTGACTACCAGTTATATTTGAAACAATTTTATTTAATCAGCCCGTATCTGAATGAAAATATTCATTAGCATATAATGGAAAAGTAAATGATGTGAAAATCATTTTGTTTGTATAAAAAAGCCATTGGATTTCGTTGCTATATACTTGTCCCCCGCATCATAGAGAAGCACAAAATTTTTGAATTTTAATAATACATATATGGTGTGCAACACCTTTATATTATAGAGTCTTTGCTTCCGCCTTTAGGTTTTTATCCAATTAAATGAGCTTTCAAAATTACGGTCGCATATATAAAGATTTTTGTATAATCGTCTTCAGGAATTAGACATTTTCCCTGCCAAATAAATAAAAAGTCGTAAACCTTTAAAATGTCTTCTAGATCTTTTACACATCTTTACTCAGCATTTCCTGCCCGATATTCAATTGTTTTTTTTTCTCAATTGCATTTATCATGTAAAGCAAGAAAAAAAAAAGAAAAAAATAATAACACACGCACATTAATATTGTAACTCAATCATTAAAAATGTTTTGAAATGAAAGTAGAATTTTTTGTAAAGACCTTTAAATAAGTTTGCATGTGTTTTTGCTTATGTTTTTTTCCACCTTCCCTTCAGTACATTAAGTTAAATTTGATGAAATCAACTTTAAACATGTTCGATGACCAACGATTGAACTCATTGGTTTCTGCTTTTTTCTTCTTTTTTTCCCTTACCCCCGGCACCAATAAAGATTTTAAAATTTTATTTCATGCTTTGTTCGACATGCGTCTTCTTATAGTGTATATTCTTTGGTATATCATAATAATATATGGCATCATCGCATCGGTGCTGATAGATACATTTTCGTTTATCCAACAACAACACAGGTATTATTTACCCTTCATTAATTTCCGCATTAGTATTTTTCGCTTCGGACAAAGAATCTATTCTATGCAACATAAAAGTACATGAACAAAAACAACTTTCTGCAACAAATAACAACACATTCCTTCTCACAAGTTTCATTGTTGAATGCTCTAGGCAATCTAACCAATTTTTTGTGTTATTCGAACAAATAACTATACAAGACAAGATGAAATATGTATGTTTGACAACATATGTTTGACGAATATGTTCGATACGGGTCGTAATATTACGACCCCCATATAAATTTTTTCGTGGTTTTCATGCACTTATATACATAATCTTTGCTTATACTCATTTGTGTATACATTGTTAGTATATGGCAAATATATGCTTTTATTTTCTCGAGATTGTGAACTGGGCTAATGGCAACAATGTGTCAAATAGTAAATATATTAACATTGCATACAAATTTATTAACAACTAATAGAAAAATTCATTAAGTCAAACAATACCGGTATACAAACAAAATCATATTCATATCATTTACTTTTCCATTAAATACTAATGAATAATATTATCATATATAACTGGTAATCAGTGGCGTGCAATCCAATACCATTGCAAACTTTTTCGAATTAAAATGTGTCTTATTAATATATAGTGGTTAAGTTTAGAGCAAAGATTTGGTCAATTGTAACCCTAGCTTAAGACTTTAGGTTTTTGTTAGGTTTTTGATAAAACACCTCGTGTTTTAAAGTCTGTCTTTTTTTTATTCCATTATACATGAAGTACATTAAACGTACTTAGATAGGTGTGGTTGGATATGTTCCATTCATATCCATAGTATTTGTCTATACATATGTTTGTGTGCACAGTATAAAATTTAGTAAATAAAATAAGAACACAGTATTTTCAATAAAATTCATATTATAAAAATATTCTTTATTAATTCGATTCATTTTACCTTTGAAAACTATGATAAACGGTTCGATCTTGTAAGAGTTCACAAAACAGGTGCTATAACTAGTAATATATGAAGATGGCGAAGACAATGTTTAACCTGTCCGTTAACGGTTTACACGCTGGAATCCAAGAAAATATTCCAGAGAAACAATATTGATAACAAAGCAATACTATTTGGATCGCAACAGTAAATTCCAATAAATTATACATATAACAAACTACTAGATTAATTATCTAAGCAAATGTATCAAACTTTAAGTTCAGCTTAAACATTGCCGGCCACCTTGCAGGAACGTAGTTATATGCAAGACGGTGAATCTTAAGATAAATAACAAATTAAGTTTTTCAATATAAAAAAGTGTTTATATATTTATATATATATATATATATATATATATATATATATATATATATATATTTAGTTGAATCGTCGACCTGTTGTATTATAATAATATTCGTATTCTATCGTTCGGTTATAGGTCGTGTTTGGACAAAAATCAATAAATATTTAGTATTTTTGGTTATTTAATCTTATCTTCCCAATATTTCGAATAGCTTCGCTATTCATCTTCAGGGGAACACTGTTGGATACAAAACAGTATATGATTATCATTAAAATTAATTTTTGATTATATCTAATAATATCACAATTACATACATTTAAACTAAATATTAAATAAAAATAGATTAACTTTGTTAAAATCTCAGAAAGACATGATGATAAATATTCCTAGGCACACAGGAAAGTCAACATCAATTTTATTCAACTTACACAGCAGAGCAGAACAGCTGTTTTCGAAAGCTGCAACTCTTTCATCATCAGTGCTCATGTGTATTGTGTTTGTCACCACTTTTTAGGTGGCTTAGTTGAATATGATAACAGTTCCTATTTACACAAATATTATTATGAAAAATAAACCGAGAACTGTATCAACCTGATGATAACACGTTTTTGTTTTAATACCCGTTTACGAAATACTTGAAAGAAAGGATGAAATACAAATCGTTAAAAATGCAGGTAAAGAAAATATAGAGAGAAGGAGTAGAGATATAAGATTTATCGTTGGACATAAAGTGTTTTTAAGAAATTTTGCACGAAGTAACGTGCAATGCAATGTAGCATACTAGAGGCTATTGTGAATAGCATGTACAAGCTGGAGACGCTTCAAGGAAGAGTCCTTTGTACCTTTCGTGCCAAATATATTAATCTGTGATGTGTAGGCTTGCCAAATTGAGAGTAACAAAAAGCTGGACATTTGAATTAAAAATTCGGTATTATTAAAAATAAAGCTGAACATTTTGATATAATGCAAGCTAGAGTTCTGCATCGAATAAGTAGTTTTTCTACACGTGGAGATTCTATTTTGCTTCGATTACTACCCATACTCATTATTTTTCACAGCACTAAAGCAGTGAAGAGAACTGAAATGTTGTTTGTCCAATACGCTCAGGCATGTAGCCACACCCAAATAAGTTCTCAAAAAATAATATGATAAATCAAGTACCGAGAAAATATGTACCACTTCATGTGATACAACGAGTATTTGCAAATCATTTAAAAAGATGTGTCAATGAGTATTTATGAAAATTGTGTTTACCATTTCATTGACGTTTTTTTCGTAATTGGGTAAAGATCAATTCGTAATTTTTGGCCTTTGCCAGTTTGTATTCTTAACAGG
The DNA here is from genome assembly GCA_963675445.1 of Linnaemya vulpina. Classification (NCBI taxonomy): domain Eukaryota; kingdom Metazoa; phylum Arthropoda; class Insecta; order Diptera; family Tachinidae; genus Linnaemya; species Linnaemya vulpina. The sequence continues at coordinate 55,572,850 of OY776278.1, forward strand.
TATACATGTATATATATGTATATATATGTATATATATATATATATATATATATATACATATATATATATATATGTATATATATATATATATATATATATATATATATATATATATATTTATACATATGTATATATATATATATTTATACATATGTATATATATATATATATATATATATATACATACAGGGTGGGCCAAAAGAAACCAAGGGGTGTAAAAGTTTAATAACTTTTTTGTTTATTAACTTTTTTTATTTTTTCTTTCAGATTATATAATATACAAAATGGAAATTTTTTTACACTATGTATGAAAAATGATGACTCTTAAATGACCACCGTTTTCAGCTTCGCACTGATGGGCTCTTTTTAGAGCATTTTCCTTAACATCTTTCAAAACTTGTGGCTGTAGCGTTCGAATTTCTGCAACAATGTTTGCCTTGAGTTCAAGGATTGTCTCTGGCTTGTTCACATACACTCCCTCCTTCAAAAAAATCCAAAGAAAATAGTCGGGTGCTGTCAAATCTGGCGATCGCGCTGGCCAAATAATTTCCGAATTTCGAGAAATTATTCGCTCTCCAAAAATTTGACTTAAAAGTGCCATTGTGTCTCGGGCAGTGGCTCCGTCCTGCTGAAACCATATACCAGGTCTGTTTTCAAGAGCAGGACGTAAAAAATTGTCTATCATAAACCGATACCGCTCTCCATTTACGGTTACAGCATTTCCATCTTCATTCTCGAAGAAGTAGGGCCCAATGACATTTTCGGATGTGATCCCACACCATACTGTACACCTGATGGGGTGCAATTGGCGTTGATGAATGGCTCTTTGATTTTGAGAACCCCAGAACCTACAGTTCTGCTTATTACAAAGCCATTCAAATGAAAATGAGCTTCATCACTCATAATCAAATTTTCAATAAAGTTGATTTCATTTCTGGCCAACTCTTGAAATTTAACTGCAAAATTTAGACGTTGCCGATGATCTGCTGGTTTTAATTCTTGGACCAATTGCACCTTATATGGGTATAACTGTAAATCTTTTTTTAAAATGCGCCGTAGTGACGTACGAGACATTTCTAGCTGAGCAGAACGCCTTCTGCAAGATGTTTCTGGTGCTTCGTTAACACTTTGCTGTACTCGTTCAATATTTTCCGCAGTGCGACTTAAACGTGGTCTACCGGTTCGAGGCAAATCTCTTACGCTGCCATGTTGGTGATGACGATTAACTAAGCAACGAATCATCGCTTCAGAGGGCGAAATTCTGACGTTAAAATGTCGACGATATGATCTTTGCGTTAAAATAATTGATCTCTGGTTTAAATAATAAAATTCTATTGTTCTGGTTCTCTGTTCAGTTGTGAACCTCTCCATTATAAATTCTCCAAGTGTTGTCTATATAATCTGAAAGAAAAAATAAAAAAAAATTAATAAACAAAAAAGTTATTAAACTTTTACTTGGTTTCTTTTGACCCACCCTGTATAAATATATATATATATATATATATATATATATATATATATGTGTGTGTGTGTGTATATATATACATATAAATATATATAAATATATATATATATATATATATATATATATATATGTATATATATACATATAAATATATATAAATATATATATATATATATATATATATATATATGTATATATATACATATAAATATATATAAATATATATATATATATATATATATATATATATATATGTATGTATATATATATATATATATATATATATATATATATATATACATATAAATATATATAAATATATATATATATATATATATATATTTATATATATATATGTATATATATATATATATATATATATATATATATATATAAATCTACATACATATATAAAAATAAGTTGTATTGTGTTAAAAATTGATGTTCTCCGGGATGCGTGAACCGATTTGTGACATCAATACCAAAGTTTTTATGTATATACGGTTTCTGTATGTGTATTGGTTCATGAGTTATAGCCATTACGGTCGACCAGATTTATTTATAACATTTACGTATAATCCGCAATGGAGTGACATTAAAGATGATTTATTCGTTGGCCAAAGTCCTACCGACCGCCGTGATATCACTGCACGTGTTGTTAAGCAGAAATTGAAAGCGCTTATGGGTTTCAGCGTGAAATCTAAAGTGGTTAGTGAAGTGAAGTGCTGGATGTATTCTGTGGAGTGGCAAAAGCGTGGTTTACCACACGCTCACATTTCAATATGGTTGGTGAATAAAATCACATCGCATGAAGTTGACAATGTTATATCTTCTGAAATTCGAGATCAGATAAGTGATCCTGAATTATATGATGTTGTTGTGCAAAATATGATACATGGTCCTTGCACAACCCACGTCATATGCATTAGTACACGAATAAGAAATCTGTTGAAACACAAAATAAGTAGAATTCTCAAAAATGACAGTTCCTTTTTTGCCCGTATCAGTTTTCGTTAACCCCTTGTTGTGAAGAGTAAAGGCCCAACTATAACATGCGTAGGCTAGCTTTGGCTACTGTCAAAACTCGACGAAAAGACAGTCAAATGCATATGCGAACATTTGTGCGGCTGTATTATACTTACACTCAGTTGTAAAGCAATGCAATTTTGCAAAAACTAATTTATGATATATACATAACATGTAAATACATACTTATATAAATATTTTCAATTTATACATACATAAATATATTATCACAAGTAGGTTATTACCAATTTAGAAAGTAATTTAAGAAATAAATTGAAAAGTACTACAATGTACAACAATGTATAACAATGTGTGCAAGTGGTTGGCAACGTCTCATAAATGGTAGGAAAATACACAAATACACTATAATATATGTATATACAATAAACAAACCCTACACATTTAATGTTTCCATTAATTTTTTACATTATTTATTCAATTATGTGTAGAATTGATTTCGGCGCACATTGCAGCTTCTCTTGTGTGCACGTATCACAGTCTATGGTATGTGTGTATCTAAAAATAATTATCAATAACAACGAACAAACAGTTGGCCTTTCAAGAAAATGCGATCAGTTTCGCTCTATGCGTAGGAAAATTAAATTCAACTTAGCAAAGCAAATTATGGTCGCACACATTTGATCGTATGTATTCGCAAATTCGCCTGCGCTAGCGTAAGCATATTATAGTTGGGCCTTAAAGCTATAGGTGTTTTTCAGAAATCAATGTGAGTGAAGAGATGAACACACATTAAAAAAAGGTAAACAAACAAATTGGAAATAATATTGTACAAAAGTGCATTGATTTATTTAGAGATTCAGTTGTTGTTGGATATGCAGGAAGTATGAAAAATATATAGCTAAAATATGTATATACCTTAATATTTTAAATCTCGTTCTTTACAGACAGTCGGCTTAGGACCAGTAATACTCCATCAAACGCTGCAAACAATGCTTCAAGGGGATATTGAATTAAAGAAGAATACATTTGAAAGCAGTTTTTATTTCTTAAAAGTTTTATTAACGAAAAGTGTTTTACAAAATTAATGCTAAAGAAACCTGGTTATAAAAAAATTTATATTCATTATTCTTAGTTATTTAATGTTTTTGTGATTCCTTTCTTAAAAAATAATAATAAAGTAATATTAGAATTATTTATTTAAAATGTTAAATTTATTTTAAATTGACTTTATCGAAAAATTCTATACAAATCTGCGACAAAATTATTGCAAAATAAGATACATGCAATCTAAGCAAAGATTTGAGCAATCACTTCAACTAATTTTCTTATATACATATGTATATAATATGACAAAATTATTGCAAAATAAGATACATGCAATCTAAGCAAAGATTTAAGCAATCACTTCAACAAATTTTCTTATGTATATATATAGTATTTGAAAGAATAAAAATAATCTCTTTTTTTAATTTGTGGTCCTGAAAAGGACCGGTGGATTTTAAAAATGGTTATAACATCTTGTAGGACAGTAGTAGTGGTAGTTATTGTCATCATTCATTTAATTCAATGTTTTTTTGCCACAAATGTCATTTGTTCGCCACAAATCCGTCTGGCCAACAGTAGTATATCATTTCACGTAATAGCATCACGTTTAGCATATATGGTATTTGTATTTACGAAGAGACCAAAAATATAAGCTTCACTGCCTTCCTGCAGAACCATCTCAGTATACTATTTCAGTTTTCAAATCTTGAGCAATTTCACAAACCAAATGTTGGAAGACTACTTTTCTCACAGCTACGAATTTCATGTGAAACTACTGTACCAGGACGATGTGGTCTCGTACCACCGCCGGTAGCTGGTGCAATTATACGAACTGCCTTGTTTGCTGACAAGGTAAGAGAATAAAAAGAAATTGTTTTAATAAAGCCAAAGAATTAAAACCGAAATAAAAACGTTACCTGAAATCATTAAATATATTTCAATACTACTTTTTCCAAACTATATTCATTTGAGTTCCATTTACTCTTTGGCAGAACACTGCTTTCACGAACTTTTTCAATGCTATGTACATATATATTTTGTAGTGAGTATTGGAGGATTTGACTGCGTTTTGAAACACTGGTGCAAAGCCCCATTGATCCATAATAATTTACAACTGAAAATTGAAAAAAGGATGTCTATATTCATGCATCTGCAGATCATCATTGTTATGTGCACTTGGAAATATTGTTGGGTTGGTTTTCACAATTTCGATACAGACAAACATATACACTTTTTACAATCACTATTTTGTATTAATGTTGGAAAACTTAATACAAAATTTACTCATGTACAAAACTATGAAGTGAAAATTATGAGTGCAAATACTGCTTGTCCTGAATCAACTCCAAGCACTATCTGCCACTCACAATTTTCCTGAAGATGCTTATATCCATCACACACTTTTCGGATTCTTCGGGAACCTATGGAGTTTCTGATCATCTTGGCAATCCATAATACATTTGCGGCTCCTGAAATATAGGTTTTGTTTTATTTTTCTTCATAAATTTTACCATGATTATTACTTACATTATTTCTAAAATTTTTTCAGCACGGGTTATATTTGAGGAAAAATGCCACTTAAAAAGCTAGGGTTATACTCAATAAAATACACTTATCTTTATCACAGAATAGCAATATTTATCACTTTGCTGTTTCGAAACACAATAAAATCAAGCAAAGTTTAGAAAAAGGCGCGAATTTTCTTAATTTTAATAAAAGGAAACGCCTTTTACTTGCAAAAATATTTGTAACTCATAAATTTTTGACGTTTAACCGGTGAATTGAAGAGAGATAGAATTATGAAAAGCAATATCTTACTGTCCTTCACCAAATGAGGGGTTAAAAAGGTATAGCCATTAGGGATGCCATTCATGAAAATACGATCTGGCCGGATTGCCGTGTCCTATCTGTATAACCTGTGAAATGAAAGATCTCCGAGATAACTCAGAGTTGTTTGGTGGTGCGTTGATTTCATTGTCAGGCGATTTTAGGCAAACATTGCCCGTCATTCCTAGATCGACAGCTGCCGATGAAATTAACGCTTGCTTAAAGTCTTCATATTTATAGAGATTTGTTAAAATATTGAAACTCACTACCAACGTTCGTTTTCGGTTCCAGAATGAATTATCTGCTGATAAGTTCTCTAAGCAATTGCTGAAAATTAAGAATGGTGCAATGCCTATTGATGACACTGGATTGATAATGTTTGCCGTTTCGTACAGTCAAAAGAGGAATTAATTGAATGTGTTTTCACCAACATAGCACAACAATACACATGCCATGCATGGTTGAGTGCCAGAGCAATTTTAGCGGCAAAGAACAAAGAGTTTACTGAATTAAACATGGCTATACAATCAAAGATTCCTGGCGATGTGCTGTTGTACAAGTCTGTCGATACTGTTACCAATGAAGGAGATGTTGTGAATTATCCAACAGAATTTTTGAATTCGTTGGACTTACCAGGATTGCCTCCGCATAATCTCCGAAATAAAGCCGCTATTATTATGTTTCGTAATATCAATCAACCCCGTTTGTGTAATGGTACAAGACTTGCTATTAAAAGGTTAATGGCTTATGTAATTGAAGCTACTATTTTAACTGGAAAATTAAAAGGCGAAGATGTATTCATTCTACGTATCCCAATGATTCCGTCTGATATACCATTTGAATTTAACAACTTCAGTTTCCTGTACGCGTTGCATTTGCGATTACCATTAATATATATAATAATATATAATAAGGCGCAAGGCCAATCTTTAGAAATTCGTGGAGTGAATTTAGTGCATCTAGTCTTCTCACATGGACAGTTCTATGTAGCGTGTTCGCGCGTTGGCAAACCATCGGTTTTGTATATTTACACCAAAAATGGAAAAACAACAAATGTTGTTTACCACAGAGCATTACAATAAAAGCAGTTTACTACTGATTGAAATTAATTCAAATTAATTTTTTTATTTTCTTTTTTACACTACGAAGTGTGCAGGGGGTTCGCTAGTATACATATATATATATATATATATATATATATATATATATGTATATATATATATATATATATATATATATATACATAAATATCCATATAAATATATATATATATATATATATATATATATATTTATATATATATATATATATATATGTATATATATATATATATATATATATTATATAAATATAAATATATATATATATATATATATATATATATATATATATAAATGTAAATATATATATATATATATATATATATATATATATAAATATCCATATTTATATATATATATATATATATATATATATATTTATATGGATATATATATATATATATATATATATATATATACATATATATATATATATATATATATATATATATATATATACATATATATATTTATATGGATACATATATATATATATATATATGTATCCATATATGTATATATATGTATATATATATATATATATGTATATATATATATATTTTTTTTTTTTTTTTATATGGATATAAATATATATATATATATATATATATATATATATTTTTTTTTTATATGGATATAAATATATATATATATATATATATATATATATATATATATATTTATATGGATATATATATATATATATATATATATATATATATATAGATTTATTTATTTATATGGATATGGATATGCATATGTATATATATATATATATATATATATATATATATATATATATTGTTACATTTTTAGACCTTTTCGTAAAAACGGTTTTTTACTTATCCTTCAAGGATTCGTTTTATTGCATTAAATTAAAACACACTTAGCGATGTTAACACGCTTATATTTGAAATCACACTCTCTCGCTGAACTCTAGCAGCGTCTTTATATAGCAAAGTGACGTCGTCTGGTAACTTCGCGAAGCTTTTGAGCATGGTTGTTGTTTGTTGTACTTTTCTTAACATATAGCTATGTACGTGTGTTTGTATACATGACAATGCTGACTTGTGTGTTTTGCTCATGGTAACTATGTGTGGTTGTATATATGAGTGTTCTGTGTGTTGTGTAGTTTTGTTTCTTCTTCTTCTATGTGTATATGGCTGTGTATACTTAACTTTAAGATCATTAAGAATAACATCTCTTAGCATTTATGTTGCTAGGTATTTCGTTGTTGTTATTTACACTTATTATTGGCACAGCGTCGAATGATCTTGTATATTCCGGAGTATTCCATTTCCGTTAATTTGAATATTATCTATATTGTGTTGAACAGGGTTGTAACATTTTTACAACTAGAGATTAATTGGCAGTGCTGCCAAGTACATATACCCAGATTGTCGTTTTATTTAAATCTATTTCTAATTTTTGTAACACTACCGCCCACGTCTGCCTGTTCGACCCGAATAGGCATACAATCACCTCTTCCATAGTGCGTCAATCGTTCGAGATGTACTGTCTTTATTTTCGACCTTGGGCTATTATTCTGGATCCGGTATACAATGTCATTCACTCTCTTAATCACTTTATACTGGCCATCCCAGTGAGTCTGTTATTTTGGGGACAATCCTTTCTTCCGTTGTGGGTTATAAAGTAAAACCAATTGTCCTTCCATAAATCCCTCCGAATTCGCTGCGCGGTCATACCTAGCCTTCATCTTGTCATTGACCATTTTGATTCTATTACGCACGAACTCATGCAGTTGGTTTAAGTCCTCCTTCTCTTGGGATGTAATAGCTCCTTCTACAGTTGGCTTAACACCAAGTTCCAAATCACCATGCACTTTTAATTTCGTCCCGAAGATAATTTTGGCTGGCGTTCTCGATGTTGAGTCGTGTACAGCTGACCTATATGACATCAAAAATTTTGGAATGTGCTCGTCCCAAGCCCTCTGATGGTTGCTTACTACTTTTCGCATGTACTCTTCTAAGGTGCGATTGAACCTCTCTACCATGCCATAAGACTCTAGATGCAACGGCGTCGTTCTGGTTTTCTTTATCCCATATAACTCGCACATTTCCCTGAATATGGTAGACTCGAAATTCCTTCCTTGGTCGGAATGTAATTCTATTGGGACATCATAGCGACATACCCAGTTGTTGACGAATGTATTTATAACTATCTTTGCTTCCTGGTTAGGTATAACATATGCCTCTGGCCATGTACTGAAGTAGTCCATTACCACTAGTACATAACAATTTCCGGCTTCAGTGACGCGAAAGGGACCTGCTACATCCATTGCGATCCGCTCGAATGGTGCTCCTGAGTTGTATTGTTATAGCTGTCCCCGGCTTCTTCTTACTGGGCCTTTAGTTGCTATGCACTGTGGGCAGTTTTCTATCCAGTCGGCTACGGCTTGTTGACATCGAACCCAGTAAAAAAACGCTGCTTTAGTTTCTCAAGTGCTTTTGATACTCCAAGATGACCGCCACTAGGTCCATTATGACACTCCTGTAAAACTTTACTTATCTTGGAGTTTGGCACAACAATTAAATTTGAAGTTGTTTTGCCATCTACACTTTCCCATACGCGGTATAAACACCCTTTTATTACCTTGAGGCTGATCCACTGATCCCAATAAGATTTGGCGAGTGGGCTTTCAGCCGAAATTTCATCCCAGGAAGGTCGTCTGTCCTCTTCTTTGGCCGCTATAATTTTCCTTAGTATGCTGTCGTCCCTCTGTGCCGCTAACCAGTCTTGATCAGGGCCGATGTGCATTAGCCGAACATCAACAACGCCATCCTCTTGCTCGGTTCTAACACAATGTTTACACTGTAAACAGCAGGGTCTTCTTGGTGGCGGAACAGATCTACTTCTCTTCCTTGATGCTTTGCAGCTGCGCTGAAAATGACCGATCTTTTCGCAGTTAAAGCTCTTAGGCTTTT
>OY776278.1:55587217-55612217 GCA_963675445.1 Linnaemya vulpina
CTTCATCAGGGCCGATGTGCATTAGCCGAACATCCACAACGCCTTCCTTTTGCTCGGTTCTAACACAATGTTTACACTCTAAACAGCACGGTCTTCTCGAAAGAGCATCAGCATTGCTATGCTTTGTGCCCTTTCTATGCTCAATGCTGAAGTCGTAGCTCTGCAGGCGCTCAATCCACCTTGCCAGTTGCCCTTCAGGATTTTTAAACTGCAATAGCCATCTCAGTGCAGAATGATCGGTCCTTAATGTAAAGTGTTGACCATACAGGTACTTATGGTAATGTTTAATGCATTCCAATACCGCCAGAAGCTCACGTCGGGTCACACAGTAATTCCTCTCAGGCTTTGAGAGTACACGGCTATAGTACCCTATGACCTTCTCAGAGCCATTAATCATCATAAGTATCCAGCACAAATTTTTCTCCAGCTATGGGATACGCTAGCACTGGTGACGTACATAATAATCCTTTGAGTTTCTGGAATGCATTTTCCTGTGGCTCGCCCCAATGGTATGGTCTCGACTTCTTTGTCAGCTCATGCAGGCTTGCAGCTACACTGGCAAAATTCGGCACAAAACGTCTGTTGTATGTACAAAGTCCCAAAAAGCTGTGCAATTCATGAAGATTTTTAGGTTGATGCCAGTCCCTTACTGCTTTTATTTTATCTTCATCTGTTGAGATTCTGTCTGCTGTAACACGATTCCCCAAATATTTTACTTCTTTCTGGAACAATGCACATTTCTTCAAGCTGAGTTTCAATCCAGCTGATGATATTCGTTCAAGAACTTCTGCCATGTTCTTGAGGTGTTCATCAAAAGTTTTCCCCATCACGATTATGTCATCGAGATATACCAAGCATGTCTTCCAGTGAAGTCCTATCAGTACCTTCTCCATTAGGCGTTCAAATGTGGCCGGAGCATTGCAGAGACCAAATGGCATGACTTTGAACTGCCATAATCCGTGGCCGACACTGAAGGCAGTTTTCTCCTTGTCTTTCTCTGCGATCTCCACTTGCCAATATCCGCTTCGCAAGTCCAGCGTAGAGAACCATTTGGTACCAGCTAGCGTGTCCAAAGTGTCATCGATCCTGGGGAGCGGATAACTGTCCTTCTTGGTTATGTCATTGAGCTTCCTGTAGTCTACGCAAAATCTAGTACTGCCATCTTTCTTTTTAACTAAGACTACAGGCGAACTCCAAGGACCAGAAGATGGCTCGATTACTCCATCACGCTCCATTTCACTTACAAGCTCTTTTACTTTATCCCGCTTTGCTAGGGTACGCTTCTGGCTGGCTGCTTAATCGGCCTGGCTTCACCTGTGTTAATTTCATGTTTAACCAATGCAGTTCTACCCTGGCTTTGGCTTCCCATGGCGAAGATACTGGCATGCCTTTTTAGTAACTGCTTGGCTTTATTTTTATCTGTCGCTGATAGACCTGCTACCCATTTCTTTACGTATTCCTCAAATTGTTCACGTTCTTTTGCGGACAAATTAGTAGGCTCTATCTTCTTCTCGCAGTTTATTATTGCCTCTGCTGGAGTACACTGGCCAACATCGGAATTTTCTTTGATGAATTTTTCATGGTCTGACAAGTTAAGCAGTCTTATAGGGAATATTCCTCTTTAGATCTGCCGGTTCTACAACCCACAACCGATTGTCCTCACAGTCTCCCTTCATCCGCGCCCATATGACTGTTTCAGACTGCGGCGGTATTGTCTGACTCTCAATAGCAAATACTCTTGTTACTTGCGGTTTGTTGTCATATCCAACATCAAGGGGTATTTCCACATTACGCCAAATCATCAGCTGTTGTCCCATATGTAGATTAATGCCATGATTAATCATAAAATCGGCTCCAATAATAACCTCATCGACAATATCGGCAACAATAAACACATGTCTCACGTTGATGTTGGCTATAGTCACCTTCACTTCAATCTTACCATAGACAGTGGCAGGCTCTCCAGTAGCTGTACGTAGCCGTATATTGCTTAACCGCTCGCATTTCCCCTTTACTATATCGGGCCTTATTACTGACTGCGATGCCTCTGTGTCTATGGTAAGTACGTGCTTTTCCCCGTTGATGTGTCCGGACGCAGTGAGGTTGCTATTTTTCTGCTGCATCACTGATATGGAGATTGTGGGGCCCTCGTTTGTGAGAGCTAGCTCTTGCCCCTTAGTGCTAGCTCGTTTTAGTTTAACGAAGACTCTTAGGATGTTGTTTGGTTCACCCGTTTGCTGTTTCTTGGTGGCGAAACAGATCTACCTCTCTTCTTTTGTGCTTTGCAGCTGCGCTGAAAATGACCGATTTTTCCGCAGTTAAAGCACTTACGCTTTTCTTTGATAGCATTTTCTGTCAGAAGTTGTCGCATTGCCTCCTTAACGCTAGCAACTAGGTTGTTATCCTCCTCAGGCAAAACCTCCACATTCCGCACTTTACATATCTGTGGCTTGAAAACCATCCTTGCAGCCTCTTGAGCCAGCGCAAATGAAACAGTTTCAGCGAAAGTGGATTTCTGCGTAGCGCACACCGCCAGTTACACATCAGAGTCTAGAATGCCGTTAACGAAAGCCTCAGTTTTAAAGTGGTCCAGGAACGGGTGACTCTCGCCTGGATATGTGAGCTGCACTAAACGCTCAATTTCCATTGCGAAATCTTGTAGAGATTCGTTAGGCTTCTGAACTCTACATCGCAATTCCATTCTGTATAAATCGCGCTTATGCTCACCACCATACTTGCGCTGCAATGCTGCCATTATTTCATTATAGTTGTTTCTGCAGCTTACTGGCACAGTCTCAAGTACCTCTGCGGCTGTACCTTTTAAGGACAAGATCAACTCTATGGCCTTTTCTTCAGCATCCCATCCATTTCTGCTAGCAACCGTCTCGAACTGGAATTTGGAGATGCCTAATGGTACGCTGCCGTCGAAGCATGGCGCTTTTATCCGCGCAGAAACTTCCGCAACTGCTCGTACTGGCCCGCCACTATACTCCAGGTTATGCATTTTGTCCTCTAGAGCATGCAATTTCTCGTCGAACTCATTTGCATGCTCCTCCAGCTCTGAGAATTTATTCTCAATAGCATCCACCCTCCTGTTAATGGCTTCAGAAACCTCTACCAGGGTCTCGTTCGTGGCTTTGTTTGACTCCTGTATTTCGGCTACAAGCTTTTCCTGCATCTGCTGAGAGTTCTGTTTTATTTCAGTTATTTCGGCTACAAGCTTGTCACTGTTGATCCTTGATGCCTCCTGCATCTGCTGAGAGTTTTGTTTTATTTCAGTTATTTCGACAACAAGTTTGTCCTGCATCTGCTGAGTTTCGGCTACAAGCTTTTCCTGCATCTGCTGAGAGTTCTGTTTTATTTCACTTTGTGCATCACTGATTCCTTTTATTTGGATCATCATAGCAGCGAACATTGAATTTATGTCCATGCTGCTGGTCGTGGCAGGAGGGCATACCTGCACATCGTCTTTGTCCTCAAACTCGTATGTCCCGATGTCCATGCCGCGATTCTTAAACTCATCTATTAGCCTCTTCTGCAGTTCAGCCTTGTTACCTGCAGTTGGCAATTCCAGCTTACTGCGCTCCTTTTTCAGCTGTTCAACTTTTAGCTCATCAAATTTCATGATTATTTATTTTAATTTTATAATGTCCTTTTTTTTGTTGTTTTTTTTTTCTTTTCCTTAAATTGCAATGTCCTTTTAATTATTTTTGCAATCCCACTTCTGACACCAATTGTTACGTTTTTAGACCTTTTCGTAAAAACGGTTTTATTACTTATTCTTCAAGGATTCGTTTTATTGCATCAAATTAAAACACGGACAAATTAATTTAGAATTATAATGCGGCAACACTTTATTTGTTACTTTATTTACACGAGTATTTGTACTACTCAGCACTTAGCGATGTTAACACGTCTATGTTTGATATCACACTGATTATTGCTGGCAGCGCCTTTATATAGCAAAAATGACGTCGTCTGGTAACCTCGCGAAAGTTCTGGGTATGGTGGTTGTATTTTACTTGGCATGTGTGTGTTTGTATGACAATGCTGACTTGTTTGGTTTGCTTATGGTAACTATGTGTGTTTGAATGTATGAGTGTTCTGTGTGGTAACTATGTTTTGCCTATGGTAACTATGAGTGGTTGTATGAATGAGTGTGTGGTTTTGTTTCTTCTACGTGTATATGGCTGTGTATACTTGTGAATCTATTTAGTTTTATTAGCAGCGAATACTTGCATACAAGATCATTAAGAATAACATCTCTTAGCATTTATGTTGCTATGTTTGTTGTTGTTGTGGTTTACTCTTATTGGCACAGCCTTGAATGATCTTGTATATTCTGGAGCATTCCATTTCCGTTAATTTGAATATTATCTATATAGTGTTGACCAGGGTTGTAACATTTTGACAACTATAGATTAATTGGCAGTGCTGCCAATTACATATAGCCACATTGTCGTTTTATTTAAATCTATTTCTAATCTTTGTAACAATATATATATATATATATATATATATATATATATATATATATATTATTCAGATAAAGTATGGACGCCTCATATTCAAACGGCAATTCGTAATCTATACAGCTAGTCTTTGGAACACTTTGCCAAACAATATTAGTCAACACATATATTTAAAAGGAAATTACTAAGTATTTATCACTTTATTTTCTCTCTTATGATTTTATATCCCTTAATTGCAAAACTTTTAGTCTTTATTTAAAATTCCTTATAAGATATAGCTATTTATAAATAAATAAATATATTAAATATATAATATATAAATTTATATATTTTTTCACATAATTAATTGTGTATGCACAGAATATGAAACTAATATTTCCTATTTTTAACAACTCATACCTGAACATGTTCTTCATGTGGTGCATATGAAGTTTTGATCTCATTTTATGTACTCAAACCAATTCGTTAAAAGTATATGACACAAGTATTCACAAGCGCGAAGCACGAAGAGTACCTACAACTAGTTGTAATCGGCAAGAGTGTTGTACTCAAAAATATGTTTCCTGTCGTTGTTTGCTACTTCGAATATGTTTTCATGCTGTGCCACTACACATGTACTTCACGAATACAAATATTTATGTGCAGACGTCTAATGCAAGCCACAGACGCTATATGCTTTACAGACCGCAGACCTTATTATTATACAATATCCTTGATTTCATATGCCGTGTTCCATACATAAAATATTAATACATGGAGCCGATATAATTAAAGTGTCACCACTTCCAATAGGAAAAATATCGGAAGAAGCGTTAGAAGCCCGGAACAAAGATTATCGCAACTTCCGCGAGCACCATACGCGAAAGACATCCCGATTAAATACAATGGAGGACTTAATGCGTGCGTTTATGGGTTCATCAGATCCCTTGATTTCAAATTTACGCAAAGCACAAGGTAACTCAAAAAAGAAGGATGTCGATAGTGATATTTTACAGCTTTTGTCACAACATTGTGTACCACCTTCCACCTTAGATTCATCTAATAGTTCTGAATCGGAATAAAAAAAAACTGTTAATAATATTGTTTTTTTTTGGAATTATAATTAAATTTTTGTTACGAAGGCAACTGAAGTATATGAAGACCTAATAAGGTCAAAAATAATTATTTCAACAGAAAAAATTTAAAAAAATTAATAAAAAAATTTTTTTTAATTGTTTTTAATATTGAAGTTTAATGTATATTTAGACCAAAGGAATGTGACACATTAAATGTATTAACTTTATTCTGTTTTCCTGAATGAAACAAACAATGTTTAATATATGAAAAAAAAAAATTCAACTCTCAAAAAAAAAAAAAAAAAATTAATGTATTAAAAAAAGAAATTTTTTTGTTTAACATTTTAGCTTAATCTATTTTTAACTTAAAAAAATATGAGAGAAAAAAAAAACAAAAAATTCCCTAAACGCTATTAATTAAACGCCGCTAGATGAGCCTTTTCGCCCACTGTGAGACGATGCAACAGTTGATAAAACTTGACGCGATTGTAAAGCTGATCATAACGTTTGTGTGGTCCTTGTGTGTAAGTTGGGCTTGGTTGTGTAAGATCACAAAGTTTTGATTCTTCTGGACAATCCTGCCAAAACAAGCCCGACTGGCAATCCTAGTGATGTGGCATTTAGGTTAAAGGGGGTAGAGCAATAAGCATTCAATTGCTTTAATGGTTTCATGTTTGTGTTGTCCCGTTTTTTTTTTTAACTTATATAGATTATTTCTTCTTTGTTTGTGAAGTCCAGTTTTATTGCCTTATAAATCGATGATTTTATGGATGAAAATTCCCTATAGCCTTTAGACTTGTCTGTGATTTTTTTTTAAGCACCAGACAATTGTACCTGAAAATAGAATAAAGGAAATTTTAACAAGGTACCGCATATTTTGTGAATCAAATATAAGTAAATACTTCTAACCTAAGGACACCTTGTATAACAGAAACAATGAAAATTGTTTCTAGTTTAAAAAAAAAAACTGGATTCTGCGAAAGAAATAAATCTGTAAGCCACCTGTCGAAAGTGTAATGGGAAAAGGATGGAACAGTAATTAGTGTGGCTACAGATACTGTAGTATTTCGTTAAGTTAAGAGCGCTGCCAGATGAATTTGATTATTCCTACGATTTTCATGAGTGCTGCACAGTTGCTTCGTCGGCGTAGCATGAGTGTTCTCAGGGGTGGGTCTTAGCCTACGCTTACACGCTGTTTTGCTTTTCGGCCGACTAGCGTGGAAAACCAAAAGATTTGTACCGTATGTTAAATGTTTTGTGGCTAATCTTGTGTGGTTTCGCAGTTCGAAAGGGTACAACAGGGTATAGATATGTAAACCGGTAGACATAAGGTAAGAAAAAAAATTAAAAAAAAGGTAAAAAAATTAAAAAAAATTTTTTCTTTATACACGATCGCTTATTCTTTTTATGTTACCCTCTGACCTTGTACGAAATTATTTGTTCGTAATCATTGTCCTGAGCATTATGTATGGTGTAATTGTTATGTATTTAATTTGAATATGACCATAACGGCAGGGTTTAGTGACATTTGAATATGAAAAATATGCAAGTATAAATAAATTAAAGGCTATTACTGATATTACTGACTTATGACTGTAGGTGTGTCTAAGAAGGGTTTTTGTTCTGTATGTCATGTCAGGTAGTAATTGTTATTTGGGTTAACGCTATGAGCTAGAGTAAGATGAATATAATACAGTAGTGAAAGATAATGTTTAGGTATTTTAAATATTTAAAGGGCGAATTGAAAGTTTTGTAGAGAAGATAGAAAGTTGAAAGTCAAGTGGCGAACAAAACACACTACTGCAGTCGCAAACAATTTAAAAATCCTTGTATAAATACATACAAATATATATATATATATATATATATATATATATAGTTTTATATATAATATTAAAACTTTCTGATTACGAACTATATACATATTGATACCATTTTACCTATCTATACCCTGTTGTACCCATTCGAAATGCCACACCATACAAGATTACCCACACAGCATTTACCATACGCTACAAAAACTTCAAAATAAAGCAATACGTTCTATGTTAAAATGTAATATATACGCAGCTAAATACACTAAAATGGCTCATATAATATCCTGAGAGTCGGACGATTCAAATTCTGTTGTCTCAAAACCTAGTAAATCCACTTCTTCGACACCAAACTCCTCAACGGAACGGGATTGCATATCAGGTACAATATTTTCCGAGCCCTTTCGGTGTTCTATTTTGAAACTGAGTATCTGGAGCAACAACGAACAGCGAAATAAAAGATGGCTTAGATCCTTAACTTAGCCACTTTAGGCTGGCATGATCGTTAATAATTGTCAACTCCATCAGTTCTACGTACGGCCTGAATCGTTTAACTGCTAATACTGCCGCTAAACATTCTTTCTCGGTCACTGTATAGTTTAATTGCGGCCCGTTTAGTTTTTGAGTAAAAAATGCAATTGGACGATCGTTATCGAGTTCGTCTTTAAGAAAAAGGAGTGGGCGCAGTCACTTCTTCATGTGATGCATCACATTGTATGTAGAAGATCTTTCTAAAATCGGGTCAACAAAAATTGGTGCTGCTGTTAGGGCCTCTTTTATATTAGATCACGCTTGCTTTGCTTTTTCATACATTTTAAACTTTTTTCCCTTCTTCAACGTGGGGAGCATATGAGACTTTCTATATCACTATCATATCATCGAAGTAAATGAAAACGTTGTTTTCAGCAACTGTGGTATTACCTTATTCATAAGGTGACAGAGGCGTTGAGCCGCATTACAGAGGCCGAAAGGCACGTCTTTATATTGGTAATGTGGTCTACATAGGATAGTAAAAGCGGTGTATTCTCTATATTCCGGTTCTAAGCTAATTTTCCAGAAAGCGAATTTTAAATCCACACTGCTTATATATAGGTCTCTTCAATCCGACTTAATATCTCCTCAAAATTTCAAATAGGGTACGCATCCTTAATAGTCAGGTTATTTAATTTTCTTGCATCTAGACACAAACGATTCTTCCCAGGCTTACATATCAGCGTTACACGATTCTTATACGGGCTTTCACTATCTTTTATTACCCCTAGTTCCAACATTTTGTCCAGTTCCGCGTATAGTAACTCTTGCACTTTTGGAGATACAAGATAATGCGTCTCTTTGAATGATATTAATTGGATTGAATGTTTTTCCACAGGAGTCTTACTTAACTCGTTCTTTTCGTAAGTTTGGAATAACTTTTTTACTTTTTTCTGTTCCACATGCTGTTGCGGATTTAGTTGGTGCAAAAGAAATTTCTCGTGTTGGATTCACATTGCATATAGGTATGGCCTATATGAAAGTCTGCAATTCCAACAGATAAATTCTTTGTTTGCTATACGCATGACCTCATCAACTACAAAATTTTCATGATACTCTTCATATCCTGTCGCTTGTGCATCCTCTTCGTATAACTCTTTCAATTTAGGATTTGCATTATAACGGGTAGCGTTACTTGCAGAAAAACGAACTTCTCGTTTTGGGAATCTTTTCTCTATCTCTTTATATTCCTCTCTCAACTACTCAATATTGTAGATTGTCATAGGATATACCAGTTTGGCTATATGATCTTTGGCGTTTCGTTTGAGTATTTTGATCATCTCATATTCAGGTATTGGGGAACGAACTTTGCTCTAATATTCAACATGGGGTGGAAATAGGAATCAAGAGACTCACTTGCCTGTTGACGTATCTTTTCCATTTCCTGCATTATCTCAAAATCACTCCTGTTTGCTTGAAACTGATTTAGCAGGCTATACACACATTTACTAAAGTATACATACGATGCTATTTTTCCTAGAATTTGTAATAATCAAAGATAATTTCTGTATTTTTTTTAAATATATTTATTTGATTAACAATTAAAAGTAAAAATAATGTTTAAAAAACAAATTCATTCATTTATTTATATTAAAAAACTAAAATTATATTAAATTTTAGTTTAAATTAAAATATAATACATACGGCAAAAGATCTTAGGTAAAATATTATATTTAGTACCTCATATGATATCTTCCGGCCTCAATAATAGCAGATAATCTTGTAGGCATGGATAATGCTAATTTTTTTATCGCGTCAGACGAAACTAAATTCCACGCTTCAATCAAGGTCTGTTTGAATGTGTGGATGGACGTTACTCTTCTCTTTTTTGCTACGCGTTTAAGGTGCTCCCATAAATGTTCAATTATATTTAAATCGGGTCATTGAGGTGGGTGCTCTAATGTGTTTTTACATTGTATAGTATCAATTCCTTCACGATTTTCGAAGAATGCTTCGGATTGTTATCCTGTACAAATATTGCATGTCTATATACATGATATTATCCATAGTACCCTCTACAACCAACACCTCCAGCAGCCATACATCCCCACTCCATAAGAGAACCTCCTCTATGCTTTACCGTAGAATTAACGTTTTGGTGCACAAATTCTTCACCTGGTTTTCTCCCAACCTTGGAGCGTCCATCTCCTCCAAAAACCATAAATTTGCACTCGTCCGCGAATATGGCGAGTTCCCAAAATTTCGGATCACTCAAATGGACTTTTTCATGATTTTTAGTATACTAACAAAACGGTTTTTTTTAATGCCAAGATTAGATACCACAATTTCCTTTGTATTTTTCTTAATTGCTCGAATAACTGTGCGCTGCATTCTGTGGGTAAGTTTGGAAGGGCGGCCAGAACGATGTTTGCTATAAAATTGCCATTTTTTTTCGAAATTCCTTAAGATTGTCTGGACTGTAGGCTTTTCTAAAACCAATAATTCACTTACATCTTTCAAAGATTTCCCTTCTTTTTTTAATTTTGCAACCATTTTGCGAATGTCTTCTGAAATGTCTTTAGTTTTTAAAATTTTTTGCGTTTTTTATTTAATTTGGAGTCAAACGTAGAAAAATCTTATTAAAACCGTACACACACAACTGCTAGAAATGATTTAAATGTGCGCTCATGAATACTTTTGCTACATTAATAACGGTACATCAAGAGAAGATGTGGGTATGTATACTTGTGTAACTTTGCAGATTTGCCATTTCAGTCTATTTTACGAGTATTAAAATAAGTTGTTTTATTTTGCACAAGCACTTGCATATATAATTTAGTTTATATTTTGTGGGTTTTTTAGACTCTTTAATTTTGTGCTAGTTATTTTTTTCCAAAATTTAATTTGTTTATTTGTTATACGTTTTAAGATTAATATTTAGACACATATCTGTTAAAAAATGTATCAAAAGCTGATAAAAAAAACAACAATATACCTGTCGTATATATATTTTAGAAACTATGTGTCCCTTAATTTCTGCTATAATTTTCTTATCCCTATCCTCATTTTCAGCACCTGAAAAACTGTAGACTAACGCGAAGAATGTAAAAACGTTGATGCCACTCCTGCTCTATTTAAATCAAAATCTATCGACCGTTACCTTTTGGGTCGGCCATGACTGCTTTATCAGTGGTATGTATAAGTATTTAAAAATAACTCAACAGTAAAGCTAAGATATTACGTATCTGTATGACTATAAATTATTATTATTAATATTCTTAGTACCATTAGTTTTGTATATACATACATTTATATCCGTATTTTCTTTTCTCTTAATATATTTTTATTTAATTTTTTTATTTTTTTTTTAATATATATAATATGTGTATGAATATTTCTTAAATGTGGTGGTAAGTTTGTAAATGTTTCAATATTAAAACAAACAAATGTTTTAATTCTAGCTTCCTATCTATGTCACAGACTGATTAATTGTAGTAAAACCCCCTTTTTCTAGAACAAAATTGCACTAATTCCCTATACTTTTAGATACTGTACACCAGGGCCCTATTTCACTAAGCTACAAGTTTACAATTACAAGTGTTTTTGCTTGTAAAATTGTGAATAATTGTGTTTCATAAAACTACAATTATAAGTTTGTGGCTAGAAGTGATTTTTACAATTTACATATCTACGACAGAACGGAATCATTTTAGGCATTCAGCATATCCGCTAAAAGATTGGCTAATTCCTCCGTTATCAAATAACAGAAGATTCCTCAATGCATACAAATCAATAAGAAGGGTTGTGGAAAATGCAATTGGCATATTAAAGGAAAAATTCCCAGTTTTAAATTGTTTTCGGGTGAGCCTGGAAATGGCCACTCTTTGTAATTTTTCACGCACTGAAGAAGATGAAAACATTAGAATTACAGATCCCAGCTACAAAAGTATTTGAAATATATAACTTTTGAAATTTTCACGTATTTCATGAGTACTCTAATACACATATATTCACACATTATTTAATTTATCAAAACGTTTTATTTTATTGCAATTGTGGAAATTGTAATTGTAGAAATTATAGTTTACAAATGAAAAAATCTACAATTGTTGTGAAAATGTTAATGAAACAATATTCATCAGCATTTGTAAGAATTAGACTTGTAATTGTAACTTGTAGAATTGTAGTTTAGTGAAATAGGGCCCAGGCCATTATGTTACAATATGTAAAATTGATCAAGTAACTAATTAAGCAAATATGATCATGTTTCTCCGGTCATATGCCTTAACATTTCCTTGTATTCATTAAATCCTACTTCGATGTTTTCAAATATTTAGTCCAGTGGTTCTGATGTTATAACACATATATGCATGCATCAGGTCACTGGTAATTTACTAGTATCATTAAGCAAACATGACCTCTACTTGTCATGTGCCTTACTTTTCCAATCACTAAACATGAAATACGATTAACAGCACTAATCGTACATTATTCAATATATTAGAGATATTAATTATTTATTCCGTAGTCATGCAAATGGTCTGCGCAGTTGATGACAGCCAAGCCACGAACTACATATTTAAAATACTAATTTGATTATAACTTTATTAATTTTTTTTCTTCCTCTCAGTTTGGGCGCCATATCTCATTAACCCAATTACGTACACCCAGTAAGCCGCACTAACCCGAACAACAGATTGCAACAACTTGTGAGAAACTCCTTCCGGACAGACTACAACAAAACTAACCTACAATCAAACATATTGTAACTAGATTTCGGACAAAAGATGTATCTTGGTCCCCACTAGCTGCCCACCCCGCCTGAGTAACATAATTTATACTTAATGTGTTACCCCTTATGCAAATAGAAATTTTTTGTCACCACCACCACCACACTTACCACACCACATCCACACATTTTAATAGGGTACCTCAGTCACAAGGAATCATAATTTATTAGTTTTTATGTTATAAATATCAAACTTTAAATTTATTAAATTGACGTATTCACGGAAAAGTAAGAAGAAAAACTCATAGTAAGTAACCTATTTAATTTATATTTACGATTAACAATAATACACTTTTCCTAATAAATCCCAAAATTACCTAACCTTCTCCTGTCAACAAACTAAAGAACAGGCAAACGCACGAACATACTTCTCAAACTTTATATCTATTTATTACCACGTTTATACGCATGTCTTATTTGCAAATGACTAATTCACTGACTGACTAATTCACTGTTGGGAAATTGCAATCAGAACTTATGTTATTGTTAGTGATGCTAGGTGACAAATATGATTGTTTGGTAAGCTGCTATCATAAGAAGCACAAAAAATATTCATGAAGTGACAACGTGTTACTTTTTATTTGGAAATAGTGTCGTTATTCACGACTTGTTAATTGCGTTAATAAGTTACAATAAAAAAGTTATACGGCAACATTTTTCTTTTTTATTTGCAAATAAGACGTGCGTATAAACGTAGTATATGTGAGCTCTCTAAAATGGACTATATAAGAGAATACATCTGATTTTGTTTTTCTAACACTAACAACACTCCCGACGTGACAATGGTATTTTTGGGCTAACATATATCTCTATGGGTTGCACACACAAACCACAACACACTAAATTATTCCTTAACAGTAATATCTTTTATTATTCTTAATTTAAAATGGTATAATTTCCTACTTAATTATAATGTCTTTGTTCTCCTTTTTTTATATATTCTTTAATTTTACATCGACTGGCTGTCCTACACACATTAGTTTCTGTTGCAAGCAATCACATGTGATTGAATTTACCCGCATAAATATTACACTCACTTGTATTTCGACGAAACTTAAATGGAACGAACTCACCAATTTAGCACGATTTACTGAATGTACGGCACCTTGGCTGACCAGTATATTTTTCTCTCCACAGTGGATCGGGTTTGCCTCTTTTGCGGTAAACGTTTCCGTCAATGACCCTCTAGATTCCGTACCGTATTGGTTTCCACTTTACGACCAGTACTCTGGATGGGTTGACTCCTCTCTGTGGTAATAAACCCGGCTTGTTTGACCCTTGACTTATTTTATTGATAATAAATCCGGCTTGTTTGACCCTTGACTTCTTTTATTGATAATAAACTTGGCTTGTTTGACCTTTGGCTTCTTTTACTGATAATAAGCCCCCTTGTTTATATAATCCGTGTATATATATACCATAGTGGAGCTTCAAATGTCTCGAATGGGCTTTCAAATCATTCATTTGTTTTTTAAATCAAATCATAATTTGTTTTTTTAGGCATATGAAATGTGTTTCGAAACAAAATAGACACCAAACAAATCAAACACAAAAAAAAGAGTAAAAAAAATATTAGAGTTAAAAAACAACTCGTCGATAGACTATTCTATTCATAACTGGTTGTGTTTCACAAAACGAAATGTTTTGTGAATCAACACTAAAAATTTTTTAACAAAAAAATGTCTTATACATATATTTATATACATATATTTATGTTTATATACATATATACATTATAATTTTAATATATTTTTCACTCAAAATTATTTTTATTATAAAAAATAGTTATTCTTACTTATAAATTTCTTTCCAACTAAAGAACGAATGACAATTGTCAATTCTATGTTTCGAGTTTTTAGTTTTTGTGTTTTCTTATTAAAACATACAAATGTAAAAAACATTCGAAAAAAAGGAATCAAACATTGTTTCGTTTCTATTTGTTTTCGAATGGTCTCGTTACATCAAACCTGTTTGATTCTATTCATTCTATTTCGTTTGTTTTCAATTTTTGTTTTGAATTATTCGACATGTTTCATGAAACATCAAATCATTTGAAGTCTACTGCCATTCATTGCACCAGTATGATAGACATGCAATATTTGTACAGGATAACGATCCGAAGCATTCTTCGAAAATCGTGAAGGAATTGATACTATACAATGTAAAAACACATTAGAGCACCCACCTCAATGACCCGATTTAAATATAATTGAACATTTATGGGAGCACCTTAAACGCGTAGCAAAAAAGAGAAGAGTAACGTCCATCCACACATTCAAACAGACCTTGATTGAAGCGTGGAATTTAGTTTCGTCTGACGCGATAAAAAAATTAGCATTATCCA
This sequence comes from Linnaemya vulpina, assembly GCA_963675445.1. Classification (NCBI taxonomy): domain Eukaryota; kingdom Metazoa; phylum Arthropoda; class Insecta; order Diptera; family Tachinidae; genus Linnaemya; species Linnaemya vulpina. The sequence continues at coordinate 55,602,163 of OY776278.1, forward strand.
TGCCTACAAGATTATCTGCTATTATTGAGGCCGGAAGATATCATATGAGGTACTAAATATAATATTTTACCTAAGATCTTTTGCCGTATGTATTATATTTTAATTTAAACTAAAATTTAATATAATTTTAGTTTTTTAATATAAATAAATGAATGAATTTGTTTTTTAAACATTATTTTTACTTTTAATTGTTAATCAAATAAATATATTTAAAAAAAATACAGAAATTATCTTTGATTATTACAAATTCTAGGAAAAATAGCATCGTATGTATACTTTAGTAAATGTGTGTATAGCCTGCTAAATCAGTTTCAAGCAAACAGGAGTGATTTTGAGATAATGCAGGAAATGGAAAAGATACGTCAACAGGCAAGTGAGTCTCTTGATTCCTATTTCCACCCCATGTTGAATATTAGAGCAAAGTTCGTTCCCCAATACCTGAATATGAGATGATCAAAATACTCAAACGAAACGCCAAAGATCATATAGCCAAACTGGTATATCCTATGACAATCTACAATATTGAGTAGTTGAGAGAGGAATATAAAGAGATAGAGAAAAGATTCCCAAAACGAGAAGTTCGTTTTTCTGCAAGTAACGCTACCCGTTATAATGCAAATCCTAAATTGAAAGAGTTATACGAAGAGGATGCACAAGCGACAGGATATGAAGAGTATCATGAAAATTTTGTAGTTGATGAGGTCATGCGTATAGCAAACAAAGAATTTATCTGTTGGAATTGCAGACTTTCATATAGGCCATACCTATATGCAATGTGAATCCAACACGAGAAATTTCTTTTGCACCAACTAAATCCGCAACAGCATGTGGAACAGAAAAAAGTAAAAAAGTTATTCCAAACTTACGAAAAGAACGAGTTAAGTAAGACTCCTGTGGAAAAACATTCAATCCAATTAATATCATTCAAAGAGACGCATTATCTTGTATCTCCAAAAGTGCAAGAGTTACTATACGCGGAACTGGACAAAATGTTGGAACTAGGGGTAATAAAAGATAGTGAAAGCCCGTATAACAATCGTGTAACGCTGATATGTAAGCCTGGGAAGAATCGTTTGTGTCTAGATGCAAGAAAATTAAATAACCTGACTATTAAGGATGCGTACCCTATTTGAAATTTTGAGGAGATATTAAGTCGGATTGAAGAGACCTATATATAAGCAGTGTGGATTTAAAATTCGCTTTCTGGAAAATTAGCTTAGAACCGGAATATAGAGAATACACCGCTTTTACTATCCTATGTAGACCACATTACCAATATAAAGACGTGCCTTTCGGCCTCTGTAATGCGGCTCAACGCCTCTGTCACCTTATGAATAAGGTAATACCACAGTTGCTGAAAACAACGTTTTCATTTACTTCGATGATATGCTAGTGATATAGAAAGTCTCATATGCTCCCCACGTTGAAGAAGGGAAAAAAGTTTAAAATGTATGAAAAAGCAAAGCAAGCGTGATCTAATATAAAAGAGGCCCTAACAGCAGCACCAATTTTTGTTGACCCGATTTTAGAAAGATCTTCTACATACAATGTGATGCATCACATGAAGGAGTGACTGCGCCCACTCCTTTTTCTTAAAGACGAACTCGATAACGATCGTCCAATTGCATTTTTTACTCAAAAACTAAACGGGCCGCAATTAAACTATACAGTGACCGAGAAAGAATGTTTAGCGGCAGTATTAGCAGTTAAACGATTCAGGCCGTACGTAGAACTGATGGAGTTGACAATTATTAACGATCATGCCAGCCTAAAGTGGCTAAGTTAAGGATCTAAGCCATCTTTTATTTCGCTGTTCGTTGTTGCTCCAGATACTCAGTTTCAAAATAGAACACCGAAAGGGCTCGGAAAATATTGTACCTGATATGCAATCCCGTTCCGTTGAGGAGTTTGGTGTCGAAGAAGTGGATTTACTAGGTTTTGAGACAACAGAATTTGAATCGTCCGACTCTCAGGATATTATATGAGCCATTTTAGTGTATTTAGCTGCGTATATATTACATTTTAACATAGAACGTATTGCTTTATTTTGAAGTTTTTGTAGCGTATGGTAAATGCTGTGTGGGTAATCTTGTATGGTGTGGCATTTCGAATGGGTACAACAGGGTATAGATAGGTAAAATGGTATCAATATGTATATAGTTCGTAATCAGAAAGTTTTAATATTATATATAAAACTATATATATATATATATATATATATATATATATATTTGTATGTATTTATACAAGGATTTTTAAATTGTTTGCGACTGCAGTAGTGTGTTTTGTTCGCCACTTGACTTTCAACTTTCTATCTTCTCTACAAAACTTTCAATTCGCCCTTTAAATATTTAAAATACCTAAACATTATCTTTCACTACTGTATTATATTCATCTTACTCTAGCTCATAGCGTTAACCCAAATAACAATTACTACCTGACATGACATACAGAACAAAAACCCTTCTTAGACACACCTACAGTCATAAGTCAGTAATATCAGTAATAGCCTTTAATTTATTTATACTTGCATATTTTTCATATTCAAATGTCACTAAACCCTGCCGTTATGGTCATATTCAAATTAAATACATAACAATTACACCATACATAATGCTCAGGACAATGATTACGAACAAATAATTTCGTACAAGGTCAGAGGGTAACATAAAAAGAATAAGCGATCGTGTATAAAGAAAAAATTTTTTTTAATTTTTTTACCTTTTTTTTAATTTTTTTTCTTACCTTATGTCTACCGGTTTACATATCTATACCCTGTTGTACCCTTTCGAACTGCGAAACCACACAAGATTAGCCACAAAACATTTAACATACGGTACAAATCTTTTGGTTTTCCACGCTAGTCGGCCGAAAAGCAAAACAGCGTGTAAGCGTAGGCTAAGACCCACCCCTGAGAACACTCATGCTACGCCGACGAAGCAACTGTGCAGCACTCATGAAAATCGTAGGAATAATCAAATTCATCTGGCAGCGCTCTTAACTTAACGAAATACTACAGTATCTGTAGCCACACTAATTACTGTTCCATCCTTTTCCCATTACACTTTCGACAGGTGGCTTACAGATTTATTTCTTTCGCAGAATCCAGTTTTTTTTTTTAAACTAGAAACAATTTTCATTGTTTCTGTTATACAAGGTGTCCTTAGGTTAGAAGTATTTACTTATATTTGATTCACAAAATATGCGGTACCTTGTTAAAATTTCCTTTATTCTATTTTCAGGTACAATTGTCTGGTGCTTAAAAAAAATCACAGACAAGTCTAAAGGCTATAGGGAATTTTCATCCATAAAATCATCGATTTATAAGGCAATAAAACTGGACTTCACAAACAAAGAAGAAATAATCTATATAAGTTAAAAAAAAAAACGGGACAACACAAACATGAAACCATTAAAGCAATTGAATGCTTATTGCTCTACCCCCTTTAACCTAAATGCCACATCACTAGGATTGCCAGTCGGGCTTGTTTTGGCAGGATTGTCCAGAAGAATCAAAACTTTGTGATCTTACACAACCAAGCCCAACTTACACACAAGGACCACACAAACGTTATGATCAGCTTTACAATCGCGTCAAGTTTTATCAACTGTTGCATCGTCTCACAGTGGGCGAAAAGGCTCATCTAGCGGCGTTTAATTAATAGCGTTTAGGGAATTTTTTGTTTTTTTTTTCTCTCATATTTTTTTAAGTTAAAAATAGATTAAGCTAAAATGTTAAACAAAAAAATTTCTTTTTTTAATACATTAATTTTTTTTTTTTTTTTTTGAGAGTTGAATTTTTTTTTTTCATATATTAAACATTGTTTGTTTCATTCAGGAAAACAGAATAAAGTTAATACATTTAATGTGTCACATTCCTTTGGTCTAAATATACATTAAACTTCAATATTAAAAACAATTTAAAAAAATTTTTTTATTAATTTTTTTAAATTTTTTCTGTTGAAATAATTATTTTTGACCTTATTAGGTCTTCATATACTTCAGTTGCCTTCGTAACAAAAATTTAATTATAATTCAAAAAAAAAACAATATTATTAACAGTTTTTTTTTATTCCGATTCAGAACTATTAGATGAATCTAAGGTGGAAGGTGGTACACAATGTTGTGACAAAAGCTGTAAAATATCACTATCGACATCCTTCTTTTTTGAGTTACCTTGTGCTTTGCGTAAATTTGAAATCAAGGGATCTGATGAACCCATAAACGCACGCATTAAGTCCTCCATTGTATTTAATCGGGATGTCTTTCGCGTATGGTGCTCGCGGAAGTTGCGATAATCTTTGTTCCGGGCTTCTAACGCTTCTTCCGATATTTTTCCTATTGGAAGTGGTGACACTTTAATTATATCGGCTCCATATGAAACCAAGGATTTGTTCACGGCATATGAAACCAAGGATATTGTATAATAATAAGGTCTGCGGTCTGTAAAGCATATAGCGTCTGTGGCTTGCATTAGACGTCTGCACATAAATATTTGTATTCGTGAAGTACATGTGTAGTGGCACAGCATGAATACATATTCGAAGTAGCAAACAACGAAAGGAAACATATTTTTGAGTACAACACTCTTGCCGATTACAACTAGTTGTAGGTACTCTTCGTGCTTCGTGCTTGTGAATACTTGTGTCATATACTTTTAACGAATTGGTTTGAGTACATAAAATGAGCTCAAAACTTCATATGCACCACATGAAGAACATGTTCAGGTATGAGTTGTTAAAAATAGGAAATATTAGTTTCATATTCTGTGCATACACAATTAATTATGTGAAAAAATATATAAATTTATATATTATATATTTAAAATATTTATTTATTTATAAATAGCTATATCTTATAAGGAATTTTAAATAAAGACTAAAAGTTTTGCAATTAAGGGATATCAAATCGTAAGAGAGAAAATAAAGTGATAAATACTTAGTAATTTCCTTTTAAATATATGTGTTGACTAATATTGTTTGGCAAAGTGTTCCAAAGACTAGCTGTATAGATTACGAATTGCCGTTTGAATATGAGGCGTCCATACTTTATCTGAATAATATATATATATATATATATATATATATATATATATATATATTGTTACAAAGATTAGAAATAGATTTAAATAAAACGACAATGTGGCTATATGTACTTGGCAGCACTGCCAATTAATCTATAGTTGTCAAAATGTTACAACCCTGGTCAACACTATATAGATAATATTCAAATTAACGGAAATGGAATGCTCCAGAATATACAAGATCATTCAAGGCTGTGCCAATAAGAGTAAACCACAACAACAACAAACATAGCAACATAAATGCTAAGAGATGTTATTCTTAATGATCTTGTATGCAAGTATTCGCTGCTAATAAAACTAAATAGATTCACAAGTATACACAGCCATATACACGTAGAAGAAACAAAACCACACACTCATTCATACAACCACTCATAGTTACCATAGGCAAAACACACAGAACACTCATACATTCAAACACACATAGTTACCATAAGCAAACCAAACAAGTCAGCATTGTCATACAAACACACACATGCCAAGTAAAATACAACCACCATACCCAGAACTTTCGCGAGGTTACCAGACGACGTCATTTTTGCTATATAAAGGCGCTGCCAGCAATAATCAGTGTGATATCAAACATAGACGTGTTAACATCACTAAGTGTTGAGTAGTACAAATACTCGTGTAAATAAAGTAACAAATAAAGTGTTGCCGCATTATAATTCTAAATTAATTTGTCCGTGTTTTAATTTGATGCAATAAAACGAATCCTTGAAGGATAAGTAATAAAACCGTTTTTACGAAAAGGTCTAAAAACGTAACAATTGGTGTCAGAAGTGGGATTGCAAAAATAATTAAAAGGACATTGCAATTTAAGGAAAAGAAAAAAAAAACAACAAAAAAAAAGGACATTATAAAATTAAAATAAATAATCATGAAATTTGATGAGCTAAAAGTTGAACAGCTGAAAAAGGAGCGCAGTAAGCTGGAATTGCCAACTGCAGGTAACAAGGCTGAACTGCAGAAGAGGCTAATAGATGAGTTTAAGAATCGCGGCATGGACATCGGGACATACGAGTTTGAGGACAAAGACGATGTGCAGGTATGCCCTCCTGCCACGACCAGCAGCATGGACATAAATTCAATGTTCGCTGCTATGATGATCCAAATAAAAGGAATCAGTGATGCACAAAGTGAAATAAAACAGAACTCTCAGCAGATGCAGGAAAAGCTTGTAGCCGAAACTCAGCAGATGCAGGACAAACTTGTTGTCGAAATAACTGAAATAAAACAAAACTCTCAGCAGATGCAGGAGGCATCAAGGATCAACAGTGACAAGCTTGTAGCCGAAATAGCTGAAATAAAACAGAACTCTCAGCAGATGCAGGAAAAGCTTGTAGCCGAAATACAGGAGTCAAACAAAGCCACGAACGAGACCCTGGTAGAGGTTTCTGAAGCCATTAACAGGAGGGTGGATGCTATTGAGAATAAATTCTCAGAGCTGGAGGAGCATGCAAATGAGTTCGAAGAGAAATTGCATGCTCTAGAGGACAAAATGCATAACCTGGAGTATAGTGGCGGGCCAGTACGAGCAGTTGCGGAAGTTTCTGCGCGGATAAAAGCGCCATGCTTCGACGGCAGCGTACCATTAGGCATCTTCAAATTCCAGTTCGAGACGGTTGCTAGCAGAAATGGATGGGATGCTGAAGAAAAGGCCATAGAGTTGATCTTGTCCTTAAAAGGTACAGCCGCAGAGGTACTTGAGACTGTGCCAGTAAGCTGCAGAAACAACTATAATGAAATAATGGCAGCATTGCAGCGCAAGTATGGTGGTGAGCATAGAGTTCAGAAGCCTAACGAATCTCTACAAGATTTCGCAATGTAAATTGAGCGTTTAGTGCAGCTCACATATTCAGGCGAGAGTCACCCGTTCCTGGACCACTTTAAAACTGAGGCTTTCGTTAACGGCATTCTAGACTCTGATGTGTAACTGGCGGTGTGCGCTACGCAGAAATCCACTTTCGCTGAAACTGTTTCATTTGCGCTGGCTCAAGAGGCTGCAAGGATGGTTTTCAAGCCACAGATATGTAAAGTGCGGAATGTGGAGGTTTTGCCTGAGGAGGATAACAACCTAGTTGCTAGCGTTAAGGAGGCAATGCGACAACTTCTGACAGAAAATGCTATCAAAGAAAAGCGTAAGTGCTTTAACTGCGGAAAAATCGGTCATTTTCAGCGCAGCTGCAAAGCACAAAGGAAGAGAGGTAGATCTGTTTCGCCACCAAGAAACAGCAAACGGGAGAACCAAACAACATCCCAAGAGTTCCCGTTAAACTAAAACGAGCTAGCACTAAGGGGCAAGAGCTAGCTCTCACAAACGAGGGCCCCACAATCTCCATATCAGTGATGCAGCAGAAAAATAGCAACCTCACTGCGTCCGGACACATCAACGGGGAAAAGCACGTACTTACCATAGACACAGGGGCATCGCAATCAATAATAAGGCCCGCTATAGTAAAGGGGAAATGCGAGCGGTTAAGCAATATACGGCTACGTACAGCTACTGGAGAGCCTGCCACTGTCTATGGTAAGATTGAAGTGAAGGTGACTATAGCCAACATCAACGTGAGACATGTGTTTATTGTTGCCGATATTGTCGATGAGGTTATTATTGGAGCCGATTTTATGATTAATCATGGCATTAATCTACATATGGGACAACAGCTGATGATTTGGCGTAATGTGGAAATACCCCTTGATGTTGGATATGACAACAAACCGCAAGTAACAAGAGTATTTGCTATTGAGAGTCAGACAATACCGCCGCAGTCTGAAACAGTCATATGGGCGCGGATGAAGGGAGACTGTGAGGACAATCGGTTGTGGGTTGTAGAACCGGCAGATCTAAAGAGGAATATTCCCTATAAGACTGCTTAACTTGTCAGACCATGAAAAATTCATCAAAGAAAATTCCGATGTTGGCCAGTGTACTCCAGCAGAGGCAATAATAAACTGCGAGAAGAAGATAGAGCCTACTAATTTGTCCGCAAAAGAACGTGAACAATTTGAGGAATACGTAAAGAAATGGGTAGCAGGTCTATCAGCGACAGATAAAAATAAAGCCAAGCAGTTACTAAAAAGGCATGCCAGTATCTTCGCCATGGGAAGCCAAAGCCAGGGTAGAACTGCATTGGTTAAACATGAAATTAACACAGGTGAAGCCAGGCCGATTAAGCAGCCAGCCAGAAGCGTACCCTAGCAAAGCGGGATAAAGTAAAAGAGCTTGTAAGTGAAATGGAGCGTGATGGCGTAATCGAGCCATCTTCTGGTCCTTGGAGTTCGCCTGTTGTCTTAGTTAAAAAGAAAGATGGCAGTACTAGATTTTGCGTAGACTACAGGAAGCTCAATGACATAACCAAGAAGGACAGTTATCCGCTCCCCAGGATCGATGACACTTTGGACACGCTAGCTGGTACCAAATGGTTCTCTACGCTGGACTTGCGAAGCGGATATTGGCAAGTGGAGATCGCAGAGAAAGACAAGGAGAAAACTGCCTTCAGTGTCGGCCACGGATTATGGCAGTTCAAAGTCATGCCATTTGGTCTCTGCAATGCTCCGGCCACAGTTGAACGCCTAATGGAGAAGATACTGATAGGACTTCAATGGAAGACATGCTTGGTATATCTAGATGACATAATCGTGATGGGGAAAACTTTTGATGACCACCTCAAAAACATGGCAGAAGTTCTTCAACGGATATCATCAGCTGGATTGAAACTCAGCTTGAAGAAATGTGCATTGTTCCAGAAAGAAGTAAAGTATTTGGGGCATTGTGTTACAGCAGACAGAATCTCAACAGATGAAGATAAAATAAAAGCAGTAAGGGACTGGCATCAACCTAAAAATCTTCATGAATTGCACAGCTTTTTGGGACTTTGTACATACAACAGACGTTTTGTGCCGAATTTTGCCAGTGTAGCTGCAAGCCTGCATGAGCTGACAAAGAAGTCGAGACCATACCATTGGGGCGAGCCACAGGAAAATGCATTCCAGAAACTCAAAGGATTATTATGTACGTCACCAGTGCTAGCGTATCCCATAGCTGGAGAAAAATTTGTGCTGGATACTTATGATGATTAATGGCTCTGAGAAGGTCATAGGGTACTATAGGCGTGTACTCTCAAAAACTGAGAGGAACTACTGTGTGACTCGACGTGAGTTTCTGGCGGTATTGGAATGCATTAAACATTACCATAAGTACCTGTATGGTCAACACTTTACATTAAGGACCGATCATTCTGCACTGAGATGGCTATTGCAGTTTAAAAATCCTGAAGGGCAACTGGCAAGGTGGATTGAGCGCCTGCAGAGCTACGACTTCAGCATTGAGCATAGAAGGGGCACAAAGCATAGCAATGCTGATGCTCTTTCGAGAAGACCGTGCTGTTTAGAGTGTAAACATTGTGTTAGAACCGAGCAAAAGGAAGGCGTTGTGGATGTTCGGCTAATGCACATCGGCCCTGATGAAGACTGGTCAGCGGCCGACAAAGAGGGACGACGATATACTAAGGAAAATCATAGCGGCCAAAGAAGAGGACAGACGACCATCCCGGAATGAAATTTCAGCTGAAAGCCCACTCGCCATATCTTACTGGGATCAGTGGATCAGTCTCAAGGTAATAAAAGGGTGTTTATACCGCGTATGGGAAAGTGTAGATGGCAAAACAACTTCAAATTTAATAGTTGTGCCATACTCCAAGATAAGTAAAGTTTTACAGGAGTTTCATAATGGACCCAGTGGCGGTCATCTTGGAGTAACAAAAACACTTGAGAAACTGAAGCAGCGTTTTTATTGGGTTGGATGTCAACAAGCCGTAGCTGACTGGATAGCAAACTGCCCACAGTGCATAGCAGCCAAAGGCCCAGTAAGAAGAAGCCGGGGACAGCTGCAACAATACAACTCAGGAGCACCATTCGAGAGGATAGCAATGGATGTATCAGGTCCCTTTCCCGTCACCGAAGCCGGAAA
>OY776278.1:55617217-55744717 GCA_963675445.1 Linnaemya vulpina
GGAATTTAATATTGCAACATACAAATATGAGAAAGGAATTGTTTTTAAGTACAGTAAAATTATGTATAATTGATAGTAGCTATTTTCAATATAAGAATATAACCTACATTCAACAAAAAGGACTTCCAATGGGTTCTCCAGTTTCACCAATTGTGGCTGATATTGTAATGGAAGAATTACTAGATGATTGCATAGAAAAATTATTGGTTAAACCAAAAGTTTTAACAAAATATGTTGATGATCTATTCTATGTTATTTCAGAAAGAAATATAGAAATAATGTTATCAACATTTAATAGTTTTCATCCAGATATTAAATTTACAATTCAAAAAGAAAGTAATTCTAAACTACCATATTTAGATACATTAGTAATTAAAAGAAATAATTGCTTGTTAATAGATTGGTATAAGAAACCAACTTCTTCAGTTAGAATAATATAGCTAAAAATCTTATAGAAAGAATATTATCAGTAAGTCATATTGAGTTTCATAGTAAGAATATAAAAGTTATTAGAAATATATTAATAAATAATAGTTTCCCTAATTACTTAATTTCCAAATTGTCTTATTAATTTATATATAAATTAATATAGATATAACAGAAGGAATGTAGATGTTTTTTTCTGAAATAAAAATATATAAATCTTTAACATATGTACCACAAATGTCAGAAAGATTAGAGAAATCTAAAATCTATGATAATAAGATATATAGAATGGCATAGAACTTTTAGAAAGATCAAATATAGTTTATCAAATTCCTTGTGGTGGTAATAGTAGTGAAAATTGTAATAAAATATATGTAGGTACAACTAAAAATAAATTTAAAACCAGGTTAGCAGGTCATAGAACAGAACAAAAATATAGAAACAATATTTCTTCACCAAAACAGCATTAGTATCTCACTGTGTAAATTTTAATCATATTCCAGATTTTAATAATGTCTCAATTTTAAATACTGAGAATAATTATAAACGTAGATACATGTTAGAAATGCTACATATTATTAATGTTCCAATAGATAAGAGAATTAATTTTAAGGCAGATAGAGCTAATGTTGCTCATACATATAGATATTTATTAAATAAAAACGGAAATTAAATTATAGGATATAATAATATTTTTGTTTGCTTACATATACATTTGTAATATTGTTCAATTTTTCGTTTTGACAAAAAATATTTTGTTTGTATTTGTGAATTGAAAAATTTTATTTCAAATAAATTTTTTGTGTATGTACATATGTTAAATTGAAAAAAGAAAAAAATTTAATTTTAAATTACATATCCCTGAAGAAGCTACACAAAGAAGTAGCGAAATATTGGATTAATAAACACAATTTTTATACAAAAAATTAAAAATAATAGACCTTTTGCTTGAATAAACCTAATAAATTAATAAAAAATAAGGTCGAATAAGTTTATAAAATAAAATGTTTTTCTTTTTTTTCAATTTAACATATACAAACAAAAATTATTTGAAAGTAAATTTTTTCAATTCATAAGTAAAAACAAAATATATTTTGTCAAAACGAAAAAATGAACATTTGTAAGCAAACAAAAATATTGATACCTACATAGTTATAAGAAGCGATCCAACGGAAACGCTACGTAAAGAAAATAACAATATAGTTAATGATTTGTATAAAAATGATTACATAATTGCAAAACAAAAAAAATTGCTGTACTGTCCAGCGGCAACAGCGCCTAGAATATATGGCCTCCCTAAAATCCACAAAATAGGTGTACCCTTGCGTCCAATAGTAGCATCAACTAACGTTCCTTGTTACCAATTATATAAACATATAGGTAGAGTAATTAAATCCATAATTTCACCTCAATACAATATAAAGAACTCGAATCAATTGAAGGAACAAATACAACGTATAAAACTTCAAAATTTTAGTATCCTTTAAAGTATTATTAGGTATGACGACAGAGATGAATCTCTAAAAGCTTTCAATAATTACCATCCAAAAATCCAATTTACAGTAGAGATAGAAAGCAATAAATATATTGCTTTCTTGGACGCAATACTAATAAGACAAAAGTATAAAATAGTATTGGATTGGTACGCTAAAGACATTGCATCGGGTAGACTTATGAACTTTCATGCTTCACAACCCATTCAAACCTAACTCTACATTGAACACAATATTTACGAATATTAATGACAAATCAGACAAAACACAACAAAGCGATGTAGTCTATGAAATAAAATGTAAAGGGAACAATAAACAGAATTGTAACTTGTATATATTGGAGCAACGAAAAGAGCTTTACAGACAAGATTGAGAGAGCATAACAATGATATTTTAAAAAAGAAAGAAAGAACAGCATTAGCAAAGCACACTCTAGAAAGTGGTCACACACCTGATTTTAACAATGTTAAAATATTGGACAGAGAAAGCAAAGGAAGAAAATGATACACAATCGAAAGTCTTCAACAGTGCTATGAATCTGAAAGAGGACACAGATAACATCAGCCTAAGCTACAGAGTAGTTTTGAAAAATAAGCTTAGCTTAGTTAAAATTAGAATTATAAGTTTTTATACCCTTCACTAAAAAGTGAGAGGGTGTATTTAGGTTTGTCATTCCGTGTGTAATTTCTTCGATATCAATATGCAACCCCATAAAGTATATGTATTCTGGATCCTTATGAATAGCGATGACGATTGAGCGATGTCCCCAGAGGAGCTAGAGACTTCATTCTCGGACTGATGGATTGGAAATGAACTTAAATAGATTGGTATTGAAATCGGGAGAACGGTTTCAGAGCGGGGAAGCTTACACCTCAAGGCAAAATTAACACCAAAAACCAATTATTTTTTTGTTTACTTGTAAATTTAAACTATTTCATGCTTTGGGACTCCTCAATTGTCTATTTAAAACTAAAAAAAGAGAAATTTTTCCAGGGATGGAAATTCAAAAGTTTTTTTTGGCACATTCGGTATTTTGTGGTACATATAATAACTAAAACGTTTAAAAATTTTAAGTTTTTTTAAATTAAAACCGTTTTATTCATCATGAAGATTTGCATTATTAAATAAATTATAAAAGAACAAAATTTTTATCTAGGGTTCGGAAATTTAAATTGTTTAATACTTTAACATAACCAAAAGCAACTAACGTCTTTTCTTCCTAGTTAATTTAAATTTATATATTATAAGTTCTCATCCAGGGTTAGGAAATTCAAATTTTTTTTTATAAATTAACATAAGCAAAAAGAAACTAAACTTTTTTTTTTTTGTAGTTGAAACAATTTTTTTATTCTCGCAAAACTAAATTGGCATCAAAAACTAAAAAAATCAAAATTTCAATTTTAGGGTTGGATACTGCAATATTTTGTAGTACGTTAATATGACAAAAATAGTTACAAATTTGCAGTTTTTCTTAAATAAATCCTCTTTATACGTCATGAAGATTTGCATTGATAAAAAAAAATTCCAAAAAATTAAATTTTTTCTTCCAGAAGTGGGAAATTGGATTTTTTATGGCACATTTGGTATTTTGTGGTACATATAGTAACTAAAATGTTTAAAAATTTCAAGTTTTTCTTAATTATAACCGTTTTATACATCATGAAGATTTATAAAAGAACAAAATTTTCATCTAGGGTTCGGAAAATTAAATTGTTTAACACTATAACATAACCAAAAAGACACTAACGTCTTTTTTTTCCTAGTTAATATAATTTTTATATTTTTATTTTTTTAAATTGGTATCAAAAAAAAAAAAAAAATCTAACTAATTATTTCAGGGTTGGATAACTGTAATATTTTGTAGTACGTGATTATGACAAACAAGTTTCAAATGTGTAGTTTTTCTTAAATAAAACCGCTTTATACATTATGAAGATTTGCATCGGTAAAAAATAATTTTAAGAAAAATTAAATTTTCGCTTCCAAGGGTGGGAAATTGAAATTTTTTGTACATATATAAACCAAAAAACAACTAACGCCATGTTTTTTACTAATTAAAAATCTTTTTTAATTCAGGAAAATCAGAATTAGTATCAAATATTTTTAAAAAAATCTAAATTTCGATTCCTGGGTTGGATATTTGCGATAAAAGTATTTTATGCCTCATTAAGAGTTGCCTTGGTAAACAAAGAAACAAAAAATCATTTTTGTTTCCAGGGATCGGATACTAACGTCGTTTATTTCCCAATAAAAACAATTTTTTAATTTAGGATACATAAATTTTGTTTCAAAATTAAAAAAAATTAAACTTTTGACTCCAGGGTTGGATAAGTGCAATATTTTGTGGTACCTGAACGTGACCAAAATAGTTAAAAATTTTAAGTTTTTCTTAAATAAAACTATTTCATGCCTCATAAAGAGTTACCTAAGTAAAAAAGAAAAAGAAATTTCGCTTCCAGGGGTGGGAAATTTAAATTTTTTTATACATAAAGTAACAAAAAAGCAACTAAGGTCGTTTATTTTTACTGATTAAAACTATTTTTAAATTCAGAAAAAACAATGTTCGTATCAAATATAGAACTTTATATATATATATATATATATATATATATATATATATATATTGTATCACATGAAATTGAGAAGTTTCATGGTTACAAATTCGTAGTTTTCCTTAAATAAAACCGGTTTACACATTATGAAGATTTGCATTGGCAAAAAATATTTGCAAAATTAAAATTTCGTTTTCAGGGGTGTGAAATTTTTAAATTTTTTATTAATAAAAGTAACTAAAACTATTTCATAAATTAGAAAGCAGACAAACTTTGGTGAAGGGTATATAAGATTCGACAGCCGAATATAGCACTTTTACTTGTTATTTATGTTATTGATATAAATTCTTTTGCAAATTGTAAGTATTTATAATAGTATATTGGTGTGTATATTGTAATTATTTAAGTTTTTAATTTGAAATAGACAAACCTTTGAAAAAGTCAACAAAAAATTTACGAAACGTCGGGTTAAATATGTAATAAGAAAGTTTTTTATTGACATAAAAAAAGTTAGACCGAAATTAGCTAAAGACAGATTGTCAACAACAATTATAAACAAAAATATTATTATATCCTATAATTATATTACCGTTTTTACATAATAAATATCTATATGTTCTCATACTCAGCATTAGCTGTATCCGCCTTGAAATTAATTCTCTTATCTATTGGAACACTAATAATATGGTTCACCTCTAACGTGTATCTACGTTTATAATTAATCTCTGTATTTAAAATTGAGACATTATTAAAATTTGGAAAATGTTTAAAATTTACACAATGAGATACTAATCCGGTTTTTTTTTCTTTGAAGATATATTGTTTCTATATTTTTGATCTGTTCTATGCCCCGCTAATCTAGTTTTAAATTTATTTTTAGTTGTACCTACATATACTTTATCCTTGTAGTGGTAATAGTAGTGAAAATTCCGATAGAGTATATGTAGATACAACTAAAAACAAATTTGAATTTTAGAAATTCCCGCCTCATAGATTCTTATTTGTAATTTAGTCATTGTTTAATTACATTTTTCTGCATGAAAAAATTCCTAGCTCCTTTCAGAGCTCTGTCATAATTCCCTTATTCGAAAAGCGTGATGTTAATACTGTTATAACTTACAAAGCTTTTTCTCTATTTAATTATTTATATAAAAATCGTTACTGGAATACTTCTCAGTCGGATTAACAGCTGGGTTATTTTTAAAAGTCTGTTAAATATACTACGATTTTTCGTAGGATGTGAATATGAGCCCAATGTCGCTAAATGCAATCGAAAGCCTACTGACTTGCGCTTATTACTTAAAAACTTAACACGAAGTATGACAAATATATCTCTTAAATAAACAATATTTTAACAATATTTTTAATCTTGTTCTTTACACACTGTCGGCTTATGTCCACTAATAATCCATCAAACGGATTCATCAAGAGGATATTAATTTAAAGAGGATATTAGTTAAAAGCAAAGAAATTGTGTCCAAAGCAAAACCAATATACGAAAATCTTTGAAAAGTGGTTTTAATTTCCTATAAATTTCATTAACGCAAAGTGTTTTACAACATTAATGCCTAAGACTGGTTATAATAAAATTGATATTCATTGATTTTAAGGAGTTATATAAAATTAGGTGTCAATTGATTTTAAATGGTATTTTTATCGAAATTGAAAACCAAATACCTTTCCCAAAATTCTATAGAAACAAACAATTGGCGTTGTAGGTGACAAAATAAATTCAAAATAACATACATACAATATATATAGAGATATGAGTAATCACTTCAACAAGATTTCCTATTTATTGAATATTTGAGAGAACTTATAAGAAAAATAATCCTTTTTTATAAAAAGTTTCGTGGTTCCGAAAAGCACCGAGTGTTTTTAAAAATAGTTATAACATCTTGTACGACGGTAGTAGTGGTAATTATTGTCATCAAGCTCGTTCGCCACGAATTCGTCTGGCCAAATTAGTTTTACCGACTTCGTGAAGAACCATCGCAATAGTGCTGTGGAAACGCAATTCAGTTTTAAAATTTTGAGCAATTTCACAAACCAAATATTTCAAGGACAATTTGCGAATCAAACATTCACTATTTTTCATAGCGACGAATTTCATGTAAAACGACTGTGCCAAAACGAAAACGATGTGGTTACGTACAGCCGGTAGCTGGTACACTTTTACGAGCTGCCTTGTTTCCTAAACAAATAAAAAAGTAAAGAATAAAATATATTGTTTAAGAATAAAATATATTGTAAAAAATAAATTGTTTTAATAAAGTTGAAGAACTCAAAACAAAAACATTACCTGAAATCATTGAATATATTCCAATACTGCTTTTTCCCAAACTATTTGCATTATACTTCCATCGCCTCTTTGGCAAAACATTGCTTTCACGAACTTCATCCAATGCTACGTAATTTGTACCCAGTATTGAGTGACCCATATTTTCATTTTGATTTCTACTATTTGAGAAAGAAATTTTTATTAGGATGCCCAAATTTTAACCTTACGTTACAATATTTTGGTATCATTAAAGTGGCCCATCTTTTCATTGAAGTTGTATTCTATAAAACAGCGAGCCATTGAACAAATAATATATAGGCACACTATTCAGGCAGAATGGTATGCTATATTGAATATATAAATAAAGATTTGGGAGCTAAAGGTTCCTGTATGTTATTTGGCTCACTGTTTTATAGAAATACTAACACTTTGAGATTATATAATTAAACTATCAGAAACCAAAAACAATTATTTATTTTAAAATAAAACAGCATAATTTAATTTTTTTGAGTTACATATTTTACAAACTTATTCGACCTTAGTTTTTAATCATTCTTTTTTATTAATTATTATGTTTATTTAAGCAAAAGATCTATTATTTCTAATTTTTTATATAAAACTTTATATATTTATTCCAATATTTCGTCACTTTTTTCTTCAGGAATATGTAATTTGAAATAAAATGTTTTTTATATTTTATTTTTTTTTTTTTATGTTACAATTATTTTAAATCATTTAACAATTAATTCAAAATACAATGTCATTAATGCTATGCAATTCAGAAATAAAGTGAAACACTTAAGATTGTAGTATCTCTATTCCCCAGTATTCTAGTTGATGTTGCTATAGATATCACTGATAAGAAATTGAATTTAATATTGCAACATACAAATATGAGAAAGGAATTGTTTTTAAGTACAGTAAAATTATGTATAATTGATAGTAGCTATTTTCAATATAAGAATAAAACCTACATTCAACAAAAAGGACTTCCAATGGGTTCTCCAGTTTCACCAATTGTGGCTGATATTGTAATGGAAGAATTACTAGATGATTGCATAGAAAAATTATTGGTTAAACCAAAGGTTTTAACAAAATATGTTGATGATTTATTCTGTGTTATTTCAGAAAGAAATATAGAAATAATGTTATCAACATTTAATAGTTTTCATCCAGATATTAAATTTACAATTGAAAAAGAAAGTAATTCTAAACTACCATATTTAGATACATTAGTAATTAAAAGAAATAATTGCTTGTTAATAGATTGGTATAAGAAACCAACTTCTTCAGTTAGAATAATACAGCTAAAAATCTTATAGAAAGAATATTATCAGTAAGTGATATTGAGTTTCATAGTAAGAATATAAAAATTATTAGAAATATATTAATAAATAATAGTTTCCCCAATTACTTAATTTCCAAATTAATAAGACAATATAGATATAACAGAAGGAATGTAGATGTTTTTTTCTGAAATAAAAATATATAAATCTTTAACATATGATAAATATATAGAATGGCATAGAACTTTTAGAAAGATCAAATATAGTTAATCAAATTCCTTGTGGTGATAATAGTAGTGAAAATTGTAATAAAATATATGTAGGTACAACTAAAAATAAATTTAAAACCAGGTTAGCAGATCATAGAACAGAACAAAAATATAGAAACAATATTTCTTCACCAAAACAGCATTAGTATCTCACTGTGTAAATTTGAATCATATTCCAGATTTTAATAATGTTTAAATTTTAAATACAGAGAATAATTATAAACGTAGATACATGTTAGAAATGCTACATATTATTAATGTTCCAATAGATAAGAGAATTAATTTTAAGGCAGATAGAGCTAATGTTGCTCATACATATAGATATTTATTAAATAAAAACGGAAATTAAATTATAGGATATAATAATATTTTTGTTTGCTTACATACACATTTGTAATATTGTTCAATTTTTCGTTTTGACAAAAATATTTTGTTTGTATTTGTGAATTGAAAAATTTTATTTCAAATAATTTTTTTTGTATATGTACATATGTTAAATTGAAAAAAGAAAAAAATTTAATTTTAAATTACATATCCCTGAAGAAGCTACACAAAGAAGTAGCGAAATATTGGATTAATAAACACAATTTTTATATAAAAAATAAAAAATAATAGACCTTTTGCTTGAATAAACCTAATAAATTAATAAAAAATAAGGTCGAATAAGTTTATAAAATAAAATGTTTTTCTTTTTTTCAATTTAACATATACAAACAAAAATTATTTGAAAGTAAATTTTTTCAATTCATAAGTAAAAACAAAATATATTTTGTCAAAACGAAAAAATGAACATATGTAAGCATGATTCCTACATAGTTATAAGAAGCGATCCAACGGAAACACTACGTAAAGAAAATAACAAGATAGTTAATGATTTGTATAAAAATGATTACATAATTGCAACACAGAAAAAATTGCTGTACTGTCCAGCTGCATCAGCGCCTAGAATATATGGCCTGCCTAAAATCCACAAAATAGGTGTACCCTTGCGTCCAATAGTAGCATCAACTAACGTTCCCTGTTACCAATTATATAAACATATAGGTAGAGTAATTAAATCCATAATTTCACCTCAATACAATATAAAGAACTCGAATCAATTGAAGGAACAAATACAACGTATAAAACTTCAAAATTTTAGTATCCTTTAAAGTATTATTAGGTATGTTATTAGGTATGACGACAGAGATGAATCTCTAAAAGCTTTCAATAATTACCATCCAAAAATCCAATTTACAGTAGAGATAGAAAGCAATAAATATATTGCTTTCTTGGACGCAATACTAATAAGACAAAAGGATAAAATAGTATTGGATTGGTACGCTAAAGACATTGCATCGGGTAGACTTATGAACTTTCATGGTCGCAAATAATAAACACAGCTAGAAGTGTCATCTCTCGAGTTCTGAGGACTACTGACGAGCAATTTCACACCAACAACACCAAGAAAATTACAGACATACTCACAAACAACAGTTTTCCGCTGAAACTTATAAACAAAATTGATATACGAAGAAAAGTCAAGAAAAATAAATAATAACAATGATGACGATACAATAGAAGGCAATAATTTTCACAGTGTAACATTCATACCAGGTTTAACAGACAGTCACAGTTTAAAAACATTATTGAAAACAACAACAACAAATGTAAAATTTGCATTCAAACCTAACTCTACATTAAACACAATATTTACGAAAATTAAGGACAAAGCAGACCAAACACAACAAAGCGATGTAGTCTATGAAATTAAATGTAAAGGGAACAATAAACAGAATTGTAACTTGTATATATTGGAACAACGAAAAGAGCTTTAGAGACAAGATTGAGAGAGCATAACAGTGATATTTTAAAAAAGAAAGAAACAACAGCATTAGCAAAGCACACTCTAGAAAGTGGTCACACACCTGATTTTAACAATGTTAAAATATTGGACAGAGAAAGCAAAGTAATAAAATGATACGCAAT
This sequence comes from Linnaemya vulpina, assembly GCA_963675445.1. NCBI lineage: Eukaryota > Metazoa > Arthropoda > Insecta > Diptera > Tachinidae > Linnaemya > Linnaemya vulpina. The sequence continues at coordinate 55,627,493 of OY776278.1, forward strand.
CGAAAGTCTTCGTATACAACAAGACATCAACAATGCTATGAATCTGAAAGAGGACACAGATAACATCAGCCTAAGCTACAGAGTACTTTTGAAAAATAAGCTTAGCAGATAAATTAGAATTATAAGTTTTTATACCCTTCACAAAAAAGTGAAAGGGTATATTTAGGTTTGCCATTCCGTGTGTAATTTCTTCGATATCAATATGCGACCCCATAAAATATATGTATTCTGGATCCTTATGAATAGCGATGACGATTGAGCGATGTCCGTCTGTCTGTAAGTGAAATCGGTTTTCCAAGCCCCCAGAAGAGCTAGAGAGATGGATTGGAAATGAATTTAAATAGAGTGGTATTGAAATCGGGAGAACGGTTCCAGAGCTGGGAAGCTTACACCTATTTCTCAACGCAAAATTAACACCAAAAACCAATTATTTTTTGGTTTATTTGTAAATTGAACCTATTTCATGCTTTGGGACTCCTCAATTGTCTATTTAAAACTAAAAAAAGAGAAATGTTTCCAGGGATGGAAAATCAAAAGTTTTTTTTGGCACATTCGATTTTTGTGGTACATATAATAACTAAAACGTTTAAAAATTTTAAGTTTTTTTTAATTAAAACCGTTTTATTCATCATGAAGATTTGCATTATTAAATAAATTATAAAAGAACAAAATATTTATCTAGGGTTCGGAAATTTAAATTTTTTAATACTTTACCATAACCAAAAAGCAACTACCGTCTTTTTTTCCTACTTAATTTATATTTATATATATAAAGTTCTCATCCAGGGTTAGGAAATTCAAATTTTTTTTATAAAATAACAAGCAAAAAGAAACTAAACTTTTTTTTTTGTAGTTAAAACATTTTTTTTATTCTCGCAAAACGAAATTGGTATCAAAAACTAAAAAAAATCAAAATTTCAATTTTAGGGTTGGATACTGCAATATTTTGTAGTACGTTAATATGACAAAAATAGTTACAAATTTGCAGTTTTTCTTAAATAAATCCTCTTTATACGTCATGAAGATTTGCATTGATAAAAAAAATTCCAAAAAATTAAATTTTTTCTTCCAGAAGTGGGAAATTGGATTTTTTATGGCACATTTGCTATTTTGTGGTACATATAGTAACTAAAATGTTTAAAAATTTTAAGTTTTTCTTAATTATAACCGTTTTATACATCATGAAGATTTGCATTAATAAAAAATTATAAAAGAACAAAATTTTCATTTAGGGTTCGGAAATTTAAATTTTTTAATACTGTTACGTAAAAACGTTTTATTACTTATCCTTTAAGGATTCGTTTTATTGCATCAAACTAAAACACGGACAAATTAATTTTAGAAATATAATGCGGCAACACTTTATTTATTACTTTATTAACACGAGTATTTGTACCACTCAACACTTAGCGTTGTTAACACGTCTATATTTGAAATCACACTCACTCGCTGAGCTCTGGCAGCGCCTTTATATAGCAAAAATGACGTCGTCTGGTAACTTCGCGAAGCTTCTGGGCATGGTGGTTGTACTTTACTTGACATGTAGCTATATACGTGTGTTTGTATACATGACAACGCTGACTTGTATGAGTGGTTGTATGGATGAGTGTTCTGTGTGTTGTGTGTTTTGTTTCTTCTTCTATTATGTGTATATGGTTGTGTATACTTGTAAACCTGTTTAGCTTTTTTAGCAGCGAATACTTGCATACAAGATCATTAAGAATAACATCTCTTAGCATTTATGTTGCTAGGTTTTTCGCTGTTGTTGTTTACACTTATTATTGGCACAGCCTCGAATGATCTTGTATATTCTGGAGTATTCCATTTCCGTTAATTTGAATATTATCTATATTTTGTTGACCAGGGTTGTAACATTTTGACAACTAGAGATTAATTGGCAGTGCTGCCAAGTACATATAGCCACATTGTCGTTTTATTTAAATCTATTTCTAATCTTTGTAACAATACTATAACATAATCAAAAAGCAAATAACGTCTTTTTTCCCAGTTAATATAATTTTTTTATTTTAATTTTTTTTAAATTGGTATCAAAAATTTAAAAAAATCAAAATTTTGATTTCAGGGTGTGATAACTGTAATATGTTTTAGTACTTGATTACGACAAACAGGTTTAAAATGAGTAGTTTTTCTTAAATAAAACCGCTTTATACATTATGAAGATTTGCATCGGTAAAAAATAATTTAAAAAAATTTAAATTTTCGCTTCCAGGGGTGGGAAATTGAAATTTTTTTCCATATATATAAACCAAAAAGCAACTAACGCCACGTTTTTTACTAATTAAAAATCTTTTTTAATTCAGGAAAGTCAGAATTAGTATCAGATATAAAAAAAAATCTAAATTTAGATTCCTGGGTTGGATATTTGCGATATATTTTGATACATGAGAGTAACCAAAAAGGTTACAAATTTCTTCTTAAATAAAACTATTTTATGCCTCATCAAGAGTTGCCTTGGTAAAATTGAAATTGAAATTTTTTTATGCATAAAAGAAACCAAAAAACATAAATTTTGTTTCAAAATTGAAATAAAATCAAAATTTTGACTCCAGGGTTGGATATCTGCAATATTTTGTGATACCTGAACGTGACCAAAACAGTTATAAATTTTAAGTTTTTCTTAAATAAAACTATTTCATGCCTCATTAAGAGTTACTTAAGTAAAAACAAAAAAAAAATTCGCTTCCAGGGGTGGGAAATTGAAATTTTTTATACATTGAAGTAAAAAAAAAGCAACAAACGTCGTTTATTTTTACTCATTAAAACTATTTTTAAATTCAGAAAAAACAATGTTCTTATCAAATATATATATATATATATATATATATATATATATATACATATATATTGTATCACATGAAATTGGTAACTTTCATGGTTACAAATTTGTAGTTTTTCTTAAATAAAACCGCTTTATACATTATGAAGATTTGCATCGGTAAAAAATAATTTAAAAAAAAATTAAATTTTCGCTTCCAGGGGTGGGAAATTGAAATTTCTTCCATATATATAAACCAAAAAGCAACTAACGCCACGTTTTTTACTAATTAAAAATCTTTTTTAATTCAGGAAAATCAGAATTAGTATCAAATATTTAAAAAAATCTAAATTTAGATTCCTGGGTTGGACATTTGCGATATATTTTGATACATGAGAGTGACCAAAAAGGTTACAAATTTCTTCTTAAATAAAACTATTTTATGCGTCATTAAGAGTTGTCTTGGTAAAATTGAAATTGAAATTTTTTTATGCATAAAAGAAACCAAAAAAACATAAATTTTGTTTCAAAATTGAAATAAAATCAAAATTTTGACTCCAGGGTTGGATAAATGCAATATTTTGTGATACCTGAACGTGTCCAAAACAGTTATAAATTTTAAGTTTTTCTTAAATAAAACTATTTCATGCCTCATTAAGAGTTACTTAAGTAAAAACAAAAAAAAATTTCGCTTCCAGGGATGGGAAATTGAAATTTTTTATACATTGAAGTAAAAAAAGCAACAAACGTCGTTTATTTTTACTCATTAAAACTATTTTTAAATTAAAAAAAAACAATGTTCTTATCAAATATAGAACTTTATATATATATATATATATATATATATATATATATATATATTTATATATATATATATATATATATATATATATATATTTATATATATATATATATATATATATATATATATATACTACATATATATTGTATCACATGAAATTGGTTACAAATTTGTAGTTTTCATTAAATAAAACCGGTTTACACATTATGAAGATTTGCATTGGCAAAAAATATTTGAAGAAATTAAATTTTCGTTTCCAGGGGTGGGAAATTTTTAAATTTTTTATTAATAAAGGTAACCAAAAAATGCAACTGAAGTTGCCTTTTTTTTTGTTTTTTGCTAACTGAAAATATTTCATAAATTAGAAAACAGACAAACTTTGGTGAAGGATATATAAGATTCGACACAGCCGAATATAGCACTTTTATTTGTTATTTATGTTTTTGATATAAATTCTTTTGGAAATTGTAAGTATATATAATAATATATTGGTGTGTATATTATAATTATTTAAGTTTAAGAAATAGACAAACCTTTGAAAAAGTCAACAAAAAATTTACGAAACGTCGGGTTAAATATGTAATAAAAAAGTTTTTTATTGACATAAAGAAAGTTAGACCGAAATTAGCTAAAGACAGATTGTTAACAACAATTATAAACAAAAATATTATTATATCCTATAATTATATTACCGTTTTTACATAATAAATATCTATATGTTCTCATACTCAGCGTTAGCTGTATCCGCCTTGAAATTAACTCTCTTATCTATTGGAACACTAATAATCTGGTTCACCTCTAACGTGTATCTATGTTTATAATTAATCTCTGTATTTAAAATTGAGACATTATTAAAATTTGGAAAATGTTTAAAATTTACACAATGTGATACTAATCCGGGGTTTTTTTTCTTTGAAGATATATTGTTTCTATATTTTTGATCTGTTCTATGCCCCGCTAATCTAGTTTTAAATTTATTTTTAGTTGTACCTAAATATACTTTATCCTTGTAGTGGCAATAGTAGTGAAAATTCTGATAGAGTATATGTAGGTACAACTAAAAATAAATTCGAATTTTATAAATTCCAGCCTCATGGATTTTTATTAGTAATGTATTCATTGTTTAACTACATTTTTCTACATGAAAAATTCCTAGCTCCTTTCAGAATTCTGCAATAATTCCTTTATTCGAAAATGGCGATGTTAATACTGTTTTAACTTACAAAGGCTTCTCCCTATTGAATTATTTACATAAAAATTTTTACCGGGATACTTTTGAGTCAGCTGAGTTATTTTTAATACTCTGTTAAATATACATATTACGATTTTTCGTAGGATGTGCAAATATTGCACATGCACGTTTTTTCTGAGAAAGTATTTGCGCATAACTTAAAAACTATGAATATGCGCCCAATATCGCTACCTGCAATCGAAAGCTTACTAAATTACACTTATTACTTAAAAACTTAACAATTTTATATATGCAGAAGATTCATTTGTTGTTGGATATGCACGAAGTATGACAAATATATCTCTTAAATATACAATATTTTAACAATATTTTTAATCTTGTTCTTTACACACTGTCGGCTTGTGTCCACTAATAATCCATCAAACGGATTCATCAAGAGGATATTAATTTAAAGAGGATATTAGCAACTGAAATTGTGTCCAAAGCAAAACTAATATACGAACATCTTTGAAAATTGGTTTTAATTTCCTATAAATTTCATTAACTCAAAGTGTTTTACAACATTAATGCCTAAGACCGGTTATAATAAAATTGATATTCATTGATTTTAAGGAGTTATATGAAAATTAGGTGTCAATTGATTTTAAATGATATTTTTATTGAAATCCAAAACCAAATACCATTCCCAATATTCTATAGAAACAATTGGCGTTGTAGATGACAAAATAAATTCAAAATAACATACATACAATATATATAGAGATATGAGTAATCACTTCAACAAGATTTCCTATTTATTGAATATTTGTGAGAACATATAAGAAAAATAATTCTTTTATATAAAAAGTTTTGTGGTTCTGAGAAGGACCGATTGTTTTTAAAAATGGTTATAACATCTTCTACGACGGTAGTAGTGGTAATTATTGTCATCAAGCTCGTTCGCCACGAATTCGTCTGGCCAAGAGAATATAGATGGTGCAGAAATTGGTATTTACTAAGAGACCAACCAAATAAGCTTTACCGGCTTCCTTAAGAACCATCGCAACAGTGCTTTTGAAAAGCAATTGTTTTAAAATCTTGAACGATTTCACAAACCAAATGTTGGAAGGACAATTTGCGAATCAAGCATTCACTACATTTTTCATAGCGACGAATTTCATGCAAAACTACTATGCCAGGACGAAAACGATGTGGTTTCGTACAGCCGCTAGCTGGTACACTTTTACGAGCTGCCTTGTTTCCTAAACAAGTAAAAAAAATAAAAACAGAAATTGTTTTAATAAGGTTGAAGAACTCAAAACAAAAACATTGCCTGAAATCATTGAATATAGTTCACTAATGTTTTTCCCCAAACCATTTTCATTTGACTTTCATCGCTTCTTTGGCAAAACACTGCTTTCACGAACTTCATCCAATGCTACGTAATTTGTACCCAGTATTGGAGGATTTGACTCAATTTCGGAAACAGTATTTCACTGATTATTTGCCAGGACTAATATATACTGAAAATGGCAAAATAGAAATACACTATTTACTTAAGTCTGTCCATACGTATACCTGCCGCCCAAACCATTGTAAAGTAGTAAAAGTCTTGTTATACGCAGATGATATCATCTTACTGTCTGACTCTCCTGATGGCTTGCAGAACATGATTGATGCTCTACACAATTATTGTATAAATTTAGGTCTAAAAATTAATATGGCTACGTCTAACGTGATGGGGTTTCGAACAAGTAGTAAACATGGTCGTAAGCTTTCATGGAAATATGGTAATTGTGTGATCGATGTGGTCAACGAATATAAATATCTTGGTATTACGTTAACGTACAATTTAACCTTCAAGAAACATCTTGAGACAAAACTTCCATCCTCCAAAAGGGCCATTAATTCCACTTGGTTAAGTTATATTCGCCACCCGAAAATTTAATTTTCAAACAAACTCAAAATATGCTGCAAAATCCTTAATGTTTTATGGTGCTCAGATATGGGGATTTAATACATACGATGAAGTAGAGAAATTCCTAAGATATTTCCTCAAGAAAAGTTTATTTCTTCCTATGAAAACACACAATTATATGTTGCATATTGATTCATATGCGTTCTTCCAACGCCCTCTTTAAAGATTTGGGTAGGGATGAAATTTGTGACCTTACCACTTGATGATCACAAATTAGCGACAATCCAATATCTTGTAAAAGCCCAAAACGTCTTATAGTTTTGGTGGGAAAGTCACTTGCAAGAACCACTAATGAATTAATGCCAGATGTATTGATAATATGGTAAAATACTTCTAGAGGCCATCGAAAACTTATTTTGGATACATCGTAAGTACCACAAATCTGATCTACAACATCTCCTTTTGTCATGTTGTAGAACAAACTAGTGGCTGGTTTCTTATGTCCTGGTTGCACCTCAGTAATAGAGTCATCGTTATCGTGCATAGTTGACAGAACCAAGACATTCTTGTGTTTCTTAGGCCAATAACCGGTAAGCGTCATATCTTTTCTAGCATGGAAAGCAAACAAAATTGTGCCAATACTTCGCTTAAGCTTAAATCAATCAGGAATTTCGTGCTTGTTGTTTTTTCAGTGTTCCAACCAGAGTTAGCTTTTCCTTTAATAGCTTTTTTGGAATACTCGTGTACCAATTATCAGTAGTAATATTCCCCTTATGTGACCCTTTCAGTGGCTCACATAAGCGCATAACAATGCTTTCGCCTGTGTATGTACTTTTATATGGGCCTTCTGGCTGAACTCCTAAGTATGGCTCAATATCAAAGGTATAAAATTTTCTGGCATCACAGATGGCAAAAAATTTAATGCCATATTTTGCCGGTTTATTTGGCATATATTGACGAAAGTTGCATTTGCATCTAAACTTCACCAGTTGTTCATTCATTGTGGCATATTCTCCAACACAATAATTCGTTTTACAGTTTTCTCGAAACTTCAAATATACTGCGAATATGAGTAAATTCATCTATCAATTTCCTTTCATATCGGTCGTTTCTCTTGCCAAAACGTAAGCAACGCAACCAAAAATAAAACCGGTTGTAGCTCATAGTTTTGGAAAAAGCTTCAATACCAAGTCGGTCTGTATTCCACAAATCCTACACACACTACTTAAGATAATAAGTCACATTAGAGCTTTGATCTCTGTTATATTAGTTGGCTTACAGTCACACTCACGGTCAAAATTATTAATAATATAAGATAAGTAATCATTTGTGCATTCAGTGATTTCTTCCAGCATCTCCAATGTTACAAACAACTGAAAGCATTCGATGGGTGATTTTGCGAGAGCCAGAAAGATGTGCGATAATACTTTGTGCTCGTGTTCGTACTGAAGAAGTTAACTTTTCCTTATAATACCTTGTAGTTCCATCGTGACCCATAAAATAAAGTCTTTGCTGATCTGTGGATACTGCCTCTGTTTCTTCCTCGCTGCTCAGTTCATTTTCCGTTTCACTATTAGATTCGTTAATAAGAACATGAACGATTTTGTTTGCTATCACTTGTATCACCAGTACCATCAACTTCTAAATTCTCTTTGTCAAGAATCATTTTCAGTATCCTTTCTTGCTCTTTTTCCAGCCATCTTCAAAAATTAGATTTAATTTTGTAAACTAGACTAATAATTCAAATGTGATATTTACTTTGCTTTTAGAAATTTTGTGCGCTAATTAAAATCATCCGTTCGCTCTTGTGTTTTTTCTTTACTGATTACTCAGTGAATATAAGGCATGCAATATAAAAATATTGTCACAACTCAACTTTACATAGCTATATTATAAAACAAAGTAAAAACCGTTATAACTGTTCAATTTAAGCTATGTACGTATAATTGTACTAAATTTGTGCTGAATAGAATTAAAAAGTGGTTATTTTTACTAACGCGGATACTCGCGGGGTGCAAAAAACACCCCAGCAAAAATTGAAGGTGCTCCCTCTTCTCAAAAACATGCTATTTAAGGAAGTGGCATCAATCATATGATGAAGTAGTTCATTATGTTCAGCTATTAGAAAAACTGGGAACAAGACTTGTTGGAAAAAAAGATATAGCATAACTCATGGGGTGTAATTTACACCCCGCGCGAGTAATGGCGGGTTAAGTACATTTTAAAAAACGTATAAAAGCTTTCAGAAAAGAAATTAAACATCTGATGGCAATACTGCTATTTGGTATTTCACTACGAAGCTTTTACTTCCAAACGAAAAAAGAAAATGACCTCAATTTAGAGTTTAAACGTTTGGCTAGATATTGATTGCCTTCTAACGTAATTTAGTTTTATGAACAGGGTATGTACTTTAAATTATTAAAAATAAATTATGTTCTACAATTTTTTTTTTTGTTTTAACTCAAATGAATTATCTTATTTCTAACAAATTGTATATTACTTTTAAAAAAATTGATATTCCTCTCGGTTTTAATCCTGTTCAGTAACATATTATACACTTTTAGTCCTTCAACAAAAACTGATCTTTGCATTGCTGTTGCTATTTTCTGCATTTCGAAGATTGTATGGTTGTACTTCAGGAGCGATTCCAATTTTCATTTTCTGAATAAAGTTAAGAGTATTAAGTTTTAACCTCTATTGTATGTTCAGCCATTTTAGTGTATTGAGCATCATTTGTATTGCTGTGTATATAAGTACAAGTATGGGCAAATGCAAAATGAAAATGCAAAAAGAGCGAACGATGTGTACATACACAAAATTGATGAGCGAAGTAGAGAACGAAATTGTGCTTAGTCTAACAGAAAATTCCGAACGAAGCAGACGTTCGTCGGATGTCATTAAATGAGAAGAAAAACAAACTAATACCATGACACACATGCCAAGCTTTCAATGTAGTGGTGCCCATACCTGTGTATATATTACATTTTAATATAGAACGCTTTGCTCTATTTTGTACTCTTTGTAGCGTATGGTAAATGTTGTGTAGGTAATCTTGAATGGTTTGGCATTTCGAATGGGTACAACAGGGTATATAAGTATGTATATAGTTCGTAATCATTCTCCTGAACATTATGTATTGTGTAGTTGTTGTGTATTTAATTTGAATATCAACACCATAACTTCGGGGTTTAGTGACATTTGAATATGAAAAATATGCAAGTATAAATAAATTCAAGGCTATTACTGCAGTGGACGTTGACTTATGAATGTAAGTGTTTCTAAGAAGGGGTTTTCTATCTGTATGTCGTGTCAGGTAGTAATTGTAATTTAGGTTCACGATATGAGCTAGAGTCAGATGAATATAATATGATAGTGAAAGATAATGTTTAGGTACATAATTTAAATATTTTTAGGGCGAACTGAAAGTTTTGGGGGGAAGATAGAAAGCTTAAAAAAAAGTCAAATGAGTTTAAGAAAGACTGGCGAAAGAAGCACACTACTACAGTAGCAGAAAACTTTAAAATTAAATATATATATATATATATATATATATATGTATATATATATATATATATATATATATATATATATATGTATATATATACATATATATATATATATATATATATATATATATATATATATATAAATATATATACATATATATATATGTATATATATATATATATATATATATATATATATATATAATACATATATATTTCACCAAATTTTATATGCGTATTCAGTAGGTCTGAGAATCGGCTACTATCTATTTTTCATACCCCTAAGTGATAAGGGTTGTTCACCCTTAAAACTTTTTTTTAAATTTTTGGACGAAATATTTTGTTTTTATATTTTTATAATGTGGCATTAAAAATACATACAACCCTAAATTTTTACTTTTTTATTACCAAGCCCTATTTTTTTATAGCCATTTTAGAAATTTAATCATTATTCATCCCGCTCGATAACTGATCAATTATAGTGTTTTTAACTGTACTTCGATTAAAGCTTCCCTTAGCTTATGGCAATTCTAAAAATTTTTTTTATGAAAATAAACATTTATTTTTATTATTAAAGTTTAATCCCGATATCGTTCATAGCGCTCCATGCCTATTTCACGCATATACCACATAGTTACACACTTATAATAAGTAAGTTACTTTTTGTCTACACTAGAATTTATCTAGAAACTAGAAATAATTTATAAGGCAAAACAACGTTTGCCGGGTCAGCCTATTACTTGTATATAATATATACATATAATAGGCTGACCCGGCAAACGTTGTTTTGCCTTATAAATTATTTCTAGTTTCTAGATAAATTCTAGTGTAGACAAAAAAATATATATACTATATATATACACGGATTATATAAACAAGGGTCTTATTATCAGTAAAAGAAGCCAAAGGTCAAACAAGCCAAGTTTATTATCAATAAAAGAAGTCAAGGGTCAAACAAGCCGGATTTATTATCAATAAAAGAAGTCAAGGGTCAAACAAGCCGGGTTTATTACCACAGAGAGGAGTCAACCCATCCAGAGTACTGGTCGTAAAGTGGAAACCAATACGGTACGGAATCTAGAGGGTCATTGACGGAAACGTTTACCGCAAAAGAGGCAAACCCGATCCACTGTGGAGAGAAAAATATACTGGTCAGCCAAGGTGCCGTACATTCAGTAAATCGTGCTAAATTGGTGAGTTCGTTCCATTTAAGTTTCGTCGAAATACAAGTGAGTGTAATATTTATGCGGGTAAATTCAATCACATGTGATTGCTTGCAACAGAAACTAATGTGTGTAGGACAGCCAGTCGATGTAAAATTAAAGAATATATAAAAAAAGGAGAACAAAGACATTATAATTAAGTAGGAAATTATACCATTTTAAATTAAGAATAATAAAAGATATTACTGTTAAGGAATAATTTAGTGTGTTGTGGTTTGTGTGTGCAACCCATAGAGATATATGTTAGCCCAAAAATACCATTGTCACGTCGGGAGTGTTGTTAGTGTTAGAAAAACAAAATCAGATGTATTCTCTTATATAGTCCATTTTAGAGAGCTCACATATACTACGTTTATACGCACGTCTTATTTGCAAATAAAAAAGAAAAATGTTGCCGTATAACTTTTTTATTGTAACTTATTAACGCAATTAACAAGTCGTGAATAACGACACTATTTCCAAATAAAAAGTAACACGTTGCCACTTCATGAATATTTTTTGTGCTTCTTATGATAGCAGCTTACCAAACAATCATATTTGTCACCTAGCATCACTAACAATAACATAAGTTCTGATTGCAATTTCCCAACAGTGAATTAGTCAGTCAGTGAATTAGTCATTTGCAAATAAGACATGCGTATAAACGTGGTAATAAATAGATATAAAGTTTGAGAAGTATGTTCGTGCGTTTGCCTGTTCTTTAGTTTGTTGACAGGAGAAGGTTAGGTAATTTTGGGATTTATTAGGAAAAGTGTATTATTGTTAATCGTAAATATAAATTAAATAGGTTACTTACTATGAGTTTTTCTTCTTACTTTTCCGTGAATACGTCAATTTAATAAATTTAAAGTTGGATATTTATAACATAAAAACTAATAAATTATGATTCCTTGTGACTGAGGTACCCTATAAAAATGTGTGGATGTGGTGTGGTAAGTGTGGTGGTGGTGGTGACAAAAAATTTCTATTTGCATAAGGGGTAACACATTAAGTATAAATTATGTTACTAAGGCGGGGTGGGCAGCTAGTCGGGACCAAGATACATCTTTTTTCCAAAATCTACTTACAATATGTTTGATTGTAGGTTAGTTTTGTTGTAGTCTGTCCGGAAGGAGTTTCTCACAAGTTGTTGCAATCTGTTGTTCGGGTTAGTGCGGCTTACTGGATGTACGTAATTGGGTTAATGAGATATGGCGCCCAAACTGAGAGGAAGAAAAAAAATTAATAAAGTTATAATCAAATTAGTATTTTAAATATGTAGTTCGTGGCATGGCTGTCATCAACTGCGCAGACCATTTGCATGACTACGGAATAAATAATTAATATCTTTAGTATATTGAATAATGTACGATTAGTGCTGTTAATCGTATTTCATGTTTAGTGATTGGAAAAGTAAGGCACATGACAAGTAGAGGTCATGTTTGCTTAATGATACTAGTAAATTACCAGTGACCTGATGCATGCATATATGTGTTATAACATCAGAACCACTGGACTAAATATTTGAAAACATCGAAGTAGGATTTAATGAATACAAGGAAATGTTAAGGCATATGACCGGAGAAACATGATCATATTTGCTTAATTAGTTACTTGATCAATTTTACATATTGTAACATAATGGCCTGGGCCCTATTTCACTAAACTACAATTCTACAAGTTACAATTACAAGTCTAATTCTTACAAATGCTGATGAATATTGTTTCATTAACATTTTCACAACAATTGTAGATTTTTTCATTTGTAAACTATAATTTCTACAATTACAATTTCCACAATTGCAATAAAATAAAACGTTTTGATAAATTAAATAATGTGTGAATATATGTGTATTAGAGTACTCATGAAATACGTGAAAATTTCAAAAGTTATATATTTCAAATACTTTTGTAGCTGGGATCTGTAATTCTAATGTTTTCATCTTCTTCAGTGCGTGAAAAATTACAAAGAGTGGCCATTTCCAGGCTCACCCGAAAACAATTTAAAACTGGGAATTTTTCCTTTAATATGCCAATTGCATTTTCCACAACCCTTCTTATTGATTTGTATGCATTGAGGAATCTTCTGTTATTTGATAACGGAGGAATTAGCCAATCTTTTAGCGGATATGCTGAATGCCTAAAATGATTCCGTTCTGTCGTAGATATGTAAATTGTAAAAATCACTTCTAGCCACAAACTTGTAATTGTAGTTTTATGAAACACAATTATTCACAATTTTACAAGCAAAAACACTTGTAATTGTAAACTTGTAGCTTAGTGAAATAGGGCCCTGGTGTACAGTATCTAAAAGTATAGGGAATTAGTGCAATTTTGTTCTAGAAAAAGGGGGTTTTACTACAATTAATCAGTCTGTGACATAGATAGGAAGCTAGAATTAAAACATTTGTTTGTTTTAATATTGAAACATTTACAAACTTACCACCACATTTAAGAAATATTCATACACATATTATATATATTAAAAAAATAATAAAAAAATTAAATAAAAATATATTAAGAGAAAAGAAAATACGGATATAAATGTATGTATATACAAAACTAATGGTACTAAGAATATTAATAATAATAATTTATAGTCATACAGATACGTAATATCTTAGCTTTACTGTTGAGTTATTTTTAAATACTTATACATACCACTGATAAAGCAGTCATGGCCGACCCAAAAGGTAACGGTCGATAGATTTTGATTTAAATAGAGCAGGAGTGGCATCAACGTTTTTACATTCTTCGCGTTAGTCTACAGTTTTTCAGGTGCTGAAAATGAGGATAGGGATAAGAAAATTATAGCAGAAATTAAGGTACACATAGTTTCTAAAATATATATACGACAGGTATATAGTTGTTTTTTTATCAGCTTTTGACACATTTTTTAACAGATATGTGTCTAAATATTAATCTTAAAACGTATAACAAATAAACAAATTAAATTTTGGAAAAAAATAACTAGCACAAAATTAAAGAGTCTAAAAAACCCACAAAATATAAACTAAATTATATATGCAAGTGCTTGTGCAAAATAAAACAACTTATTTTAATACTCGTAAAATAGACTGAAATGGCAAATCTGCAAAGTTACACAAGTATACATACCCACATCTTCTCTTGATGTACCGTTATTAATGTAGCAAAAGTATTCATGAGCGCACATTTAAATCATTTCTAGCAGTTGTGTGTGTACGGTTTTAATAAGATTTTTCTACGTTTGACTCCAAATTAAATAAAAAACGCAAAAAATTTTAAAAACTAAAGACATTTCAGAAGACATTCGCAAAATGGTTGCAAAATTAAAAAAAGAAGGGAAATCTTTGAAAGATGTAAGTGAATTATTGGTTTTAGAAAAGCCTACAGTCCAGACAATCTTAAGGAATTTCGAAAAAAAATGGCAATTTTATAGCAAACATCGTTCTGGCCGCCCTTCCAAACTTACCCACAGAATGCAGCGCACAGTTATTCGAGCAATTAAGAAAAATACAAAGGAAATTGTGGTATCTAATCTTGGCATTAAGGTAAGTAACCAAAAAATTCGCCGATGCACAAAAAAAACCGTTTTGTTAGTATACTAAAAATCATGAAAAAGTCCATTTGAGTGATCCGAAATTTTGGGAACTCGCCATATTCGCGGACGAGTGCAAATTTATGGTTTTTGGAGGAGATGGACGCTCCAAGGTTGGGAGAAAACCAGGTGAAGAATTTGTGCACCAAAACGTTAATTCTACGGTAAAGCATAGAGGAGGTTCTCTTATGGAGTGGGGATGTATGGCTGCTGGAGGTGTTGGTTGTAGAGGGTACTATGGATAATATCATGTATATAGACATGCAATATTTGTACAGGATAACGATCCGAAGCATTCTTCGAAAATCGTGAAGGAATTGATACTATACAATGTAAAAACACATTAGAGCACCCACCTCAATGACCCGATTTAAATATAATTGAACATTTATGGGAGCACCTTTAACGCGTAGCAAAAAAGAGAAGAGTAACGTCCATCCACACATTCAAACAGACCTTGATTGAAGCGTGGAATTTAGTTTCGTCTGACGCGATAAAAAAATTAGCATTATCCATGCCTACAAGATTATCTGCTATTATTGAGGCCGGAAGATATCATATGAGGTACTAAATATAATATTTTACCTAAGATCTTTTGCCGTATGTATTATTTTTAATTTAAACTAAAATTTAATATAATTTTAGTTCTTTAATATAAATAAATGAATGAATTTGTTTTTTAAACATTCTTTTTACTTTTAATTGTTAATCAAATAAATATATTTAAAAAAAATACAGAAATTATCTTTTGTTATTACAAATTCTAGGAAAAAAAGCAAATTTTTTTTTTTGTATATGTACATATGTTAAATTGAAAAAAGAAAAAAATGTAATTTTAAATTACATACCCCTGAAGAAGCTACACAAAGAAGTAGCGAAATATTGGATTAATAAACACAATTTTTATATAAAAAATAAAAAATAATAGACCTTTTGCTTGAATAAACCTAATAAATTATTAAGAAATAAGGTCGAATAAGTTTATAAAATAAAATGCTTTTCTTTTTTTCAATTTAACATATACAAACAAAAATTATTTGAAAGTAAATTTTTTCAATTCATAAGTAAAAACAAAATATATTTTGTCAAAACGAAAAAATGAACATATGTAAGCAAACAAATACATTGATTCCTACATAGTTATAAGAAGCGATCCAACGGAAACACTACGTAAAGAAAATAACAAGATAGTTAATGATTTGTATAAAAATGATTACATAATTGCAACACAGAAAAAATTGCTGTACTGTCCAGCTGCATCAACGCCTAGAATATATGGCCTCCCTAAAATCCACAAAATAGGTGTACCCTTGCGTCCAATAGTAGCATCAACTAACGTTCCGTGTTACCAATTATATAAACATATAGGTAGAGTAATTAAATCCATAATTTCACCTCAATACAATATAAAGAACTCGAATCAATTGAAGGAACAAATACAACGTATAAGACTTCAAGAAAAGACGAAATTTTAGTATCCTTTAAAGTATTATTAGGTATGACGACAGAGATGAATCTCTAAAGCTTTCAATAATTGCCATCCAAAAATCCAATTTACAGTAGAGATAGAAAGCAATAAATATATTGCTTTCTTGGACGCAATACTAATAACACAAAAGCATAAAATAGTATTGCATTGGTACGCTAAAGACATTGCATCGGGTAGACTTATGAACTTTCATGGTCGCAAATAATAAACACAGCTAGAAGTGTCATCTCTCGAGTTCTGAGGACTACTGACGAGCAATTTCACACCAACAACACCAAGAAAATTACAGACATACTCACAAACAACAGTTTTCCGCTGAAACTTATAAACAAAATTGATATACGAAGAAAAGTCAAGAGAAATAAATAATAACAATGATGACGATACAATAGAAGGCAATAATTTTCACAGTGTAACATTCATACCAGGTTTAACAGACAGTCACAGTTTAAAAACATTATTGAAAACAACAACAACAAATGTAAAATTTGCATTCAAACCTAACTCTACATTAAACACAATATTTACGAAAATTAAGGACAAAGCAGACCAAACACAACAAAGCGATGTAGTCTATGAAATTAAATGTAAAGGGAACAATAAACAGAATTGTAACTTGTATATATTGGAACAACGAAAAGAGCTTTAGAGACAAGATTGAGAGAGCATAACAGTGATATTTTAAAAAAGAAAGAAACAACAGCATTAGCAAAGCACACTCTAGAAAGTGGTCACACACCTGATTTTAACAATGGTTAAATATTGGACAGAGAAAGCAAAGGAATAAAATGATACACAATCGAAAGTCTTCGTATACAACAAGATATCAACAATGCTATGAATCTGAAAGAGGACACAGATAACATCAGCGTAAGCTACAGAGTAGTTTTGAAAAATAAGCTTAGCAGATAAATTAGAATTATAAGTTTTTATACCCTTCACAAAAAGTGAAAGGGTATATTTAGGTTTGCCATTCCTTGTGTAATTTCTTCGATATCAATATGCGACCCCATAAAGTATATGTATTCTGGATCCTTATGAATAGCGATGACGATTGAGCGATGTCCGTCTGTCTGTAAGTGAAATCGGTTTTCCAAGCCCCCAGAAGAGCTAGAGAGATGGATTGGAAATGAATTTAAATAGAGTGGTATTG
The DNA here is from genome assembly GCA_963675445.1 of Linnaemya vulpina. NCBI lineage: Eukaryota > Metazoa > Arthropoda > Insecta > Diptera > Tachinidae > Linnaemya > Linnaemya vulpina. The sequence goes on from OY776278.1 coordinate 55,645,090, forward strand.
AAATCGGGAGAACGGTTCCAGAGCTGGGAAGCTTACACATATTTCTCAACGCAAAATTAACACCAAAAACCAATTATTTTTTGGTTTATTTGTAATTTGAACCTATTTCATGCTTTGGGACTCCTCAATTGTCTATTTAAAACTAAAAAAAGAGAAATGTTTCCAGGGATGGAAAATCAAAAGTTTTTTTTGGCACATTCGATATTTTGTGGTACTTATAATAACTAAAACGTTTAAAAATTTTAAGTTTTTTTTAATTAAAACCGTTTTAAAGAACAAAATTTTTATCTAGGGTTCGGAAATTTAAATTTTTTAATACTTTACCATAACCAAAAAGCAACTAACGTCTTTTTTTCCTAGTTAATTTAAATTTATATATTTAAAGTTCTCATCCAGGGTTAGGAAATTCAAATTTTATTTATAAATTAACATAAGCAAAAAGAAACTAAACTTTTTTTTTGTAGTTAAAACAATTTTTTTATTCTCGCAAAACGAAATTGGTATCAAAAACTAAAAAAATCAAACTTTCAATTTTAGGGTTGGATACTGCAATATTTTGTAGTACGTTAATATGACAAAAATAGTTACAAATTTGCAGTTTTTCTTAAATAAATCCTCTTTATACGTCATGAAGACTTGCATTGATAAAAAAAAATTCCAAAAAATTAAATTTTTTCTTTTAGAAGTGGGAAATTGGATTTTGTATGGCACATTTGCTATTTTGTAGTACATATAGTAACTAAAACGTTTAAAAATTTCAAGTTTTTCTTAATTATAACCGTTTTATACATCATGAAGACTTGCATTATTAAAAAATTATAAAAGAACAAAATTTTCATTTAGGGTTCGGAAATTTAAATTTTTTAACACTGTTACGTTTTTAGACCTTTTCGTAAAAACGTTTTTATTACTTATCCTTCAAGGATTCGTTTTATTGCATCAAACTAAAACACGGACAAATTAATTTTAGAAATATAATGCGGCAACACTTTATTTATTACTTTATTAACACGAGTATTTGTACCACTCAACACTTAGCGTTGTTAACACGTCTATATTTGAAATCACACTCACTCACTGAGCTCTGGCAGCGCCTTTATATAGCAAAAATGACGTCGTCTGGTAACTACGCGAAGCTTCTGGGCATGGTGGTTTTACTTTACTTGACATGTAGCTATATACGTGTGTTTGTATACATGACAACGCTGACTTGTGTGTTTTGCCTATGGTAACTATGAGTGGTTGTATGGATGAGTGTTCTGTGTGTTGTGTGTTTTGTTTCTTCTTCTATTATGTGTATATTAGTGTGTATACTTGTAAACCTGTTTAGCTTTATTAGCAGCGAATACTTGCATACAAGTTCATTAAGAATAACATCTCTTAGCATTTATGTTGCTAGGTTTTTCGCTGTTGTTGTTTACACTTATTATTGGCACAGCCTCGAATGATCTTGTATATTCTGGAGTATTCCATTTCCGTTAATTTGAATATTATCTATATTGTGTTGACCAGGGTTGTAACATTTTGGCAACTAGAGATTAATTGGCAGTGCTGCCAAGTACATATAGCCACATTGTCGTTTTATTTAAATCTGTTTCTAATCTTCGTAACAATACTATAACATAATCAAAAAGCAACTAACGTCTTTTTTCCTAGTTAATATAATTTTTTTATTTTAATTTTTTTTAAATTGGTATCAAAAATTTAAAAAAATCAAAATTGTGATTTCAGGGCGTGATAACTGTAATATGTTTTAGTACTTGATTATTACAAACAGGTTTAAAATGTGTAGTTTTTCTTAAATAAAACCGCTTTATACATTATGAAGATTTGCATCGGTAAAAAATAATTTTAAAAAAATTAAATTTTCGCTTCCAGGGCTGGGAAATTTAAATTTTTTTCCATATATATAAACCAAAAAGCAACTAACGCCACGTTTTTTACTAATTAAAAATCTTTTTTAATTCAGGAAAATCAGAATTAGTATCAAATATTTAAAAAATCTAAATTTAGATTCCTGGGTTGGATATTTGCGATATATTTTGATACATGAGAGTGACCAAAAAGGTTACAAATTTCTTCTTAAATAAAACTATTTTATGCCTCATTAAGAGTTGTCTTGGTAAAATTTAAATTGAAATTTTTTTATGCATAAAAGAAACCAAAAAAACATAAATTTTGTTTCAAAATTGAAATAAAATCAAAATTTTGACTCCAAGGTTGGATAACTGCAATATTTTGTGATACCTGAACGTGACCAAAACAGTTATAAATTTTAAGTTTTTCTTAAATAAAACTATTTCATGCCTCATTAAGAGTTACTTAAGTAAAAACAAAAAAAATTTCGCTTCCAGGGATGGGAAATTTAAATTTTTTATACATTGAAGTAAAAAAAACCAACAAACTTCGTTTATTTTTACTCATTAAAACTATTTTTAAATTCAGAAAAAACAATGTTCTTATCAAATATAGAACTTTATATATATATATATATATATATATATATATATATATATATATATATATATGTATATATATATATAATACATATATATTTCACCAAATTTTATATGCGTATTCAGTAGGTCTGAGAATCGGCTACTATCTATTTTTCATACCCCTAAGTGATAAGGGTTGTTCACCCTTAAAACTTTTTTTTAAATTTTTGGACGAAATATTTTGTTTTTATATTTTTATAATGTGGCATTAAAAATACATACAAACCTAAATTTTTACTTTTTTATTACCAAGCCCTATTTTTTTATAGCCATTTTAGTAATTTAATCATTATTCATCCCGCTCGATAACTGATCAATTATAGTGTTTTTAACTGTACTTCGATTAAAGTTTCCCTTAGCTTATGGCAATTCTAAAAATTTCTTTTATGAAAATAAACATTTATTTTTATTATTAAAGTTTAATCCCGATACCGTTCATAGCGCTCCATGCCTATTTCACGCATATACCACATAGTTACACACTTATAATAAGTAAGTTACTTTTTGTCTACACTAGAATTTATCTAGAAACTAGAAATAATTTATAAGGCAAAACAACGTTTGCCGGGTCAGCCTATTATATGTATATATCATACTGGTGCAATGAATGGCAGTAGACTTCAAATGAGTTGATGTTTTATGAAACATGTCGAATAATTCAAAACAAAAATTGAAAACAAACAAAATAGAATGAATAAAATCAAACAGGTTTGATGTAACGAGACCATTCGAAAACAAATAGAAACGAAACAATGTTTGATTCCTTTTTTTCGAATGTTTTTTACATTTGTATGTTTTAATAAGAAAACACAAAAACTAAAAACTCGAAACATAGAATTGACAATTGTCATTCGTTCTTTAGTTGGAAAGAAATTTATAAGTAAGAATAACTATTTTTTATAATAAAAATAATTTTGAGTGAAAAATATATTAAAATTATAATGTATATATGTATATAAACATAAATATAGTATATAAATATATGTATAAGACATTTTTTTGTTAAAAAATTTTTAGTGTTGATTCACAAAACATTTCGTTTTGTGAAACACAACTAGGCTTGCCACCCGTACTATATAATATAGTATTGTACTTTATTTCGAGTAGTTGTACTATATACTTTATTAGAACAATAAAGTACGCGAAAGTACTATATTTCGCATGGTTTGATTTATCTTGAATTAAAAACAAATTCGGATTATTTTAATCAGGTCGTAATGAACGGAATAAAATAGTTTTTTTCTGAATGACGATTTGTTAAAGTTTTTTATATGATTCTCTATTCATTTTGAAGACCATATCTCCACTCAACATAAATTGCTTTTTATTATGTTAGGTGTAGCCGTAGGGTAAAATTTTGACGATTTTTCCGAAAAGATAATCTGGCAGCACTATTTCACCTGTTTCTTTTGTTTTTTGTTTTGTTTGAGTGCAATAAGAAATTCTTACTGTATTATTTCTTCTAAGAATACGATTAATAGTTTTTATAGATATATGATAAAAAAATATAAACAATGGACAAGTATTCTAGTAAGGAAAATACTCCTACAAAACGTAATCTTGAAGATGAAACGGATGAAAGTGATTCTGAATATGTTACCCCAAAAAAAAACCCGAAAAAAATTTATGCAATAAAACAGAAGAATAAACGGTTGCAGAAGTACAAAAATCAATGGGAAATTGAATACGGTGATTGGCTAACCAAAGATCCCCAAAATCAATATAACGGAAAATGCAAATTGTGTGGAATAATATTTGGAATTGCTTCAGCTGGAATTGGACAAGTAAGTGTGTTTGTAGTATAACGAATGTCAAATGATGAAAGGATTATTCATATTATTTTCAGGTTAAACAACACCTGCAAACAAAGCAACACAAATTAAAATCAGAAACGAAGAAAACATCTAGACTTCTTGAAAAATTTGTAGGCACCTCTCCTGCTTCCTCATCGTCTAAAAATTCATTCAGCAGTGATAAAGGAAACGTTGCAGCTGAGTTAGCCCTAACATATCACACTGTAAAACATAATTTATCCTACAATAGCATGGATTGCACTATAAAATTGAATAAAACTATTTATGTCAATTCAAGTGCAGCTACAGGAATTCGTCTAGCTAGAACAAAAATGGAAGCACTAGTTACAGAGGTGTTGGGGCCATATGCTTTACAAAATGTAATAGATGAAATAAATACAGGGAATTTATATTACTGTTTACAAACAGACGCCTCTAACAAAAAAAATATAAAACTGTTCCCATTAGTGATACAATATTTTACTGCCAAAAATGGTATTCAAAACAAGTTAATAGATTTTTGTGAAAATAGCAACGAGTCAGCTGATGGTATGTTTGAAGCAATTCAAAACTCATTGGAGCGATACCAATTATCTTTCCATAATGTATCTGCGCTAAGTGCAGACAATACAAATGCTAATTTTGGTGTCAACCATTCTTTATTTACAAATATGAGAGATTTGGTACCAGGTTTGATTAAAGGAAATTGTCATGCACACATAGTTCATAATTGCGTGAAACATGCCATGAGCTTTTTATCATATGACATTGAAAATGTTATTTTGAAAATTTATGCTCATTTTTCACATTCTGCTGTAAGAAGAGATGAATTGAAAAGATTTATAGCATCAGTAGATGGAGACTTCCATGAAGTTAAACGCCATGTGGGAACAAGATGGCTCTCTCTTTTGCCATGCGTTGACACATTATTATTAAATTGGCCACCTATTAGAAGTTATTTTGTAAGCTTAGAAAACTGTCCAATGATTTTAAAAAATTTATTGATGCTCAACAACACTGATGATGATATGATTGATATTTATTTACATTTTTGCAGTCACATGTTAAATTTATTTAACAAAGCTATAAAATGTCTAGAAGGCAATTGTATAACAGTTTTAGATATTCATGGAATAATGGCCAATCTAAGAAATGGACTAACACAAAGAAAACAAGATCTCTTTTTTGGCTATCAAACAGGCAAAAGAATTAAAATTTTGTCTTCAACGGAACTGACAAGAGAAATTCACATGAATTTTGTATTATTTATTGATAAAGCCTTAGAGTACCTGCATAAATGGTTTGATTTCAATAATACAAACTGGTTATTTACAATTAGCAATATAAATTTAAAGAGCAATATTGAATTTGATAATATTGTTAACATAATTGAAAATTTAAATTTGCAGAAACTTAAAATAAATATGGATGAACTTTATGGAGAAGTTGTGGTATTAAACAAAATTTATGCTCAAATATACAGTTCTGAGGGTTTTGCAGAATTGTCTACTGCAAATAAATGGCGAGAATTATTCAAGAAGACTGACGATAATTTATTGAATTTGTACAAAGTAATTTCGTTTCTACTATCTATCCCTGCCACGTCAGCATTTACAGAAAGAGTTTTTTCTGTAATGAATAGCAAATGGCGCGACGAAAGAAACAAAGCGTCTCTGAATCTGATAAAAAAATGAACTTTTAATTTATTTTAACTTAAATATAGACTGTAATGATGCTGTGCAATTGTTTAGTAATGATAATTATTTGATAAAACTTGCGAAAAGCAATAAAAAATATGTCTTCAAATTTAACAATAAAGAAAACTAAATTGTACTTTATTTTGATGTTGTGTACTTTATTTTTTTAACCTTTTATAACCAATGTACTTTATTTCCAAAAAAAAAGGTGGTAACCCTAAACACAACCAGTTATGAATAGAATAGTCTATCGACGAGTTGTTTTTTAGCTCTAATATTTTTTTTACTCTTTTTTTTGTGTTTGATTTGTTTGGTGTCTATTTTGTTTCGAAACACATTTCATATGCCTAAAAAAACAAATTATGATATGATTTAAAAAACAAATGAATGATTTGAAAGCCCATTCGAGACATTTGAAGCTCCACTATGGTATATATATACACGGATTATATAAACAAGGGTCTTATTATCAGTAAAAGAAGCCAAAGGTCAAACAAGCCAAGTTTATTATCAATAAAAGAAGTCAAGGGTCAAACAAGCCGGATTTATTATCAATAAAAGAAGTCAAGGGTCAAACAAGCCGGGTTTATTACCACAGAGAGGAGTCAACCCATCCAGAGTACTGGTCGTAAAGTGGAAACCAATACGGTACGGAATCTAGAGGGTCATTGACGGAAACGTTTACCGCAAAAGAGGCAAACCCGATCCACTGTGGAGAGAAAAATATACTGGTCAGCCAAGGTGCCGTACATTCAGTAAATCGTGCTAAATTGGTGAGTTCGTTCCATTTAAGTTTCGTCGAAATACAAGTGAGTGTAATATTTATGCGGGTAAATTCAATCACATGTGATTGCTTGCAACAGAAACTAATGTGTGTAGGACAGCCAGTCGATGTAAAATTAAAGAATATATAAAAAAGGAGAACAAAGACATTATAATTAAGTAGGAAATTATACCATTTTAAATTAAGAATAATAAAAGATATTACTGTTAAGGAATAATTTAGTGTGTTGTGGTTTGTGTGTGCAACCCATAGAGATATATGTTAGCCCAAAAATACCATTGTCACGTCGGGAGTGTTGTTAGTGTTAGAAAAACAAAATCAGATGTATTCTCTTATATAGTCCATTTTAGAGAGCTCACATATACTACGTTTATACGCACGTCTTATTTGCAAATAAAAAAGAAAAATGTTGCCGTATAACTTTTTTATTGTAACTTATTAACGCAATTAACAAGTCGTGAATAACGACACTATTTCCAAATAAAAAGTAACACGTTGCCACTTCATGAATATTTTTTGTGCTTCTTATGATAGCAGCTTACCAAACAATCATATTTGTCACCTAGCATCACTAACAATAACATAAGTTCTGATTGCAATTTCCCAACAGTGAATTAGTCAGTCAGTGAATTAGTCATTTGCAAATAAGACATGCGTATAAACGTGGTAATAAATAGATATAAAGTTTGAGAAGTATGTTCGTGCGTTTGCCTGTTCTTTAGTTTGTTGACAGGAGAAGGTTAGGTAATTTTGGGATTTATTAGGAAAAGTGTATTATTGTTAATCGTAAATATAAATTAAATAGGTTACTTACTATGAGTTTTTCTTCTTACTTTTCCGTGAATACGTCAATTTAATAAATTTAAAGTTTGATATTTATAACATAAAAACTAATAAATTATGATTCCTTGTGACTGAGGTACCCTATTAAAATGTGTGGATGTGGTGTGGTAAGTGTGGTGGTGGTGGTGACAAAAAATTTCTATTTGCATAAGGGGTGGGCAGCTAGTGGGGACCAAGATACATCTTTTTTCCAAAATCTACTTACAATATGTTTGATTGTAGGTTAGTTTTGTTGTAGTCTGTCCGGAAGGAGTTTCTCACAAGTTGTTGCAATCTGTTGTTCGGGTTAGTGCGGCTTACTGGATGTACGTAATTGGGTTAATGAGATATGGCGCCCAAACTGAGAGGAAGAAAAAAAATTAATAAAGTTATAATCAAATTAGTATTTTAAATATGTAGTTCGTGGCATGGCTGTCATCAACTGCGCAGACCATTTGCATGACTACGGAATAAATAATTAATATCTCTAGTATATTGAATAATGTACGATTAGTGCTGTTAATCGTATTTCATGTTTAGTGATTGGAAAAGTAAGGCACATGACAAGTAGAGGTCATGTTTGCTTAATGATACTAGTAAATTACCAGTGACCTGATGCATGCATATATGTGTTATAACATCAGAACCACTGGACTAAATATTTGAAAACATCGAAGTCGGATTTAATGAATACAAGGAAATGTTAAGGCATATGACCGGAGAAACATGATCATATTTGCTTAATTAGTTACTTGATCAATTTTACATATTGTAACATAATGGCCTGGGCCCTATTTCACTAAACTACAATTCTACAAGTTACAATTACAAGTCTAATTCTTACAAATGCTGATGAATATTGTTTCATTAACATTTTCACAACAATTGTAGATTTTTTCATTTGTAAACTATAATTTCTACAATTACAATTTCCACAATTGCAATAAAATAAAACGTTTTGATAAATTAAATAATGTGTGAATATATGTGTATTAGAGTACTCATGAAATACGTGAAAATTTCAAAAGTTATATATTTCAAATACTTTTGTAGCTGGGATCTGTAATTCTAATGTTTTCATCTTCTTCAGTGCGTGAAAAATTACAAAGAGTGGCCATTTCCAGGCTCACCCGAAAACAATTTAAAACTGGGAATTTTTCCTTTAATATGCCAATTGCATTTTCCACAACCCTTCTTATTGATTTGTATGCATTGAGGAATCTTCTGTTATTTGATAACGGAGGAATTAGCCAATCTTTTAGCGGATATGCTGAATGCCTAAAATGATTCCGTTCTGTCGTAGATATGTAAATTGTAAAAATCACTTCTAGCCACAAACTTGTAATTGTAGTTTTATGAAACACAATTATTCACAATTTTACAAGCAAAAACACTTGTAATTGTAAACTTGTAGCTTAGTGAAATAGGGCCCTGGTGTACAGTATCTAAAAGTAAAGGGAATTAGTGCAATTTTGTTCTAGAAAAAGGGGGTTTTACTACAATTAATCAGTCTGTGACATAGATAGGAAGCTAGAATTAAAACATTTGTTTGTTTTAATATTGAAACATTTACAAACTTACCACCACATTTAAGAAATATTCATACACATATTATATATATTAAAAAAATAATAAAAAAATTAAATAAAAATATATTAAGAGAAAAGAAAATACGGATATAAATGTATGTATATACAAAACTAATGGTACTAAGAATATTAATAATAATAATTTATAGTCATACAGATACGTAATATCTTAGCTTTACTGTTGAGTTATTTTTAAATACTTATACATACCACTGATAAAGCAGTCATGGCCGACCCAAAAGGTAACGGTCGATAGATTTTGATTTAAATAGAGCAGGAGTGGCATCAACGTTTTTACATTCTTCGCGTTAGTCTACAGTTTTTCAGGTGCTGAAAATGAGGATAGGGATAAGAAAATTATAGCAGAAATTAAGGTACACATAGTTTCTAAAATATATATACGACAGGTATATAGTTGTTTTTTTATCAGCTTTTGACACATTTTTTAACAGATATGTGTCTAAATATTAATCTTAAAACGTATAACAAATAAACAAATTAAATTTTGGAAAAAAATAACTAGCACAAAATTAAAGAGTCTAAAAAACCCACAAAATATAAACTAAATTATATATGCAAGTGCTTGTGCAAAATAAAACAACTTATTTTAATACTCGTAAAATAGACTGAAATGGCAAATCTGCAAAGTTACACAAGTATACATACCCACATCTTCTCTTGATGTACCGTTATTAATGTAGCAAAAGTATTCATGAGCGCACATTTAAATCATTTCTAGCAGTTGTGTGTGTACGGTTTTAATAAGATTTTTCTACGTTTGACTCCAAATTAAATAAAAAACGCAAAAAATTTTAAAAACTAAAGACATTTCAGAAGACATTCGCAAAATGGTTGCAAAATTAAAAAAAGAAGGGAAATCTTTGAAAGATGTAAGTGAATTATTGGTTTTAGAAAAGCCTACAGTCCAGACAATCTTAAGGAATTTCGAAAAAAAATGGCAATTTTATAGCAAACATCGTTCTGGCCGCCCTTCCAAACTTACCCACAGAATGCAGCGCACAGTTATTCGAGCAATTAAGAAAAATACAAAGGAAATTGTGGTATCTAATCTTGGCATTAAGGTAAGTAACCAAAAAATTCGCCGATGCACAAAAAAAACCGTTTTGTTAGTATACTAAAAATCATGAAAAAGTCCATTTGAGTGATCCGAAATTTTGGGAACTCGCCATATTCGCGGACGAGTGCAAATTTATGGTTTTTGGAGGAGATGGACGCTCCAAGGTTGGGAGAAAACCAGGTGAAGAATTTGTGCACCAAAACGTTAATTCTACGGTAAAGCATAGAGGAGGTTCTCTTATGGAGTGGGGATGTATGGCTGCTGGAGGTGTTGGTTGTAGAGGGTACTATGGATAATATCATGTATATAGACATGCAATATTTGTACAGGATAACGATCCGAAGCATTCTTCGAAAATCGTGAAGGAATTGATACTATACAATGTAAAAACACATTAGAGCACCCACCTCAATGACCCGATTTAAATATAATTGAACATTTATGGGAGCACCTTTAACGCGTAGCAAAAAAGAGAAGAGTAACGTCCATCCACACATTCAAACAGACCTTGATTGAAGCGTGGAATTTAGTTTCGTCTGACGCGATAAAAAAATTAGCATTATCCATGCCTACAAGATTATCTGCTATTATTGAGGCCGGAAGATATCATATGAGGTACTAAATATAATATTTTACCTAAGATCTTTTGCCGTATGTATTATTTTTAATTTAAACTAAAATTTAATATAATTTTAGTTCTTTAATATAAATAAATGAATGAATTTGTTTTTTAAACATTCTTTTTACTTTTAATTGTTAATCAAATAAATATATTTAAAAAAAATACAGAAATTATCTTTTGTTATTACAAATTCTAGGAAAAAAAGCAAATTTTTTTTTGTATATGTACATATGTTAAATTGAAAAAAGAAAAAAATGTAATTTTAAATTACATACCCCTGAAGAAGCTACACAAAGAAGTAGCGAAATATTGGATTAATAAACACAATTTTTATATAAAAAATAAAAAATAATAGACCTTTTGCTTGAATAAACCTAATAAATTATTAAGAAATAAGGTCGAATAAGTTTATAAAATAAAATGCTTTTCTTTTTTTCAATTTAACATATACAAACAAAAATTATTTGAAAGTAAATTTTTTCAATTCATAAGTAAAAACAAAATATATTTTGTCAAAACGAAAAAATGAACATATGTAAGCAAACAAATACATTGATTCCTACATAGTTATAAGAAGCGATCCAACGGAAACACTACGTAAAGAAAATAACAAGATAGTTAATGATTTGTATAAAAATGATTACATAATTGCAACACAGAAAAAATTGCTGTACTGTCCAGCTGCATCAACGCCTAGAATATATGGCCTCCCTAAAATCCACAAAATAGGTGTACCCTTGCGTCCAATAGTAGCATCAACTAACGTTCCGTGTTACCAATTATATAAACATATAGGTAGAGTAATTAAATCCATAATTTCACCTCAATACAATATAAAGAACTCAAATCAATTGAAGGAACAAATACAACGTATAAGACTTCAAGAAAAGACGAAATTTTAGTATCCTTTAAAGTATTATTAGGTATGACGACAGAGATGAATCTCTAAAGCTTTCAATAACTACCATCCAAAAATCCAATTTACAGTAGAGATAGAAAGCAATAAATATATTGCTTTCTTGGACGCAATACTAATAACACAAAAGCATAAAATAGTATTGCATTGGTACGCTAAAGACATTGCATCGGGTAGACTTATGAACTTTCATGGTCGCAAATAATAAACACAGCTAGAAGTGTCATCTCTCGAGTTCTGAGGACTACTGACGAGCAATTTCACACCAACAACACCAAGAAAATTACAGACATACTCACAAACAACAGTTTTCCGCTGAAACTTATAAACAAAATTGGTATACGAAGAAAAATCAAGAAAAATAAATAATAACAATGATGACGATACAATAGAAGCCAATAATTTTCACAGTGTAACATTCATACCAGGTTTAACAGACAATCACAGTTTAAAAACATTATTGAAAACAACAACAACAAATGTAAAATTTGCATTCAAACCTAAATCTACATTAAACACAATATTTACGAAAATTAAGGACAAAGCAGACCAAACACAACAAAGCGATGTAATCTATGAAATTAAATGTAAAGGGAACAATAAACAGAATTGTAACTTGTATATATTGGAACAACGAAAAGAGCTTTAGAGACAAGATTGAGAGAGCATAACAGTGATATTTTAAAAAAGAAAGAAACAACAGCATTAGCAAAGCACACTCTAGAAAGTGGTCACACACCTGATTTTAACAATGGTTAAATATTGGACAGAGAAAGCAAAGGAATAAAATGATACACAATCGAAAGTCTTCAACAGTGCTATGAATCTGAAAGAGGACACAGATAACATCAGCCTAAGCTACAGAGTAGTTTTGAAAAATAAGCTTAGCTTAGTTAAAATTAGAATTATAAGTTTTTATACCCTTCACTAAAAAGTGAGAGGGTGTATTTAGGTTTGTCGTTCCGTGTGTAATTTCTTCGATATCAATATGCAACCCCATAAAGTATATGTATTCTGGATCCTTATGAATAGCGATGACGATTGAGCGATGTCCCCAGAGGAGCTAGAGACTTCATTCTCGGACTGATGGATTGGAAGTGAACTTAAATAGATTGGTATTGAAATCGGGAGAACGGTTCCAGAGCGGGGAAGCTTACACCTATTTCTCAAGGCAAAATTAACACCAAAAACCAATTATTTTTTTGTTTACTTGTAAATTGAAACTATTTCATGCTTTGGGACTCCTCAATTGTGTATTTAAAACTAAAAAAAGAGAAATTTTTCCAGGGATGGAAATTCAAAAGTTTTTTTTTGGCACATTCGGTATTTTGTGGTACATATAATAACTAAAACGTTTAAAAATTTTAAGTTTTTTTTAATTAAAACCGTTTTATTCATCATGAAGATTTGCATTATTAAATAAATTATAAAAGAACAAAATTTTTATCTAGGGTTCGGAAATTTAAATTTTTTAATACTTTACCATAACCAAAAAGCAAGTCTTTTTTTCCTAGTTAATTTAAATTTATATATTTAAAGATCTCATCCAGGGTTAGGAAATTCAAATTTTATTTATAAATTAACATAAGCAAAAAGAAACTAAACTTTTTTTTTGTAGTTAAAACAGTTTTTTTATTCTCGCAAAACGAAATTGGTATCAAAAACTAAAAAAATCAAAATTTCAATTTTAGGGTTGGATACTGCAATATTTTGTAGTACGTTAATATGACAAAAATACTTACAAATTTGCAGTTTTTCTTAAATAAATCCTCTTTATACGTCATGAAGATTTGCATTGATAAAAAAAAATTCCAAAAAATTAAATTTTTTCTTCCAGAAGTGGGAAATTGGATTTTTTATGGCACATTTGCTATTTTGTAGTACATATAGTAACTAAAACGTTTAAAAATTTCAAGTTTTTCTTAATTATAACCGTTTTATACATCATGAAGATTTGCATTATTAAAAAATTATAAAAGAACAAAATTTTCATTTAGGGTTCGGAAATTTAAATTTTTTAATACTGTTACGTTTTTAGACCTTTTCGTAAAAACGTTTTTATTACTTATCCTTCAAGGATTCGTTTTATTGCGTCAAACTAAAACACGGACAAATTAATTTTAGAAATATAATGCGGCAACACTTTATTTATTACTTTATTAACACGAGTATTTGTACCACTCAACACTTAGCGTTGTTAACACGTCTATATTTCAAATCACACTCACTCGCTGAGCTCTGGCAGCGCCTTTATATAGCAAAAATGACGTCGTCTGGTAACTTCGCGAAGCTTCTGGGCATGGTGGTTGTACTTTACTTGACATGTAGCTATATACGTGTGTTTGTATACATGACAACGCTGACTTGTGTGTTTTGCCTATGGTAACTATGAGTGGTTGTATGGATGAGTGTTCTGTGTGTTGTGTGTTTTGTTTCTTCTTCTATTATGTGTATATTAGTGTGTATACTTGTAAACCTGTTTAGCTTTATTAGCAGCGAATACTTGCATACAAGATCATTAAGAATAACATCTCTTAGCATTTATGTTGCTAGGTTTTTCGCTGTTGTTGTTTACACTTATTATTGGCACAGCCTCGAATGATCTTGTATATTCTGGAGTATTCCATTTCCGTTAATTTGAATATTATCTTTATTGTGTTGACCAGGGTTGTAACATTTTGGCAACTAGAGATTAATTGGCAGTGCCGCCAAGTACATATAGCCACATTGTCGTTTTATTTAAATCTATTTCTAATCTTCGTAACAATACTATAACATAATCAAAAAGCAACTAACGTCTTTTTTCCTAGTTAATATAATTTTTTTATTTTAATTTTTTTTAAATTGGTATCAAAAATTTAAAAAAATCAAAATTGTGATTTCAGGGTGTGATAACTGTAATATGTTTTAGTACTTGATTATTACAAACAGGTTTAAAATGTGTAGTTTTTCTTAAATAAAACCGCTTTATACATTATGAAGATTTGCATCGGTAAAACATAATTTTAAAAAAATTAAATTTTCGCTTCCAGGGGTGGGAAATTGAAATTTCTTCCATATATATAAACCAAAAAGCAACTAACGCCACGTTTTTTACTAATTAAAAATCTTTTTTAATTCAGGAAAATCAGAATTAGTATCAAATATTTAAAAAAATCTAAATTTAGATTCCTGGGTTGGATATTTGCGATATATTTTGATACATGAGAGTGACCAAAAAGGTTACAAATTTCTTCTTAAATAAAACTATTTTATGCGTCATTAAGAGTTGTCTTGGTAAAATTGAAATTGAAATTTTTTTATGCATAAAAGAAACCAAAAAAACATAAATTTTGTTTCAAAATTGAAATAAAATCAAAATTTTGACTCCAGGGTTGGATAAATGCAATATTTTGTGATACCTGAACGTGTCCAAAACAGTTATAAATTTTAAGTTTTTCTTAAATAAAACTATTTCATGCCTCATTAAGAGTTACTTAAGTAAAAACAAAAAAAAATTTCGCTTCCAGGGATGGGAAATTGAAATTTTCTATACATTGAAGTAAAAAAAGCAACAAACGTCGTTTATTTTTACTCATTAAAACTAAATTTAAATTCAAAAAAAACAATGTTCTTATCAAATATAGAACTTTATATATATATATATATATATATATATATATATTTATATATATATATATATATATATATATATATATACTACATATATATTGTATCACATGAAATTGGTAACTTTCATGGTTATAAATTTGTAGTTTTCATTAAATAAAACCGGTTTACACATTATGAAGATTTGCATTGGCAAAAAATATTTGAAGAAATTAAATTTTCGTTTCCAGGGGTGGGAAATTTTTAAATTTTTTATTAATAAAGGTAACCAAAAAATGCAACTGAAGTTGCCTTTTTTTTTTGTTTTTTGCTAACTGAAAATATTTCATAAATTAGAAAACAGACAAACTTTGGTGAAGGATATATAAGATTCGACACAGCCGAATATAGCACTTTTATTTGTTATTTATGTTTTTGATATAAATTCTTTTGGAAATTGTAAGTATATATAATAGTATATTGGTGTGTATATTATAATTATTTAAGTTTTTATTTGAAATAGACAAACCTTTGAAAAAGTCAACAAAAAATTTACGAAAAGTCGGGTTAAATATGTAATAAAAAAGTTTTTTATTGACATAAAGAAAGTTAGACCGAAATTAGCTAAAGACAGATTGTTAACAACAATTATAAACAAAAATATTATTATATCCTATAATTATATTACCGTTTTTACATAATAAATATCTATATGTTCTCATACTCATCATTAGCTGTATCCGCCTTGAAATTAACTCTCTTATCTATTGGAACACTAATAATATGGTTCACCTCTAACGTGTATCTACGTTTATAATTAATCTCTGTATTTAAAATTGAGACATTATTAAAATTTGGAAAATGTTTAAAATTTACACAATGAGATACTAATCCGGGGTTTTTTTTTCTTTAAGATATATTGTTTCTATATTTTTGATCTGTTCTATGCCCCGCTAATCTAGTTTTATATTTATTTTTAGTTGTACCTAAATATACTTTATCCTTGTAGTTGTAATAGTAGTGAAAATTCTGATAGAGTGTATGTAGGTACAACTAAAAATAAATTCGAATTTTATAAATTCCAGCCTCATGGATTTTTATTAGTAATCTATTCATTGTTTAACTACATTTTTCTACATGAAAAATTCCTAGCTCCTTTCAGAATTCTGCAATAATTCCTTTATTCGAAAATGGCGATGTTAATACTGTTTTAACTTACAAAGGCTTTTCCCTATTGAATTATTTACATAAAAATTTTTACCGGGATACTTTTGAGTCAGCTGGGTTATTTTTAATACTCCGTTAAATATACATACTACGATTTTTCGTAGGATGTGCAAACATTGCACATGCACGTTTTTTCTGAGAAAGTATTTGCGCATAACTTAAAAACTATGAATATGCGCCCAATATCGCTACCTGCAATCGAAAGCTTACTAAATTACACTTATTACTTAAAAACTTAACAATTTTATATATGCAGAAGATTCATTTGTTGTTGGATATGCACGAAGTATGACAAATATATCTCTTAAATATACAATATTTTAACAATATTTTTAATCTTGTTCTTTACACACTGTCGGCTTGTGTCCACTAATAATCCATCAAACGGATTCATCAAGAGGATATTAATTTAAAGAGGATATTAGTTAAAAGCAAAGAAATTGTGTCCAAAGCAAAACCAATATACGAAAATCTTTGAAAATTGGTTTTAATTTCCTATAAATTTCATTAACTCGAAGTGTTTTACAACATTATTGCCTAAGACTGGTTATAATAAAATTGATATTCATTGATTTTAAGGAGTTATATGAAAATTAGGTGTCAATTGATTTTAAATGGTATATTTATCGAAATCCAAAACCAAATACCATTCCCAAAATTCTATAGAAACAATTGGCGTTGTAGATGACAAAATAAATTCAAAATAACATACATACAATATATATAGAGATATGAGTAATCACTTCAACAAGATTTCCTATTTATTGAATATTTGTGAGAACATATAAGAAAAATAATTCTTTTATATAAAAAGTTTTGTGGTTCTGAGAAGGACCGATTGTTTTTAAAAATGGTTATAACATCTTCTACGACGGTAGTAGTGGTAATTATTGTCATCAAGCTCGTTCGCCACGAATTCGTCTGGCCAAGAGAATATAGATGGTGCAGAAATTGGTAATTAGGAAGAGACCAACCAAATAAGCTTTACCGGCTTCCTGAAGAGCCATCGCAACAGTGCTGTTGAAACGCAATTCAGTTTTAAAATCTTGAGCGATTTCACAAACCAAATGTTGGAAGGACAATTTGCGAATCAAGCATTCACTACATTTTTCATAGCGACGAATTTCATGCAAAACTACTATGCCAGGACGAAAACGATGTGGTTTCGTACAGCCGCTAGCTGGTACACTTTTACGAGCTGCCTTGTTTCCTAAACAAGTAAAAAAAATAAAAACAGAAATTGTTTTAATAAGGTTGAAGAACTCAAAACAAAAACATTATCTGAAATCATTGAATATAGTTCACTAATGTTTTTCCCCAAACCATTTTCATTTGACTTTCATCGCTTCTTTGGCAAAACACTGCTTTCACGAACTTCATCCAATGCTACGTAATTTGTACCCAGTATTGGAGGATTTGACTCAATTTCGGAAACAGTATTTCACTGATTATTTGCCAGGACTAATATATACTGAAAATGGCAAAATAGAAATACACTATTTACTTAAGTCTGTCCATACGTATACCTGCCGCCCAAACCATTGTAAAGTAGTAAAAGTCTTGTTGCGCAAGCAGAAAAGTCTGTTTACGCAAACTAGATAAATAATTCAAATGTGATATTTACTTTGCTTTTAGAAATTTTGTACGCTAATTAAAATCATCCGTTCGCTCTTGTGTTTTTTCTTTACTGATTACTCAGTGCATATAAGGCATGCAAAATAAAAATATTTTCACAAGTCAACTTTACATAGCCATATTATAAAACAAAGTAAAAACCGTTATAACTGTTCAATTTAAAAAGCTATGTACGTATAATTGTACTAAATTTGTGCTGAATAGAATTAAAAAGTGGTTATTTTTACTAACGCGCAGATGATATCATCTTACTGTCTGACTCTCCTGATGGCTTGCAGAACATGATTGATGCTCTACACAATTATTGTATAAATTTAGGTCTAAAAATTAATATGGCTACGTCTAACGTGATGGGGGTTCGAACAAGTAGTAAACATGGTCGTAAGCTTTCATGGAAATATGGTAATTGTGTGATCGATGTGGTCAACGAATATAAATATCTTGGTATTACGTTAACGTACAATTTAACCTTCAAGAAACATCTTGAGACAAAACTTCCATCCTCCAAAAGGGCCATTAATTCCACTTGGTTAAGTTCTATTCGCCACCCGAAAATTTAATTTTCAAACAAACTCAAAATATGCTGCAAAATCCTTAATGTTTTATGGTGCTCAGATATGGGGATTTAATACATACGAAGTAGAGAATACATATGAAGTAGAGAAATTCCTAAGATATTTCTTCAAGAAAAGTTTATATCTTCCTATGAATACACACAACTATATGTTACATATTGATTCATATGCGTTCTTCCAACGCCCTCTTTAAAGATTTGGGTAGGGATGAAATTTGTGACCTTACCACTTGATGATCACAAATTAGCGACAATCCAATATCTTGTAAAAGCCCAAAACGTCTTATAGTTTTGATGGGAAAGTTACTTGCAAAAACCACTAATGAATTAATGCCAGATGTATTGATAATATGGTAAAATACTTCTAGAGGCCATCGAAAACTTATTTTGGATACATCGTAAGTACCACATATCTGATCTACAACATCTCCTTTTGTCATGTTGTAGAACAAAATAGTGGCTGGTTTCTTATGTCCTGGTTGCACCTCAGTAATAGAGTCATCGTTATCGTGCATAGTTGACAGAACCAAGACATTCTTGTGTTTCTTAGGCCAATAACCGGTAAGCGTCATATCTTTTCTAGCATGGAAAGCAAACAAAGTTGTGCCAATACTTCGCTTAAGCTTAAAGCAATCAGGAATTTCGTGCTTGTTGTTTTTTCAGTGTTCCAACCAGAGTTAGCTTTTCCTTTAATAGCTTTTTTGGAATACTCGTGTTCCAATTATCAGTAGTAATATTCCCCTTATGTGACCCTTTCAGTGGCTCCCATAAGCGCATAACAATGCTTTCGCCTGTATATGTACTTTTATATGGGACTTCTGGCTGAACTCCTAAGTATGGCGCAATATCAAAGGTATAAAATGTTCTGGCATCACAGATGGCAAAAAATTTAATGCCATATTTTGCCGGTTTATTTGGCATATATTGACGAAAGTTGCATTTGCATCTAAACTTCACCAGTTGTTCATTCATTGTGGCATATTCTCCAACACAATAATTTGTTTTACAGTTTTCTCGAAACTTCAAATATACTGCGAATATGAGTAAATTCATCTATCAATTTCCTTTCATATCGGTCGTTTCTCTTGCCAAAACGTAAGCAACGCAACAAAAAATAAAACCGGTTGTAGCTCATAGTTTTGGAAAAAGCTTCAATACCAAGTCGGTCTGTATTCCACAAATCTTACACACACTACTTAAGATAATAAGTCACATTAGAGCTTTGATCTCTGTTATATTAGTTGGCTTACAGTCACGCTCATGGTCAAAATTATTAATAATATAAGATAAGTAATCATTTGTGCATTCAGTGATTTCTTCCAGCATCTCCAATGTTACAAACAACTGAAAGCATTCGATGGGTGATTTTGCGAGAGCCAGAAAGATGTGCGATAATACTTTGTGCTCGTGTTCGTACTGAAGAAGTTAACTTTTCCTTATAATACCTTGTAGTTCCATCGTGACCCATAAAATAAAGTCTTTGCTGATCTGTGGATACTGCCTCTGTTTCTTCCTCGCTGCTCAGTTCATTTTCCGTTTCACTATTAGATTCGTTAATAAGAACATGAACGATTTTGTTTGCTATCACTTGTATCACCAGTACCATCAACTTCTAAATTCTCTTTGTCAAGAATCATTTTCAGTATCCTTTCTTGCTCTTTTTCCAGCCATCTTCAAAAATTAGATTTAATTTTGTAAACTAGACTAATAATTCAAATGTGATATTTACTTTGCTTTTAGAAATTTTGTGCGCTAATTAAAATCATCCGTTCGCTCTTGTGTTTTTTCTTTACTGATTACTCAGTGAATATAAGGCATGCAAAATAAAAATATTGTCACAACTCAACTTTACATAGCTATATTATAAAACAAGGTAAAAACCGTTATAACTGTTCAATTTAAAAAGCTATGTACGTATAATTGTACTAAATTTGTGCTGAATAGAATTAAAAAGTGGTTATTTTTACTAACGCGGATACTCGCGGGGTGCAAAAAACACCCCAGCAAAAATTGAAGGTGCTCCCTCTTCTCAAAAACATGCTATATAAGGAAGTGGCATCAATCATATGATGAAGTAGTTCATTATGTTCAGCTATTAGAAAAACTGGGAACAAGACTTATTGGAAAAAAAGATATAGCATAACTCATGGGGTGTAATTTACACCCCGCGCGAGAAACGAAATTAAACATCTGATGGCAATACTGCTATTTGGTATTTCACTACGAAGCTTTTACTTCCAAACGAAAAAAGAAAATGACCTCAATTTAAACGTTTGGCTAGATATTGATTGCCTTCTAACGTAATTTAGTTTTATGAACAGGGTATGTACTTTAAATTATTAAAAATAAATTATGTTCTACAATTTTTTTTTGTTTGTTTTAACTCAAATGAATTATCTTATTTCTAACAAATTGTATATTACTTTTAAAAAAATTGATATTCCTCTCGGTTTTAATCCTGTTCAGTAACATATTATACACTTTTAGTCCTTCAACAAAAACTGATCTTTGCATTGCTGTTGCTATTTTCTGCATTTCGAAGATTGTATGGTTGTACTTCAGGAGCGATTCCAATTTTCATTTTCTGAATAAAGTTAAGAGTATTAAGTTTTAACCTCTATTGTATGTTCAGCCATTTTAGTGTATTGAGCATCATTTGTATTGCTGTGTATATAAGTACAAGTATGGGCAAATGCAAAAAGAGCGAACGATGTGTACATACACAAAATTGATGAGCGAAGTAGAGAACGAAATTGTGCTTAGTCTAACAGAAAATTCCGAACGAAGCAGACGTTCGTCGGATGTCATTAAATGAGAAGAAAAACAAACTAATACCATGACACACATGCCAAGCTTTCAATGTAGTGGTGCCCATACCTGTGTATATATTACATTTTAATATAGAACGCTTGGCTCTATTTTGTACTCTTTGTAGCGTATGGTAAATGTTGTGTAGGTAATCTTGAATGGTTTGGCATTTCGAATGGGTACAACAGGGTATATAAGTATGTATATAGTTCGTAATCATTCTCCTGAACATTATGTATTGTGTAGTTGTTGTGTATTTAATTTGAATATCAACACCATAACTTCGGGGTTTAGTGACATTTGAATATGAAAAATATGCAAGTATAAATAAATTCAAGGCTATTACTGCAGTGGACGTTGACTTATGAATGTAAGTGTTTCTAAGAAGGGGTTTTCTATCTGTATGTCGTGTCAGGTAGTAATTGTAATTTAGGTTCACGATATGAGCTAGAGTCAGATGAATATAATATGATAGTGAAAGATAATGTTTAGGTACATAATTTAAATATTTTTAGGGCGAACTGAAAGTTTTGGGGGGAAGATAGAAAGCTTAAAAAAAAGTCAAATGAGTTTAAGAAAGACTGGCGAAGGAAGCACACTACTACAGTAGCAGAAAATTTTAAAATTAAATATATATATATATATATATATATATATATATATGTATATATATACATATATATATATATATATATATATATATATATATATATAAATATATATACATATATATATATGTATATATATATATATATATATATATATATATATATAATACATATATATTTCACCAAATTTTATATGCGTATTCAGTAGGTCTGAGAATCGGCTACTATCTATTTTTCATACCCCTAAGTGATAAGGGTTGTTCACCCTTAAAACTTTTTTTTAAATTTTTGGACGCAATATTTTGTTTTTATATTTTTATAATGTGGCATTAAAAATACATACAACCCTAAATTTTTACTTTTTTATTACCAAGCCCTATTTTTTTATAGCCATTTTAGAAATTTAATCATTATTCATCCCGCTCGATAACTGATCAATTATAGTGTTTTTAACTGTACTTCGATTAAAGTTTCCCTTAGCTTATGGCAATTCTAAAAATTTTTTTTATGAAAATAAACATTTATTTTTATTATTAAAGTTTAATCCCGATATCGTTCATAGCGCTCCATGCCTATTTCACGCATATACCACATAGTTACACACTTATAATAAGTAAGTTACTTTTTGTCTACACTAGAATTTATCTAGAAACTAGAAATAATTTATAAGGCAAAACAACGTTTGCCGGGTCAGCCTATTATATGTATATAATATATACATATAATAGGCTGACCCGGCAAACGTTGTTTTGCCTTATAAATTATTTCTAGTTTCTAGATAAATTCTAGTGTAGACAAAAAAATATATATACTATATATATACACGGATTATATAAACAAGGGTCTTATTATCAGTAAAAGAAGCCAAAGGTCAAACAAGCCAAGTTTATTATCAATAAAAGAAGTCAAGGGTCAAACAAGCCGGATTTATTATCAATAAAAGAAGTCAAGGGTCAAACAAGCCGGGTTTATTACCACAGAGAGGAGTCAACCCATCCAGAGTACTGGTCGTAAAGTGGAAACCAATACGGTACGGAATCTAGAGGGTCATTGACGGAAACGTTTACCGCAAAAGAGGCAAACCCGATCCACTGTGGAGAGAAAAATATACTGGTCAGCCAAGGTGCCGTACATTCAGTAAATCGTGCTAAATTGGTGAGTTCGTTCCATTTAAGTTTCGTCGAAATACAAGTGAGTGTAATATTTATGCGGGTAAATTCAATCACATGTGATTGCTTGCAACAGAAACTAATGTGTGTAGGACAGCCAGTCGATGTAAAATTAAAGAATATATAAAAAAAGGAGAACAAAGACATTATAATTAAGTAGGAAATTATACCATTTTAAATTAAGAATAATAAAAGATATTACTGTTAAGGAATAATTTAGTGTGTTGTGGTTTGTGTGTGCAACCCATAGAGATATATGTTAGCCCAAAAATACCATTGTCACGTCGGGAGTGTTGTTAGTGTTAGAAAAACAAAATCAGATGTATTCTCTTATATAGTCCATTTTAGAGAGCTCACATATACTACGTTTATACGCACGTCTTATTTGCAAATAAAAAAGAAAAATGTTGCCGTATAACTTTTTTATTGTAACTTATTAACGCAATTAACAAGTCGTGAATAACGACACTATTTCCAAATAAAAAGTAACACGTTGCCACTTCATGAATATTTTTTGTGCTTCTTATGATAGCAGCTTACCAAACAATCATATTTGTCACCTAGCATCACTAACAATAACATAAGTTCTGATTGCAATTTCCCAACAGTGAATTAGTCAGTCAGTGAATTAGTCATTTGCAAATAAGACATGCGTATAAACGTGGTAATAAATAGATATAAAGTTTGAGAAGTATGTTCGTGCGTTTGCCTGTTCTTTAGTTTGTTGACAGGAGAAGGTTAGGTAATTTTGGGATTTATTAGGAAAAGTGTATTATTGTTAATCGTAAATATAAATTAAATAGGTTACTTACTATGAGTTTTTCTTCTTACTTTTCCGTGAATACGTCAATTTAATAAATTTAAAGTTGAATATTTATAACATAAAAACTAATAAATTATGATTCCTTGTGACTGAGGTACCCTATTAAAATGTGTGGATGTGGTGTGGTAAGTGTGGTGGTGGTGGTGACAAAAAATTTCTATTTGCATAAGGAGTAACACATTAAGTATAAATTATGTTACTAAGGCGGGGTGGGCAGCTAGTGGGGACCAAGATACATCTTTTTTCCAAAATCTACTTACAATATGTTTGATTGTAGGTTAGTTTTGTTGTAGTCTGTCCGGAAGGAGTTTCTCACAAGTTGTTGCAATCTGTTGTTCGGGTTAGTGCGGCTTACTGGATGTACGTAATTGGGTTAATGAGATATGGCGCTCAAACTGAGAGGAAGAAAAAAAATTAATAAAGTTATAATCAAATTAGTATTTTAAATATGTAGTTCGTGGCATGGCTGTCATCAACTGCGCAGACCATTTGCATGACTACGGAATAAATAATTAATATCTCTAGTATATTGAATAATGTACGATTAGTGCTGTTAATCGTATTTCATGTTTAGTGATTGGAAAAGTAAGGCACATGACAAGTAGAGGTCATGTTTGCTTAATGATACTAGTAAATTACCAGTGACCTGATGCATGCATATATGTGTTATAACATCAGAACCACTGGACTAAATATTTGAAAACATCGAAGTAGGATTTAATGAATACAAGGAAATGTTAAGGCATATGACCGGAGAAACATGATCATATTTGCTTAATTAGTTACTTGATCAATTTTACATATTGTAACATAATGGCCTGGGCCCTATTTCACTAAACTACAATTCTACAAGTTACAATTACAAGTCTAATTCTTACAAATGCTGATGAATAGTGTTTCATTAACATTTTCACAACAATTGTAGATTTTTTCATTTGTAAACTATAATTTCTACAATTACAATTTCCACAATTGCAATAAAATAAAACGTTTTGATAAATTAAATAATGTGTGAATATATGTGTATTAGAGTACTCATGAAATACGTGAAAATTTCAAAAGTTATATATTTCAAATACTTTTGTAGCTGGGATCTGTAATTCTAATGTTTTCATCTTCTTCAGTGCGTGAAAAATTACAAAGAGTGGCCATTTCCAGGCTCACCCGAAAACAATTTAAAACTGGGAATTTTTCCTTTAATATGCCAATTGCATTTTCCACAACCCTTCTTATTGATTTGTATGCATTGAGGAATCTTCTGTTATTTGATAACGGAGGAATTAGCCAATCTTTTAGCGGATATGCTGAATGCCTAAAATGATTCCGTTCTGTCGTAGATATGTAAATTGTAAAAATCACTTCTAGCCACAAACTTGTAATTGTAGTTTTATGAAACACAATTATTCACAATTTTACAAGCAAAAACACTTGTAATTGTAAACTTGTAGCTTAGTGAAATAGGGCCCTGGTGTACAGTATCTAAAAGTATAGGGAATTAGTGCAATTTTGTTCTAGAAAAAGGGGGTTTTACTACAATTAATCAGTCTGTGACATAGATAGGAAGCTAGAATTAAAACATTTGTTTGTTTTAATATTGAAACATTTACAAACTTACCACCACATTTAAGAAATATTCATACACATATTATATATATTAAAAAAATAATAAAAAAAATTAAATAAAAATATATTAAGAGAAAAGAAAATACGGATATAAATGTATGTATATACAAAACTAATGGTACTAAGAATATTAATAATAATAATTTATAGTCATACAGATACGTAATATCTTAGCTTTACTGTTGAGTTATTTTTAAATACTTATACATACCACTGATAATAGCAGTCATGGCCGACCCAAAAGGTAACGGTCGATAGATTTTGATTTAAATAGAGCAGGAGTGGCATCAACGTTTTTACATTCTTCGCGTTAGTCTACAGTTTTTCAGGTGCTGAAAATGAGGATAGGGATAAGAAAATTATAGCAGAAATTAAGGTACACATAGTTTCTAAAATATATATACGACAGGTATATAGTTGTTTTTTTATCAGCTTTTGACACATTTTTTAACAGATATGTGTCTAAATATTAATCTTAAAACGTATAACAAATAAACAAATTAAATTTTGGAAAAAAATAACTAGCACAAAATTAAAGAGTCTAAAAAACCCACAAAATATAAACTAAATTATATATGCAAGTGCTTGTGCAAAATAAAACAACTTATTTTAATACTCGTAAAATAGACTGAAATGGCAAATCTGCAAAGTTACACAAGTATACATACCCACATCTTCTCTTGATGTACCGTTATTAATGTAGCAAAAGTATTCATGAGCGCACATTTAAATCATTTGTAGCAGTTGTGTGTGTACGGTTTTAATAAGATTTTTCTACGTTTGACTCCAAATTAAATAAAAAACGCAAAAAATTTTAAAAACTAAAGACATTTCAGAAGACATTCGCAAAATGGTTGTAAAATTAAGAAAAGAAGGTAAATCTTTGAAAGATGTAAATGAATTATTGGTTTTAGAAAAGCCTACAGTCCAGACAATCTTAAGGAATTTCGAAAAAAATGGCAATTTTAGAGCAAACATCGTTCTGGCCGCCCTTCCAAACTTACCCACAGAATGCAGCGCACAGTTATTCGAGTAATTAAGAAAAATACAAAGGAAATTGTGGTATCTAATCTTGGCATTAAGGTAAGTAACCAAAAAATTCGCCGATGCACAAAAAAAAACGGGTTTGTTAGTATACTAAAAATCATGAAGAAGTCCATTTGAGTGATCCGAAATTTTGGGAACTCGCCATATTCGCGGACGAGTGCAAATTTATGGTTTTTGGAGGTGATGGACGCTCCAAGGTTGGGAGAAAACCAGGTGAAGAATTTGTGCACCAAAACGTTAATTCTACGGTAAAGCATAGATGAGGTTCTCTTATGGAGTGGGGATGTATGGCTGCTGGAGGTGTTGGTTATAGATAGTACCATGGATAATACCATGTATATAGACATCATAGTGGAGCTTCAAATGTCTCGAATGGGCTTTCAAATCATTCATTTGTTTTTTAAATCAAATCATAATTTGTTTTTTTAGGCATATGAAATGTGTTTCGAAACAAAATAGACACCAGACAAATCAAACACAAAAAAAAGAGTAAAAAAAATATTAGAGTTAAAAAACAACTCGTCGATAGACTATTCTATTCATAACTGGTTGTGTTTCACAAAACGAAATGTTTTGTGAATCAACACTAAAAATTTTTTAACAAAAAAATGTCTTATACATATATTTATATACTATATATACATATATACATTATAATTTTAATATATTTTTCACTCAAAATTATTTTTATTATAAAAAATAGTTATTCTTACTTATAAATTTCTTTCCAACTAAAGAACGAATGACAATTGTCAATTCTATGTTTCGAGTTTTTAGTTTTTGTGTTTTCTTATTAAAACATACAAATGTAAAAAACATTCAAAAAAAAGGAATCAAACATTGTTTCGTTTCTATTTGTTTTCGAATGGTCTCGTTACATCAAACCTGTTTGATTTTATTCATTCTATTTCGTTTGTTTTCAATTTTTGTTTTGAATTATTCGACATGTTTCATAAAACATCAACTCATTTGAAGTCTACTGCCATTCATTGCACCAGTATGATATATACATATAATAGGCTGACCCGGCAAACGTTGTTTTGCCTTATAAATTATTTCTAGTTTCTAGATAAATTCTAGTGTAGACAAAAAGTAACTTACTTATTATAAGTGTGTAACTATGTGGTATATGCGTGAAATAGGCATGGAGCGCTATGAACGGTATCGGGATTAAACTTTAATAATAAAAATAAATGTTTATTTTCATAAAAGAAATTTTTAGAATTGCCATAAGCTAAGGGAAACTTTAATCGAAGTACAGTTAAAAACACTATAATTGATCAGTTATCGAGCGGGATGAATAATGATTAAATTACTAAAATGGCTATAAAAAAATAGGGCTTGGTAATAAAAAAGTAAAAATTTAGGGTTGTATGTATTTTTAATGCCACATTATAAAAATTTAAAAACAAAATATTTCGTCCAAAAATTTAAAAAAAAGTTTTAAGGGTGAACAACCCTTATCACTTAGGGGTATGAAAAATAGATAGTAGCCGATTCTCAGACCTACTGAATACGCATATAAAATTTGGTGAAATATATATGTATTATATATATATATATATATATATATATATATATAAAGTTCTATATTTGATAAGAACATTGTTTTTTCTGAATTTAAAAATAGTTTTAATGAGTAAAAATAAACGAAGTTTGTTGGTTTTTTTTACTTCAATGTATAAAAACTTTCAATTTCCCATCCCTGGAAGCGAAATTTTTTTTGTTTTTACTTAAGTAACTCTTAATGAGGCATTAAATAGTTTTATTTAAGAAAAACTTAAAATTTATAACTGTTTTGGTCACGTTCAGGTATCACAAAATATTGCAGTTATCCAACCTTGGAGTCAAAATTTTGATTTTATTTCAATTTTGAAACAAAATTTATGTTTTTTTGGTTTCTTTTATGCATAAAAAAATTTCAATTTAAATTTTACCAAGACAACTCTTAATGAGGCATAAAATAGTTTTATTTAAGAAGAAATTTGTAACCTTTTTGGTCACTCTCATGTATCAAAATATATCGCAAATATCCAACCCAGGAATCTAAATTTAGATTTTTTTTAATATTTGATACTAATTCTGATTTTCCTGAATTAAAAAAGATTTTAATTAGTAAAAAACGTGGCGTTAGTTGCTTTTTGGTTTATATATATGGAAAAAAATTTCAATTTCCCAGCCCTGGAAGCGAAAATTTAATTTTTTTAAAATTATTTTTTACCGATGCAAATCTTCATAATGTATAAAGCGGTTTTATTTAAGAAAAACTACACATTTTAAACCTGTTTGTAATAATCAAGTACTAAAACATATTACAGTTATCACGCCCTGAAATCACAATTTTGATTTTTTTAAATTTTTGATACCAATTTAAAAAAAATTAAAATAAAAAAATTATATTAACTAGGAAAAAAGACGTTAGTTGCTTTTTGATTATGTTATAGTATTGTTACGAAGATTAGAAATAGATTTAAATAAAACGACAATGTGGCTATATGTACTTGGCAGCACTGCCAATTAATCTCTAGTTGCCAAAATGTTACAACCCTGGTCAACACAATATAGATAATATTCAAATTAACGGAAATGGAATACTCCAGAATATACAAGATCATTCGAGGCTGTGCCAATAATAAGTGTAAACAACAACAGCGAAAAACCTAGCAACATAAATGCTAAGAGATGTTATTCTTAATGAACTTGTATGCAAGTATTCGCTGCTAATAAAGCTAAACAGGTTTACAAGTATACACACCCATATACACATAATAGAAGAAGAAACAAAACACACAACACACAGAACACTCATCCATACAACCACTCATAGTTACCATAGGCAAAACACACAAGTCAGCGTTGTCATGTATACAAACACACGTATATAGCTACATGTCAAGTAAAGTACAACCACCATGCCCAGAAGCTTCGCGTAGTTACCAGACGACGTCATTTTTGCTATATAAAGGCGCTGCCAGAGCTCAGTGAGTGAGTGTGATTTCAAATATAGACGTGTTAACAACGCTAAGTGTTGAGTGGTACAAATACTCGTGTTAATAAAGTAATAAATAAAGTGTTGCCGCATTATATTTCTAAAATTAATTTGTCCGTGTTTTAGTTTGATGCAATAAAACGAATCCTTGAAGGATAAGTAATAAAAACGTTTTTACGAAAAGGTCTAAAAACGTAACAGTGTTAAAAAATTTAAATTTCCGAACCCTAAATGAAAATTTTGTTCTTTTATAATTTTTTAATAATGCAAGTCTTCATGATGTATAAAACGGTTATAATTAAGAAAAACTTGAAATTTTTAAACGTTTTAGTTACTATATGTACTACAAAATAGCAAATGTGCCATAAAAAATCCAATTTCCCACTTCTGAAAGAAAAAATTTAATTTTTTGGAATTTTTTTTTTATCAATGCAAGTCTTCATGACGTATAAAGAGGATTTATTTAAGAAAAACTGCAAATTTGTAACTATTTTTGTCATATTAACGTACTACAAAATATTGCAGTATCCAACCCTAAAATTGAAAGTTTGATTTTTTTAGTTTTTGATACCAATTTCGTTTTGCGAGAATAAAAAAATTGTTTTAACTACAAAAAAAAAGTTTAGTTTCTTTTTCCTTATGTTAATTTATAAAAAAAATTTGAATTTCCTAACCCTGGTTGAGAACTTTAAATATATAAATTTAAATTAACTAGGAAAAAAGACGTTAGTTGCTTTTTGGTTATGGTAAAGTATTAAAAAATTTAAATTTCCGAACCCTAGATAAATATTTTGTTCTTTTATAATTTATTTAATAATGCAAATCTTCATGATGAATAAAACAGTTTTAATTAAAAAAAACATAAAATTTTTAAACGTTTTAGTTATTATATGTACCACAAAATATCGAATGTGCCAAAAAAAACTTTTGATTTTCCATCCCTGGAAACATTTCTCTTTTTTTAGTTTTAAATAGACAATTGAGGAGTCCCAAAGCATGAAATGGGTTCAATTTACAAATAAACCAAAAAATAATTGGTTTTTGGTGTTAATTTTGCGTTGAGAAATAGGTGTAAGCTTCCCAGCTCTGGAACCGTTCTCCCGATTTCAATACCACTCTATTTAAATTCATTTCCAATCCATCTCTCTAGCTCTTCTGGGGGCTTGGAAAACCGATTTCACTTACAGACAGACGGCCATCGCTCAATCGTCATCGCTATTCATAAGGATCCAGAATACATATACTTTATGGGGTCGCATATTGATATCGAAGAAATTACACACGGAATGACAAACCTAAATATACCCTTTCACTTTTTTGTGAAGGGTATAAAAACTTATAATTCTAATTTATCTGCTAAGCTTATTTTTCAAAAGTACTCTGTAGCTTAGGCTGATGTTATCTGTGTCCTCTTTCAGATTCATAGCATTGTTGATGTCTTGTTGTATACGAAGACTTTCGATTGCGTATCATTTTATTCCTTTGCTTTCTCTGTCCAATATTTTAACATTGTTAAAATCAGGTGTGTGACCACTTTCTAGAGTGTGCTTTGCTAATGCTGTTGTTTCTTTCTTTTTTAAAATATCACTGTTATGCTCTCTCAATCTTGTCTCTAAAGCTCTTTTCGTTGTTCCAATATATACAAGTTACAATTCTGTTTATTGTTCCCTTTACATTTAATTTCATAGACTACATCGCTTTGTTGTGTTTGGTCTGCTTTGTCCTTAATTTTCGTAAATATTGTGTTTAATGTAGAGTTAGGTTTGAATGCAAATTTTACATTTGTTGTTGTTGTTTTCAATAATGTTTTTAAACTGTGACTGTCTGTTAAACCTGGTATGAATGTTACACTGTGAAAATTATTGCCTTCTATTGTATCGTCATCATTGTTATTATTTATTTCTCTTGACTTTTCTTCGTATATCAATTTTGTTTATAAGTTTCAGCGGAAAACTGTTGTTTGTGAGTATGTCTGTAATTTTCTTGGTGTTGTTGGTGTGAAATTGCTCGTCAGTAGTCCTCAGAACTCGAGAGATGACACTTCTAGCTGTGTTTATTATTTGCGACCATGAAAGTTCATAAGTCTACCCGATGCAATGTCTTTAGCGTACCAATCCAATACTATTTTATCCTTTTGTCTTATTAGTATTGCGTCCAAGAAAGCAATATATTTATTGCTTTCTATCTCTACTGTAAATTGGATTTTTGGATGGCAATTATTGAAAGCTTTAGAGATTCATCTCTGTCGTCATACCTAATAATACTTTAAAGGATACTAAAATTTCGTCTTTTCTTGAAGTCTTATACGTTGTATTTGTTCCTTCAATTGATTCGAGTTCTTTATATTGTATTGAGGTGAAATTATGGATTTAATTACTCTACCTATATGTTTATATAATTGGTAACAGGGAACGTTAGTTGATGCTACTATTGGACGCAAGGGTACACCTATTTTGTGGATTTTAGGCAGGCCATATATTCTAGGCGCTGATGCAGCTGGACAGTACAGCAATTTTTTCTGTGTTGCAATTATGTAATCATTTTTATACAAATCATTAACTATCTTGTTATTTTCTTTACGTAGTGTTTCCGTTGGATCGCTTCTTATAACTCTGTAGGTAGTTTTATCTTCTAACATTGATTTCATTTTATCTATATAATCAATATTTTTGTTTGCTTACAAGCATATGTTCATTTTTTCGTTTTGACAAAAAATATATTGCTTTTACTTATGAACTGAAAAAATTAGTTTCTGATAATTTTTGTTTGTATATGCTAAATTGAAAAAAAGAAAAACATTTTATTTCAAATTACATATTCCTGAAGAAGATACACAAAAAAGTGACGAGATAATGGAATAAAAATATAAAGTTTTATATAAAAAATTAGAAATTTTATATACAAAATTATATTAGGTTAAATAAACCTAATAATTAAAAAAAAATAAATTAATAAAAACTAAGGTCGAATAATTTTGTAAAATATGTAACTCAAAAAAATTAAATTATGCTGTTTTATTATAAAATAAATAAATAATTCTTTTTGGTTTCTGATAGTTTAATTATATAATCTGAAAGTGTTAGTATTTCTATAAAACAGTGAGCCAAATAACATACAGGAACCTTTAGCTCCCAAATCTTTATTTATATATTCAATATATCATACCATTCTGCCTGAATAGTGTGCCTATATATTATTTGTTCAATGGCTCTCTGTTTTATAGAATACAACTTCAATGAAAAGATGGGCCACTTTAATGATACCAAAATATTGTAACGTAAGGTTAAAATTTGGGCATCCTAATAAAAATTTCTTCCTCAAATAGTAGAAATCAAAATGAAAATATGGGTCACTCAATACTGTCACTCAAAATGGGCATTGGATGAAGTTCGTGAAAGCAATGTTTTGCCAAAGAGGCGATGGAAGTATAATGCAAATAGTTTGGGAAAAAGCAGTAGTGGAATATATTCAATGATTTCAGGTAATGTTTTTGTTTTGAGTTCTTCAACTTTATTAAAACAATTAATTTTTTACAATATATTTTATTCTTAAACAATATATTTTATTCTTTACTTTTTTATTTGTTTAGGAAACAAGGCAGCTCGTAAAAGTGTACCAGCTACCGGCTGTACGTAACCACATCGTTTTCGTTTTGGCACAGTCGTTTTACATGAAATTCGTCGCTATGAAAAATAGTGAATGTTTGATTCGCAAATTGTGCTTGAAATATTTGGTTTGTGAAATTGCTCAAAATTTTAAAACTGAATTGCGTTTCCACAGCACTATTGCGATGGTTCTTCACGAAGTCGGTAAAACTAATTTGGCTAGACGAATTCGTGGCGAACGAGCTTGATGACAATAATTACCACTACTACCGTCGTACAAGATGTTATAACTATTCTTAAAAACACTCGGTGCTTTTCGTAACCACGAAACTTTTTATAAAAAAGGATTATTTTTCTTATAAGTTCTCACAAATATTCAATAAATAGGAAATCTTGTTGAAGTGATTACTCATATCTCTATATATATTGTATGTATGTTATTTTGAATTTATTTTGTCACCTACAACGCCAATTGTTTGTTTCTATAGAATTTTGGGAAAGGTATTTGGTTTTCAATTTCGATAAAAATACCATTTAAAATCAATTGACACCTAATTTTATATAACTCCTTAAAATCAATGAATATCAATTTTATTATAACCAGTCTTAGGCATTAATGTTGTAAAACACTTTGCGTTAATGAAATTTATAGGAAATTAAAACCACTTTTCAAAGATTTTCGTATATTGGGTTTGCTTTGGACACAATTTCTTTGCTTTTAACTAATATCCTCTTTAAATTAATATCCTCTTGATGAATCCGTTTGATGGATTATTAGTGGACATAAGCCGACAGTGTGTAAAGAACAAGATTAAAAATATTGTTAAGATATTGTATATTTAAGAGATATATTTGTCATACTTCGTGTTAAGTTTTTAAGTAATAAGCGCAATTCAGTAGGCTTTCGATTGCATTTAGCGACATTGGGCTCATATTCACATCCTACGAAAAATCGTAGTATATTTAACAGACTTTTAAAAATAACCCAGCTGTTAATCCGACTGAGAAGTATTCCAGTAACAATTTTTATATAAATAATTAAATAGAGAAAAAGCTTTGTAAGTTATAACAGTATTAACATCACGCTTTTCGAATAAGGGAATTATGACAGAGCTCTGAAAGGAGCTAGGAATTTTTTCATGCAGAAAAATGTAATTAAACAATGACTAAATTACAAATAAGAATCTATGAGGCGGGAATTTCTAAAATTCAAATTTGTTTTTAGTTGTGTCTACATATACTCTATCGGAATTTTCACTACTATTACCACTACAAGGATAAAGTATATGTAGGTACAACTAAAAATAAATTTAAAACTAGATTAGCGGGGCATAGAACAGATCAAAAATATAGAAACAATATATCTTCAAAGAAAAAAAAACCGGATTAGTATCTCATTGTGTAAATTTTAAACATTTTCCAAATTTTAATAATGTCTCAATTTTAAATACAGAGATTAATTATAAACGTAGATACACGTTAGAGGTGAACCATATTATTAGTGTTCCAATAGATAAGAGAGTTAATTTCAAGGCGGATACAGCTAATGCTGAGTATGAGAACATATAGATATTTATTATGTAAAAACGGTAATATAATTATAGGATATAATAATATTTTTGTTTATAATTGTTGTTGACAATCTGTCTTTAGCTAATTTCGGTCTAACTTTTTTTATGTCAATAAAAATCTTTCTTATTACATATTTAACCCGACGTTTCGTAAATTTTTTGTTGACTTTTTCAAAGGTTTGTCTATTTCAAATTAAAAACTTAAATAATTACATTATACACACCAATATACTATTATATATACTTACAATTTCCAAAAGAATTTATATCAAAAACATAAATAACAAATAAAAGTGCTATATTCGGCTGTGTCGAATCTTATATGCCCTTCACCAAAGTTTGTCTGCTTCCTAATTTATGAAATAGTTTTAGTTACTTTTATTAATAAAAAATTTTAAAATTTCACACCCCTGGAAACGAAATTTTGCCAATGCAAATCTTCATAATGTGTAAACCGGTTTTATTTAAGGAAAACTACGAATTTGTAACCATGAAACTTCTCAATTTCATGTGATACAATATATATATATATATATATATATATATATATATATTTATATATATATATATATCTATATATATATATATATATATATATATCTATTTATATATATATATATATATATATATATATATATATATATAAAGTTCTATATTTGATACGAACATTGTTTTTTCTGAATTTAAAAATAGTTTTAATCAGTAAAAATAAACGACCTTAGTTGCTTTTTTGTTACTTTATGTATAAAAAATTTTAATTTCCCACCCCTGGAAGCGAAATTTCTTTTTCTTTTTACTTACGTAACTCTTTATGAGGCATGAAATAGTTTTATTTAAGAAAAACTTAAAATTTTTAACTATTTGGGTCACGTTCAGGTATCACAAAATATTGCACTTATCCAACCCTGGAGTCAAAATTTTAATTTTTTTATATTTTGAAACAAAATTTATGTATCCTAAATTAAAAAATTGTTTTTATTAGGAAATAAACGACGTTAATATCCGATCCCTGGGAACAAAAATTATTTTTTGTTTCTTTTTTTACCAAGGCAACTCTTAATGAGGCATAAAATACTTTTATTTAATAAGAAATTTGTTACCATTTTGGTCACTCTCATGTATCAAAATATATATATATATATATATTTTCCTGAATTAAAAAAGATTTTTAATTAGTAAAAAACATGGCCTTAGTTGCTTTGTGGTTTATATATGTACAAAAAATTTCAATTTCCCACCCTTGGAAGCGAAAATTTAATTTTTCTTAAATTATTTTTTACCGATGCAAATCTTCATAATGTATAAAGCGGTTTCATTTAAGAAAAACTACACATTTGAAACCTGTTTGTCATAATCACGTACTACAAAATATTACAGTTATCCAACCCTGAAATAATTAGTTAGATTTTTTTTTTTATTTTTGATACCAATTTAAGAAAATAAAAATATAAAAATTATATTAACTAGGAAAAAAAGACGTTAGTTGCTTTTTGGTTATGTTATAGTATTAAAAAATTTAATTTTCCGAACCCTAGATGAAAATTTTGTTCTTTTATAAATCTTCATGATGTATAAAATGGTTATAATTAAGAAAAACTTGAAATTTTTAAACATTTTAGTTACTATATGTACCACAAAATACCAAATGTGCCATAAAAAATCCAATTTCCCACTTCTGGAAGAAAAAATTTAATTTTTTGGGATTTTTTTTTTATCAATGCAAGTCTTCATGACGTATAAAGAGGATTTATTTAAGAAAAACTGCAAATTTGTAACTATTTTTGTCATATTAACGTACTACAAAATATTGCAGTATCCAACCCTAAAATTGAAATTTTGATTTTTTTTAGTTTTTGATGCCAATTTCGTTTTGCGAGAATAAAAAAATTGTTTCAACTACAAAAAAAAAGTTTAGTTTCTTTTTGCTTATGTTAATTTATAAAAAAAAATTTGAGTTTCCTAACCCTGGATGAGAACTTATAATATATAAATTTAAATTAACTAGGAAAAAAAGA
The DNA here is from genome assembly GCA_963675445.1 of Linnaemya vulpina. Classification (NCBI taxonomy): domain Eukaryota; kingdom Metazoa; phylum Arthropoda; class Insecta; order Diptera; family Tachinidae; genus Linnaemya; species Linnaemya vulpina. The sequence continues at coordinate 55,682,171 of OY776278.1, forward strand.
CGTTAGTTGCTTTTGGTTATGTTAAAGTATTAAACAATTTAAATTTCCGAACCCTAGATAAAAATTTTGTTCTTTTATAATTTATTTAATAATCCAAATCTTCATGATGAATAAAACGGTTTTAATTAAAAAAAACTTAAGATTTTTAAACGTTTTAGTTATTATATGTACCACAAAATACCGAATGTGCCAAGAAAAAACTTTTGAATTTCCATCCCTGAAAAAATTTCTCTTTTTTAGTTTTAAATAGACAATTGAGGAGTCCCAAAGCATGAAATAGTTTCAATTTACAAGTAAACAAAAAAATAATTGGTTTTTGGTGTTAATTTTGCCTTGAGAAATAGGTGTAAGCTTCCCCGCTCTGGAACCGTTCTCCCGATTTCAATACCAATCTATTTAAGTTCATTTCCAATCCATCAGTCCGAGAATGAAGTCTCTAGCTCCTCTGGGGACATCGCTCAATCGTCATCACTATTCATAAGGATCCAGAATACATATACTTTATGGGGTTGCATATTGATATCGAAGAAATTACACACGGAATGACAAACCTAAATACACCCTCTCACTTTTTAGTGAAGGGTATAAAAACTTATAATTCTAATTTTAACTAAGCTAAGCTGATTTTTCAAAACTACTCTGCAGCTTAGGCTGATGTTATCTGTGTCCTCTTTCAGATTCATAGCACTGTTGAAGACTTTCGATTGTGTATCATTTTCTTCCTTTGCTTCATCTGTCCAATATTTTAACATTGTTAAAATCAGGTGTGTGACCACTTTCTAGAGTGTGCTTTGCTAATGCTGTTGTTTCTTTCTTTTTTAAAATATCATTGTTATGCTCTCTCAATCTTGTCTGTAAAGCTCTTTTCGTTGCTCCAATATATACAAGTTACAATTCTGTTTATTGTTCCCTTTACATTTTATTTCATAGACTACATCGCTTTGTTGGGTTTTGTCTGCTTTGCCATTAATATTCGTAAATATTGTGTTCAATGTAGAGTTAGGTTTGAATGGGTTGTGAAGCATGAAAGTTCATAAGTCTACCCGATGCAATGTCTTTAGCGTACCAATCCAATACTATTTTATCCTTTTGTCTTATTAGTATTGCGTCCAAGAAAGCAATATATTTATTGCTTTCTATCTCTACTGTAAATTGGATTTTTGGATGGTAATTATTGAAAGCTTTTAGAGATTCATCTCTGTCGTCATACCTAATAATACTTTAAAGGATACTAAAATTTTGAAGTTTTATACGTTGTATTTGTTCCTTCAATTGATTCGAGTTCTTTATATTGTATTGAGGTGAAATTATGGACTTAATTACTCTACCTATATGTTTATATAATTGGTAACAGGGAACGTTAGTTGATGCTACTATTGGACGCAAGAGTACACCTATTTTGTGGATTTTAGGGAGCCATATATTCTAGGCGCTGTTGCAGCTGGACAGTACAGCAATTTTTTTTGTTTTGCAATTATGTAATAATTTTTATACAAATCATTAACTATATTGTTATTTTCTTTACGTAGCGTTTCCGTTGGATCGCTTCTTATAACTATGTAGGTATCAATATTTTTGTTTGCTTACATATGTTCATTTTTTCGTTTTGACAAAATATATTTTATTTTTACTTATGAATTGAAAAAATTTACTTTCAAATAATTTTTGTTTGTATATCTTAAATTGAAAAAAAGAAAAACATTTTATTTTATAAACTTATTCGACCTTATTTTTTATTAATTTATTAGGTTTATTAAAGCAAAAGGTCTATTATTTTTTATTTTTTATATAAAAATTGTGTTTATTAATCCAATATTTCGCTACTTCTTTGTGTAGCTTCTTCAGGGATATGTAATTTAAAATTAAATTTTTTTCTTTTTTCAATTTAACATATGTACATACACAAAAAATTTATTTGAAATAAAATTTTTCAATTCACAAATACAAACAAAATATTTTTTGTCAAAACGAAAAATTTAACAATATTACAAATGTATATGTAACCAAACAAAAATATTATTATATCCTATAATTTAATTTCCGTTTTTATTTAATAAATATCTACATGTATGAGCAACATTAGCTCTATCTGCCTTAAAATTAATTCTCTTATCTATTGGAACATTAATAATATGTAGCATTTCTAACATGTATCTACATTTATAATTTTTCTCTGTATTTAAAATTGAGACATTATTAAAATCTGGAATATGATTAAAATTTACACAGTGAGATACTAATGCTGTTTTGGTGAAGAAATATTGTTTCTATATTTTTGTTCTGTTCCATGACCTGCTAACCTGGTTTTAAATTTATTTTTAGTTGTACCTACATATATTTTATTACAATTTTCACTACTATTACCACCACAAGGAATTTGATAAACAATATTTGATCTTTCTAAAAGTTCTATGCCATTCTATATATCTTATTATCATAGATTTTAGATTTATCTAATCTTTCTGACATTTGTGGTACATATGTTAAAGATTTATATATTTTTATTTCAGAAAAAAACATCTACATTCCTTCTGTTATATCTATATTGTCTTATTAATTTGGAAATTAAGTAATTAGGGAAACTATTATTTATTAATATGTTCCTAATAATTTTTATATTCTTACTATGAAACTCAATATCACTTACTGATAATATTCTTTCTATAAGATTTTTTGCTGTATTATTCTAGCTGAAGAAGTTGGTTTCTTATACCAATCTATTAACAAGCAATTATTTCTCTTAATTACTAATGTATCTAAATATGGTAGTTTAGAATTACTTTCTTTTTCAATTGTAAATTTAATATCTGGATGAAAACTATTAAATGTTGATAACATTATTTCTATATTTCTTTCTGAAATAACATAGAATAAATCATCAACATATTTTGTTAAAACCTTTGGTTTAACCAATAATTTTTCTATGCAATCATCTAGTAATTCTTCCATTACAATATCAGCCACAATTGGTGAAACTGGAGAACCCATTGGAAGTCCTTTTTGTTGAATGTAGGTTTTATTCTTATATTGAAAATAGCTACTATCAATTATACATAATTTTACTGTACTTAAAAAGAATTCCTTTCTCATATTTGTATGTTGCAATATTAAATTCCATTTCTTATCAGTGATATCTATAGCAACATCAACTGGAATACTGGGGAATAGAGATAATACAATGTTAAGTGTTTCACTTTATTTTTGAATTGCATAGCATTAATAACATTGTATTTTGAATTAATTGTTAAATGATTTAAAATGTTTGTAATATAAAAAAAATAAAATTTAAAAAAATATTTTATTTACAATTAAATATTCCTGAAGAAAAAAGTGACGAAATATTGGAATAAAAAAATAAAGTTTTATATAAAAAATAAGAAATAATAGATCTTTTGCTTAAATAAACCTAATAATTAATTTAAAAAAATTATTAAAAACTAAGGTCGAATAAGTTTGTAAAATATGTAACTCAAAAAAATTAAATTATGCTGTTTTTTTTAAATAAATAATTGTTTTTGGTTTCTGATAGTTTAATTATATAATCTCAAAGTGTTAGTATTTCTATAAAACAGTGAGCCAAATAACATACAGGAACCTTTAGCTCCCAAATCTTTATTTATATATTCAATATAGCATACCATTCTGCCTGAATAGTGTGCCTATATATTATTTGTTCAATGGCTCGCTGTTTTATAGAATACAACTTCAATGAAAAGATGGGCCACTTTAATGATACCAAAATATTGTAACGTAAGGTTAAAATTTGGGCATCCTAATAAAAATTTCTTTCTCAAATTGTAGAAATCAAAATGAAAATATGGGTCACTCAATACTGGGTACAAATTACGTAGCATTGGATGAAGTTCGTGAAAGCAATGTTTTGCCAAAGAGGCGATGGAAGTATAATGCAAATAGTTTGGGAAAAAGCAGTAGTGGAATATATTCAATGATTTCAGGTAATGTTTTTGTTTTGAGTTCTTCAACTTTATTAAAACAATTAATTTTTTACAATATATTTTATTCTTAAACAAAATATTTTATTCTTTACTTTTTTATTTGTTTAGGAAACAAGGCAGCTCGTAAAAGTGTACCAGCTACCGGCTGTACGTAACCACATCGTTTTCGTTTTGGCACAGTCGTTTTGCATGAAATTCGTCGCTATGAAAAATAGTGAATGTTTGATTCGCAAATTGTCCTTCAAATATTTGGTTTGTGAAATTGCTCAAAATTTTAAAACTGAATTGTGTTTCCATAGCACTATTGCGATGGTTCTTCACGAAGTCGGTAAAACTAATTTGGCCAGACGAATTCGTGGCGAATGAGCTTGATGACAATAATTACCACTACTACCGTCGTACAAGATGTTATAACTATTTTTAAAAACACTCGGTGCTTTTCGGAACCACGAAACTTTTTATAAAAAAGGATTATTTTTCTTATAAGTTCTCACAAATATTCAATAAATAGGAAATCTTGTTGAAGTGATTACTCATATTTCTATATATATTGTATGTATGTTATTTTGAATTTATTTTGTCACTTACAACGCCAATTGTTTGTTTCTATAGAATTTTGGGAAAGGTATTTGGTTTTCAATTTCGATAAAAATACCATTTAAAATCAATTGACACCTAATTTTATATAACTCCTTAAAATCAATGAATATCAATTTTATTATAACCAGTCTTAGGCATTAATGTTGTAAAACACTTTGCGTTAATGAAATTTATAGGAAATTAAAACCACTTTTCAAAGATTTTCGTATATTGGGTTTGCTTTGGACACAATTTCTTTGCTTTTAACTAATATCCTCTTTAAATTAATATCCTCTTGATGAATCCGTTTGATGGATTATTAGTGGACATAAGCCGACAGTGTGTAAAGAACAAGATTAAAAATATTGTTAAAATATTGTATATTTAAGAGATATATTTGTCATACTTCGTGTTAAGTTTTTAAGTAATAAGCGCAATTCAGTAGGCTTTCGATTGCATTTAGCGACATTGGGCTCATATTCACATCCTACGAAAAATCGTAGTATATTTAACAGACTTTTAAAAATAACCCAGCTGTTAATCCGACTGAGAAGTATTCCAGTAACAATTTTTATATAAATAATTAAATAGAGAAAAAGCTTTGTAAGTTATAACAGTATTAACATCACGCTTTTCGAATAAGGGAATTATGACAGAGCTCTGAAAGGAGCTAGGAATTTTTTCATGCAGAAAAATGTAATTAAACAATGACTAAATTACAAATAAGAATCTATGAGGCGGGAATTTCTAAAATTCAAATTTGTTTTTAGTTGTACCTACATATACTCCATCGGAATTTTCACTACTATTACCACTACAAGGATAAAGTATATGTAGGTACAACTAAAAATAAATTTAAAACTAGATTAGCGGGGCATAGAACAGATCAAAAATATAGAAACAATATATCTTAAAAAAAAAAAAAAACCGGATTAGTATCTCATTGTGTAAATTTTAAACATTTTCCAAATTTTAATAATGTCTAAATTTTAAATACAGAGATTAATTATAAACGTAGATACACGTTAGAGGTGAACCATATTATTAGTGTTCCAATAGATAAGAGAGTTAATTTCAAGGCGGATACAGCTAATGCTGAGTATGAGAACATATAGATATATATTATGTAAAAACGGTAATATAATTATAGGATATAATAATATTTTTGTTTATAATTGTTGTTGACAATCTGTCTTTAGCTAATTTCGGTCTAACTTTTTTTATGTCAATAAAAAACTTTCTTATTACATATTTAACCCGACGTTTCGTAAATTTTTTGTTGACTTTTTCAAAGGTTTGTCTATTTCAAATTAAAAACTTAAATAATTACAATATACACACCAATATACTATTATAAATACTTACAATTTCCAAAAGAATTTATATCAATAACATAAATAACAAGTAAAAGTGCTATATTCGGCTGTCGAATCTTATATACCCTTCACCAAAGTTTGTCTGCTTTCTAATTTATGAAATAGTTTTAGTTACTTTTATTAATAAAAAATTTAAAAATTTCACACCCCTGAAAACGAAATTTTAATTTTGCAAATATTTTTTGCCAATGCAAATCTTCATAATGTGTAAACCGTTTTTATTTAAGGAAAACTACGAATTTGTAACCATGAAACTTCTCAATTTCATGTGATACAATGTATATATATATATATATATATATATATATATATATATATATTTGTTCTATATTTGATACTAACATTGTTTTTTCTGAATTTAAAAATAGTTTTAATCAGTAAAAATAAACGACGTTAGTTGCTTTTTTGTTACTTTATGTATAAAAAAATTTCAATTTCCCACCCCTGGAAGCGAAATTTCTTTTTTACTTAGGTAACTCTTTATGAGGCATGAAATAGTTTTATTTAAGAAAAACTTAAAATTCTTAACTATTTTGGTCACGTTCAGGTACCACAAAATATTGCACTTATCCAACCCTGGAGTCAAAAGTTTAATTTTTTTTAATTTTGAAACAAAATTTATGTATCCTAAATTAAAAAATTGTTTTTATTGGGAAATAAACGACGTTAATATCCGATCCCTGGAAACAAAAATGATTTTTTGTTTCTTTGTTTACCAAGGCATAAAATACTTTTATTTAATAAGAAATTTGTTACCATTTTGGTCACTCTCATGTATCAAAATATATCGCAAATATCCAACCCAGGAATCGAAATTTAGATTTTTTTAATATTTGATACTAATTCTGATTTTCCTGAATTAAAAAAGATTTTTAATTAGTAAAAAACATGGCGTTAGTTGTTTTTTGGTTTATATATGTACAAAAAATTTGAATTTCCCACCCTTGGAAGCGAAAATTAAATTTTTCTTAAATTATTTTTTACCGATGCAAATCTTCATAATGTATAAAGCGGTTTCATTTAAGAAAAACTACACATTTGAAACCTGTTTGTCATAATCACGTACTACAAAATATTACAGTTATCCAACCCTGAAATAATTAGTTAGATTTTTTTTTTTATTTTCGATACCAATTTAAAAAAATAAAAATATAAAAATTATATTAACTAGGAAAAAAAGACGTTAGTGTCTTTTTGGTTATGTTATAGTATTAAAAAATTTAATTTTCCGAACCCTAGATGAAAATTTTGTTCTTTTATAAATCTTCATGATGTATAAAACGGTTATAATTAAGAAAAACTTGAAATTTTTAAACATTTTAGTTACTATATGTACCACAAAATACCAAATGTGCCATAAAATATCCAATTTCCCACTTCTGGAAGAAAAAATTTAATTTTTTGGAATTTTTTTTTTATCAATGCAAGTCTTCATGACGTATAAAGAGGATTTATTTAAGAAAAACTGCAAATTTGTAACTATTTTTGTCATATTATCGTACTCCAAATTATTGCAGTATCCAACCCTAAAAATGAAATTTTGATTTTTTTAGTTTTTGATGCCAATTTCGTTTTGCGAGAATAAAAAAATTGTTTCAACTACAAAAAAAGTTTAGTTTCTTTTTGCTTATGTTAATTTATAAAAAAAAATTTGAGTTTCCTAACCCTGGATGAGAACTTATAATATATAAATTTAAATTAACTAGGAAAAAAAGACGTTAGTTGCTTTTGGTTATGTTACAGTATTAAACAATTTAAATTTCCGAACCCTAGATAAAAATTTTGTTCTTTTATAATTTATTTAATAATGCAAATCTTCATGATGAATAAAACAGTTTTAATTAAAAAAAACTTAAAATTTTTAAACGTTTTAGTTATTATATGTACCACAAAATACCGAATGTGCCAAAAAAAACTTTTGAATTTCCATCCCTGGAAAAATTTCTCTTTTTTTAGTTTTAAATAGACAATTGAGGAGTCCCAAAGCATGAAATAGTTTCAATTTACAAGTAAACAAAAAAATAATTCGTTTTTGGTGTTAATTTTGCCTTGAGAAATAGGTGTAAGCTTCCCCGCTCTGGAACCGTTCTCCCGATTTCAATACCAATCTATTTAAGTTCATTTCCAATCCATCAGTCCGAGAATGAAGTCTCTAGCTCCTCTGGGGACATCGCTCAATCGTCATCACTATTCATAAGGATCCAGAATACATATACTTTATGGGGTTGCATATTGATATCGAAGAAATTACACACGGAATGACAAACCTAAATACACCCTCTCACTTTTTAGTGAAGGGTATAAAAACTTATAATTCTAATTTTAACTAAGCTAAGCTTATTTTACAAAACTACTCTGTAGCTTAGGCTGATGTTATCTGTGTCCTCTTTCAGATTCATAGCACTGTTGAAGACTTTCGATTGTGTATCATTTTCTTCCTTTGCTTTCTCTGTACAATATTTTAACATTGTTAAAATCAGGTGTGTGACCACTTTCTAGAGTGTGCTTTGCTAATGCTGTTGTTTCTTTCTTTTTTAAAATATCATTGTTATGCTCTCTCAATCTTGTCTCTAAAGCTCTTTTCGTTGTTCCAATATATACAAGTTACAATTCTGTTTATTGTTCCCTTTACATATAATTTCATAGACTACATCGCTCTGTTGTGTTTTGTCTGCTTTGTCCTTAAAATTCGTAAATATTGTGTTCAATGTAGAGTTAGGTTTGAATGGGTTGTGAAGCATGTAAGTTCATAAGTCTACCCGATGCAATGTCTTTAGCGTACCAATCAAATACTATTTTATCCTTTTGTCTTATTAGTATTACGTCCAAGAAATCAATGTTTTATTGCTCTACTGTAAATTTGATTTTTGGGTGGTAATTATTGAAAGCTTTTAGAGATTCATCTCTGTCGTCATACCTAATAATACATTAAGAGATACTAAAATTTCGTCTTTTCTTGAAGTTTTATACGTTGTATTTGTTCCTTCAATTGATTCGAGTTCTTTATATTGTATAGAGGTGAAATTATGGATTTAATAACTCTATATGTTTAGATAATTAGTAACAGGGAACGTTAGTTGATGCTACTATTGGACGCAAGGGTACACCTATTTTGTGGATTTTAGGGAGGCCATATATTCTAGGCGCTGTTGCAGCTGGACAGTACAGCAATTTTTTCTGTGTTGCAATTATGTAATCATTTTTATACAAATCATTAACTATCTTGTTATTTTCTTTACGTAGTGTTTCCGTTGGATCGCTTCTTATAACTCTGTAGGTAGTTTTATCTTCTAACATTGATTTCATTTTATCTATATAATCAATATTTTTGTTTGGTTACATACATACGTTCATTTTTTCGTTTTGACAAAAAATATTGCTTTTACTTATGAACTGAAAAAATTAGTTTCAAATAATTTTTGTTTGTATATGTTAAATTGAAAAAAAGAAAAACATTTTATTTCAAATTACATATTCCTGAAGAAGATACACAAAAAATTGACGAGATAATGGAATAAAAATATAAAGTTTTATATAAAAAATAAGAAATTTTATATACAAAATTATATTAGGTTAAATAAACCTAATAATTAAAAAAAATAAATTAATAAAAACTAAGGTCGAATAAGTTTGTAATATATGTAACTCAAAAAAATTTTAATTATGCTGTTTTATTATAAAATAAATAAATAATTGTTTTTGGTTTCTGATAGTTTAATTATATAATCTCAAAGTGTTAGTATTTCTATAAAAGAGTGAGCCAAATAACATACAGGAACCTTTAGCTCCCAAATCTGTATTTATATATTCAATATATCATACCATTCCTATATGTTATTTGTTCAATGACTCGCTGTTTTATAGAACAGCACTTCAATGAAAAGATGGGCCACTTTAATAACACCAAAATATTGTACTGTAAAGTTAAAATTTGGACATCCTAATAAGAATTTGTTTCTCAAATAGTAGAAATCAAAATGAAAATATATGCCAACCCAATAACACCAATATATTGTATTACCATACTTCAAAAATGAGTTGGCAGATTTTAATTTACAAACAAACAAAAACATTTTCAATATAGAATTTTTTTGTAAGATTTTGGGAAAAAAAGAATCAGTACATAATTATAAATAAAGAGTTTAAAAAACGACAATTCCCAAAAATATGTACTAATTTGAACACATTTTAAATTTTAGCTCCCTATTGAAAAAACTAGTCAACTAAATATAAATATGGGCTACCCTAATGATACCAAGATATTGTATTGTTAAGCCTGAAGTTAAAATTTGGGCCATCCTAATAAAAATACGTAAACTGCCTCAATAAAAATATGGGCCACCCTAATGAAAACAAAATATGTATTGTCATCCAAGATTGACCGGTGGTCCAAATTTGAGCTAAATCGGTTCAGAGCAAGTGGGTCAAAAATGATTTGGCAGATTTGAAATGATTTACAAACATACAAGAAAGATTGTAAGTTAAAAAAAAAAACAGTATAAAAACATAAAATGAGATGTTGGGTGGTCTATATGCATTTCATTGGCGCTTGTACAAAACCAAATCATCAATTGACTTCAAGCACAGTTTTGAAAAGTTTCAGACCTCGCATCTTATCATGTTTTAGTTTTATACAGAGTTGTATTCATTAATGCAAAAGGCTACCGGATGGTAGGTCGCCATAATTTCGGCCAATACTTATTCAGAAATTCATCCTCTAAGAATTCATATTATTTTTTCTCTAACCATTTCCTTAAACGAGTAGAGTCTAATACAGTTACTGCTTCTGAATTATATATGCGCCTGGAAAATTTGGTATTAATATTTTATTTGTAGCAGCTGCTGTATAGACATTTTTCAAGACTACCAAGTCTCCTGTCAGAAATGATTTTGCTGGTTTGTGATGTGCATTGAAGTACTTGATATATTTTGATCGAGATTTTTCAATTGATATCAAAGCACCTTCCCCTATTATGTTTAGATTCTCTCTTTCACCGTAAAGGTCCTGTAAATATTCTGTCAGTTCATCGATCATTTCGCCCCTTTGTTCTATTCTTAGAGCTTACCCTATTGAAAAATTGAATTATTGATAGGAAAATCTAAAATTGTCAGCTTATTGACCCAGTCAGAATGCTCAATAGATTCTGCTAATTTAGCCAACATAGCTCTTAGATCCCTATATCCTCTTTCTACTTGTCCGTTTGATTGGGGTGAGGCTAAGGAAGTCCTTACGTGTGCAAGGTTTCGTTTACTTAAAACTAATTAAATTCGTTGGACTAAAACGTGTTCCTCGAGCACTTGTTATGCTTCGCGGTCTGCTGTAATATTCAAAATATTTTTTAACGCGCAGCATGCTTCGTTTGTCCCTGGCGTATTAACCGCATATAATTTTGTAAAAGCGTCCAGTACTACATATATGTACTTTAATTTTGATTTTATTAAAGGCAAAGGGACGAACTGATCTATTTGTATTAGTATAAATTTCTTTAATTTTTTTCTATCTTGGACTAGACAACTTCTTATAAACTTGCTCATTTTGTCTCCCATAGTTGGGAACCATTTGTTTTACACACTTTTCAATTTCTACGTGGCCATATTTCTCATGAATTAATCGCATAATATTTTCTTCTAGCTCAGCGGGTACATATAATTGTTTTGCCATTTATTACTTATTCGAAAAAGTGAACCGTTTTGTAATATATAATCATCTAAGTATTCTGCTTTTAACTTGACTCTAATTGCTGTTATTTTTGCGTCTCGCGTCTGTGTTATTTGTATATTCATGTCAATATGATCTCCCTGAAAAACGCCAATAACCGGTGCACGACTTAAGCCGTCCACGTGGGACATAAATACGGCCCTTCGATGTCTAATAGTGTAATCATAATTTTCCAATTCTAACGTCGATCTTGCTATTCTAGGATTAATCAGTTTTTCACTCAAAGTTAGTGCAAGTGAATTGCAGTCGGTTACTATCATGAAAGAAATTCACTCTAAATATAACCGAAAGCGTCTTAATTGCACTTGATTGCAAGTGTTTCCAATTCGACACTATGGTATTTATGTTCGGCAGACGAAATGCATTTTGAATAAAAAGTCACTGGATGAAATTTGTTATCTTCTTGTCTTTAGTACTGATCTATAACCTTTAGAATTGATGTCGTATGTATTTCCGTCTCACGTAGAGGACTATATACCGCTAAAACAGGACTATATATCAATTTCTGTTTTAAAGTCATTAAAGCTCTTTCACACTCACTTTTTCACACAAAAATATTAATTATTATATGAAGAATATTTTCTTATCTTATTTTTTATATAATTCTAATTTTAACTGCTAAGCTTATTTTTCAAAACTACTCTGTAGCTTAGGCTGATATTATCTGTGTCCTCTTTCAGATTCATAGCATTGTTGATGTTTTGTTGTATACGAAGACTTTCGATTGTGTATCATTTTCTTCCTTTGCTTTCTCTGTCCAATATTTTAACATTGTTAAAATCAGGTGTGTGACCACTTTCTAGAGTGTGCTTTGCTAATGCTGTTGTTTCTTTCTTTTTTAAAATATCATTGTTATGCTCTCTCAAACTTGTCTCTAAAGCTCTTTTCGTTGTTCCAATATATACAAGTTACAATTCTGTTTATTGTTCCCTTTACATATAATTTCATAGACTATATCGCTTTGTTGTGTTTTGTCTGCTTTGTCCTTAATATTCGTAAATATTGTGTTCAATGTAGAGTTAGTTTTGAATGGGTTGTGAAGCATGAAAGTTCATAAGTCTACCCGATGCAATGTCTTTAGCGTACCAATCCAATACTATTTTATCCTTTTGTCTTATTAGTCCAAGAAATCAATATTTTTATTGCTTTCTATCTCTACTGTAAATTGGATTTTTGGGTGGTAATTATTGAAAGCTTTTAGAGATTCATCTCTGTCGTCATACCTAATAATACATTAAGAGATACTAAAATTTCGTCTTTTCTTGAAGTTTTATACGTTGTATTTGTTCCTTCAATTGATTCGAGTTCTTTATATTGTATTGAGGTGAAATTATGGATTTAATTACTCTATATGTTTAGATAATTAGTAACAGGGAACGTTAGTTGATGCTACTATTGGACGCAAGGGTACACCTATTTTGTGGATTTTAGGGAGGCCATATATTCTAGGCGCTGTTGCAGCTGGACAGTACAGCAATTTTTTCTGTGTTGCAATTATGTAATCATTTTTATACAAATCATTAACTATCTTGTTAAGATAGTTAATTTTTTCATTACTTGAAAAAGGTCCGTGCTCTCCTAAAAAAAAGAAACCTACAACTGACATCAATACTATTGTTGATGAAAAGGCTGAAAATGCGTTATCATTGCAGCCATTAATAGCAGAAAAAAATCCCGTCACTACTTCTGATCCCTCGCCAAATTTTCCTGATTTACCTAACAACACAGCACCTGTTTCTCCTTCCTGTATAAATACTAATTCAACTTCCTCATCTATTCCGATTAATTTTAATCCGCCACTTCCTGTTTTTAAACCGTCAAGTACCTCAATTAATTCAAATCCATCCGTTCCTGTTTTCAATTCTTCTAACAATCCAACTCTTAAAGTTATTTCACCAAAAAAAACTATATTTGCTGCTCGATTTGCATCCTCTACTACTATTGATGATATTAAGCATTATATAACAAATAAGATTGGCCTTAATATTGAAATGACTGTCTTTAAATTTAATTATTCTGAGCCAAGAAACAAAGCATCTTTCAAAATAATCATACCTCAAAACTACTTTGATACAATTGTGCATCTAGATTTTTGGCCGCCTAATGCTTTTATTCGTGAGTATGAATACAGAACTACACCAACGACTGATATTGTTCACCTACCGAAATCATCGTCATCAAAAAACTAATTAAACTATCTATAAATAAGCCCATTAATTTTATATACCAAAACGTAAGAGGTCTCAACACTAAATTAAACAATCTTTTTATAAATAGTTTTGATTTTTCATATCATGTTATTGTATTTATCGAAACTTGGCTGAGTGATAAAAAATGTATTTATAACAACGAAATATTATGTTCTAATTATCAAATATTTAAGTATAATCGTGCGAAGAAACCTGGTGGTGGTGTTCTGATTGCTGTCCTGGATATATTCTGAATTGAGCCTATTTATAGTCCTTGTAATGATGACAGTGATGAAATTGAATTTATTGCCGTTAAAATTCGTGTTGGCTCTTTGCACCTTTATGTCACATGTTCATATATACCACCCACTTCCTCTTCTGCGGTATATAATAAACATTTTTCTGCAATTAATTCTGTTCTGCATCAATCAAATACTTCCGATATCTTACTTGTTTTAGGTGATTTTAATATCCCAGACGTAAAATGGATTAAGCCCTTTTATAGTAATTACATGTTACCAACAACCACGGCAGATTTTATACACTGCCTCCTTGGATGCGGCTTTTTTCAATTAAATTATATAGAAAATGTGTCTGGAAATATTCTTGATCTTGCTTTCGTTAATACTCCTAAGGAATTCTGTCTACGAAATACAATGCCTGTGACTCATCCTGTGGACCTTTATCATCCTCCCTTTGAAATTGATTTATCGTTATCATATAACAAATATGAAGTAATCAAAGATCAAGATATGAAACGTTCTCAATCTTATTGTTTTACTCGCACTAACTACACGGAACTTAATTCTTTGTTATCTAATGTTAACTGGGATTCTGTGCCAGCTGATGATAACCTGGATAATATTGTATCAAGCATTTATAATATTTTGTATAATGCTATTAGTATAACTATGCCAAGAATTAACATACTCGGTAAAAATGGGCATCCGTGGAATGATCAATACCTACGATATGCTAAAAATAAAAAAAATAAATGTTTCGTTAAATGTAAGAAAACTGGCACACTGAATGATTTTCGTAAATATGCTTTAGCTAGATCTGAATATAATTCTGCTAACAAAACTGCATATATTACTTACATAAATCGTGTTAAACAAAATATAAGAACAAACCCTAAATCATTCTATAACTTTGTTAACTCTAAACACCGCTCCTCTGGTTATCCAAAGCATTTGAAGTATGGTTTACTGACTGCTGATGATGATGTATCAATAAGCAATATATTTGCGGACTTCTTTTCTACAACGTATTCTACCAAGTCATATGATTGCACAACAAGTTATCCTTATACTACAACTCATTCTTGTGGGATCTATATTCCTTTCATAAATATTGACACAGTACTCTCTAACTTAAGGTCACTGAAAAACTCGTTCAGCCTTGGTCCTGATGGTATACCAAGTTGTATCCTTAAAAACTGTGCTGCATCACTGTTTGTACCTCTTACTGTAATGTTTAACAAATCTATTGAGTCTTGCTATTTATCATCAGCGTGGAAGAAATCGTATATAATTCCTTTATTTAAATATGGCTGTAAATCCGAGGTATCTAACTATAGAAGTATCGCCAAAATTAATGCAATTCCAAAACTACTGGAAAAAATTATCACTGATTACTTAACTCATCAAATTTCTTCCATTTTAACGCCTTGCCAACATGGTTTGCGTAATTCCCGTTCAACTATTACTAATGTTTTGGAACTCACTACTACTGTCAACGAAGGTTTTACAAATAAAATGCAAACTGATTTAATATACACTGACTTCAGTAAGGCGTTCGATAAAGTTAACCACAATCTTTTATTACACAAATTATCACTTATGGGCTTTAATAATTCTGCTTTAAAATGGTTAAACTCGTATCTGTCTGGAAGAACTCAACAAGTTAAGTTTGGAAACACTATATCAAATACCATTTATGTTCATTCTGGTGTTCCTCAAGGCAGTCACTTGGGTCCAATTTTATTCACTTTATTCATCAATGATCTTCCGACGGTTGTATGTCATTCCAGAGTGTTAATGTATGCTGACGATGTAAAAATGTTTAACTCTTTTAATGATATTAATGGACATAATTTACTGTGTACTGACTTTACACATTTTCTCAATGGTGCAGCTATAATTTATTAGAGTTAAATGTAAAGAAATGCAAACACATGTCATTTTTCAGACACAATCTAATTGAGACGTCATATTATATTTGTAATGATATTTTAAATAAAGTTGATACTGTATTGGATCTTGGCATACTGTTGGATCATAGACTAAACTTTCGTGATCATATCTCTATAATGGTCAACAAAGCCTACGGTGTACTTGGATTCATGAAACGCTGGTCTAAGGAATTTCTAGATCCTTATATTACAAAACTATTATATACATCTCTTGTTCGGCCAATTCTTGAGTATGGATCGATTGTCTGGGATCCTTGTTACTCCAATCATATCAATAGTGTTGAATCTATACAGAAACAGTTTCTAATTTTTTGTCTGCGTGGGCTTGGTTGGAATTCGTATGTCTTACCGCCGTATCAAAGTAGACTTGCTCTAATAAAATTGCCTACACTAAAAAGTCGACGATCGACGTTGAGTGCTTTATTTGTTATGGAACTGGTTCCAGGCGATGTTGATTCGGAGTTCTTACTTAATCAACTATACTTCAACGTTCCTGTAAGACCTACTCGCAATTTTGAAATCTTGGCATTAAAATATTACCGCTCTGTTTATGCTAATAACGATTCTTTTCGTCGCGCATGTGTCAACTTTAACAAATGTTACCATATCATGAACTTATCTGAGAGTAATACCGTATTGAAAAGAAATCTTATTTTATATTTAAATTCTTGAACTAATTTGTTATCTAGTCAGTAAGAATGTAAAATCTATTGACTTATTAAATAAATAAATAAATAAAATTAAATTTTCTTTACGTAGTTTTTCCGTTGGATCGCTTCTTATAACTCTGTAGGTAGTTTTATCTTCTAACATTGATTTCATTTTATCTATATAATCAATATTTTTGTTTGCTTACATGCATATGTTCATTTTTTCGTTTTGACAAAAAATATATTGCTTTTACTTATGAACTGAAAAAATTAGTTTCTGATAATTTTTGTTTGTATATGCTAAATTGAAAAAAAGAAAAACATTTTATTTCAAATTACATATTCCTGAAGAAGATACACAAAAAAGTGACGAGATAATGGAATAAAAATATAAAGTTTTATATAAAAAATAAGAAATTTTATATACAAAATTATATTAGGTTAAATAAACCTAATAATTAAAAAAAAATAAATTAATAAAAACTAAGGTCGAATAATTTTGTAAAATATGTAACTCAAAAAAATTAAATTATGCTGTTTTATTATAAAATAAATAAATAATTCTTTTTGGTTTCTGATAGTTTAATTATATAATCTGAAAGTGTTAGTATTTCTATAAAACAGTGAGCCAAATAACATACAGGAACCTTTAGCTCCCAAATCTTTATTTATATATTCAATATATCATACCATTCTGCCTGAATAGTGTGCCTATATGTTATTTGTTCAATGGCTCGCTGTTTTATAGAACAGCACTTCAATGAAAAGATGGACCACTTTAATGATACCAAAATATTGTACTGTAAAGCTAAAATTTAGACATCCTAATAACAATTTGTTTCTCAAATAGTAGAAATCAAAATGAAAATATGGGCCAGCCCAATAACACCAATATATTGTATTACCATACTTCAAAAATGAGTTGGCAGATTTTAATTTACAAACAAACAAAAACATTTTAAATATAGAATTTTTTAGTAAGATTTTGGGAAAAAAGAATCAGTAAATAATAATAAATAAAGAGTTTAAAAAACGACAATTCCCAAAAATATGTACTAATTTGAACGCATTTTCAATTTTAGCTCCCTATTGAAAAAACTGGCCAACTAAGTAAAAATATGGGCTACCCTAATGATACCAAGATATTGTATTGTTAAGCCTGAAGTTAAAATTTGGGCCATCCTAATAAAAATACGTAAACTACCTCAATAAAAATATGGGCCACCCTAATGAAAACAAAATATGTATTGTCATCCAAGATTGACCGGTGGTCCAAATTTGAGCTAAATCAGAGCAAGTGGGTCAAAAATGATTTGGCAGATTTGAAATGATTTACAAACATACAAGAAAGATTGTAAGTTAAAATGAGATGTTGGGTGGTCTATATGCATTTCATTGGCGCTTTTACAAAACCAAATCATCAATTGACTTCAAGCACAGTTTTGAAAAGTTTCAGACCTCGCATCTTATCATGTTGTAGTTTTATACAGAGTTGTATTCATTAATGCAAAAGGCTACCAGATGGCTTGATGTATTTTGATTGAGACTTTTCAATTGATATGAAAGCACCTTCCCTTATTATGTTTAGATTCTCTCTTTCACCGTAAAGGTCCTGTAAGTTTTCCGTCAGTTCATCGATCATTTCGCCCCTTTGTTCTATTCTTAGAGCTTGCCCTATTGAACAATTAATTGAATTATTGATAGGAAAATCTACAATTGTCAGCTTATTGACCCAGTCAGAATGCTCAATAGATTCTGCTAATTTAGCCAACATAGCTCTTAGATCCCTATATCCTCTTTCTACTTGTCCGTTTGATTGGGGTGAGGCTACGGAAGTCCTTACGTGTGCAAGGTTTCGTTTACTTAAAAACTAATTAAATTCGTTGGACTACAACATGTTCCTCGAGCTCTTGTTATGCTTCGCGGTCTGCTGTAATATTCAAAATATTTTTTTAACGCGCAGCATGCTTCGTTTGGCCCTGGCGTACACTACATATATGTACTTTCATTTCGATTTTATTAAAGGCAAAGGGACGAACTGATCTATTAGTATTAGTATAAATTTCTTTAATTTTTTTCTATCTTGGACTAGACAACTTCTTATAAACTTGCTCATTTTGTTTCCCATATTTGGGAACCATTTGTTTTACACACTTTTCAATTTCTACGTGGCCATATTTCTCATGAATTAATCGCATAATATTTTCTTCTGGCTCAGCGGGTACATATAATTGTTTTGCCATTTATCACTTATTCGAAAAAGTGAACCGTTTTCTAATACATAATCATCTAAGTATTCTGCTTTTAACTTGTCTCTAATTGCTGTTATTTTTGAGTCTCTCGTTTGTGTTATTTGTATATTCATGTCAATATGATCTCCCTGAAAAACGCCAATAAGCGGTGCACGACTTAAGCCGTCCACGTGGGACATAAATTCGGCCCTTCGATGTCTAATAGTGTAATCATAATTTTCCAATTCTAACGCCGATCTTGCTATTCTAGGATTAATCAGTTTTTCACTCAAAGTTAGTGCAAGTGAATTGCAGTCGGTTACTATCATGAAAGAAATTCACTCTAAATATAACCGAAGGCGTCTTAATTACACTTAATTGCAAGTGTTTCCAATTCGACACTATGGTATTTATGTTTGGCAGACGAAGTGCATTTTGAATAAAAAGCCACTGGATGAAATTTGTTATCTTCTTGTCTTTAGTACAGATCTATAACTTTTAGAAGTGATGTCGTATGTATTTCCGTCTTACGTAGGGGACTATATACCGCTAAAACAGGACTATATATCAATTTCTGTTTTAAAGTCATTAAAGCTCTTTCACTCTCACTTGTTCACACAAAAATATTAATTATTATATGAAGAATATTTTCTTATCTTATTTTTTATATAATTCTAATTTTAACTGCTAAGCTTATTTTTCAAAACTACTCTGTAGCTTATGCTGATGTTATCTGTGTCCTCTTTCAGATTCATAGCATTGTTGATGTTTTGTTGTATACGAAGACTTTCGATTGTGTATAATTTTTTTCCTTTGCTTTCTCTGTCCAATATTTTAACATTGTTAAAATCAGGTGTGTGACCACTTTCTAGAGTGTGCTTTGCTAATGCTGTTGTTTCTCTCTTTTTTAAAATATCATTGTTATGCTCTCTCAATCTTGTCGCTAAAGCTCTTTTCGTTGTTCCAATACATCGCTTTGTTGTGTTTTGTCTGCTTTGTCCTTAATATTCGTAAATATTGTGTTCAATGTAAAGTTAGGTTTGAATGGGTTGTGAAGCATGAAAGTTCATAAGTCTACCCGATGCAATGTCTTTAGCGTACCAATCCAATACTATTTTATCCTTTTGTCTTATTAGTATTGCGTCCAAGAAAGCAATATTTTTATTGCTTTCTATCTCTACTGTAAAATGGATTTTTGGAAGGTAATTATTGAAAGCTTTTAGAGATTTGTCTCTGTCGTCATACCTAATAATACTTTAAAGGATACTAAAATTTCGTCTTTTCTTGAAGTTTTATACGTTGTATTTGTTCCTTCAATTGATTCGAGTTCTTTATATTGTATTGAGGTGAAATTATGGATTTAATTACTCTACCTATATGTTTAGATAATTAGTAACAGGGAACGTTAGTTGATGATACTATTGGACGCAAGGGTACACCTATTTTGTGGATTTTAGGGAGGCCATATATTCTAGGCGCTGTTGCAGCTGGACAGTACAGCAATTTTTTCTGTGTTGCAATTATGTAATCATTTTTATACAAATCATTAACTATCTTGTTAAGATAGTTAATTTTTTCATTACTTGAAAAAGGTCCGTGCTCTCCTAAAAAAAAGAAACCTACAACTGACATCAATACTATTGTTGATGAAAAGGCTGAAAATGCGTTATCATTGCAGCCATTAATAGCAGAAAAAAATCCCGTCACTACTTCTGATCCCTCGCCAAATTTTCCTGATTTACCTAACAACACAGCACCTGTTTCTCCTTCCTGTATAAATACTAATTCAACTTCCTCATCTATTCCGATTAATTTTAATCCGCCACTTCCTGTTTTTAAACCGTCAAGTACCTCAATTAATTCAAATCCATCCGTTCCTGTTTTCAATTCTTCTAACAATCCAACTCTTAAAGTTATTTCACCAAAAAAAACTATATTTGCTGCTCGATTTGCATCCTCTACTACTATTGATGATATTAAACATTATATAACAAATAAGATTGGCCTTAATATTGAAATGAGTCTTTAAATTTAATTATTCTGAGCCAAGAAACAAAGCATCTTTCAAAATAATCATACCTCAAAACTACTTTGATACAATTGTGCATCTAGATTTTTGGCCGCCTAATGCTTTTATTCGTGAGTATGAATACATAACTACACCAACGACTGATATTGTTCACCTACCGAAATCATCGTCATCAAAAAACTAATTAAACTATCTATAAATAAGCCCATTAATTTTATATACCAAAACGTAAGAGGTCTCAACACTAAATTAAACAATCTTTTTATAAATAGTTTTGATTTTTCATATCATGTTATTGTATTTATCGAAACTTGGCTGAGTGATAAAAAATGTATTTATAACAACGAAATATTATGTTCTAATTATCAAATATTTAAGTATAATCGTGCGAAGAAACCTGGTGGTGGTGTTCTGATTGCTGTCCTGGATATATTCTGAATTGAGCCTATTTATAGTCCTTGTAATGATGACAGTGATGAAATTGAATTTATTGCCGTTAAAATTCGTGTTGGCTCTTTGCACCTTTATGTCACATGTTCATATATACCACCCACTTCCTCTTCTGCGGTATATAATAAACATTTTTCTGCAATTAATTCTGTTCTGCATCAATCAAATACTTCCGATATCTTACTTGTTTTAGGTGATTTTAATATCCCAAACGTAAAATGGATTAAGCCCTTTTATAGTAATTACATGTTACCAACAACCACGGCAGATTTTATACACTGCCTCCTTGGATGCGGCTTTTTTCAATTAAATTATATAGAAAATGTGTCTGGAAATATTCTTGATCTTGCTTTCGTTAATACTCCTAAGGAATTCTGTCTACGAAATACAATGCCTGTGACTCATCCTGTGGACCTTTATCATCCTCCCTTTGAAATTGATTTATCGTTATCATATAACAAATATGAAGTAATCAAAAATCAACAACCTGGATAATATTGTATCAAGCATTTATAATATTTTGTATAATGCTATTAGTATAACTATGCCAAGAATTAACATACTCGGTAAAAATGGGCATCCGTGGAATGATCAATACCTACGATATGCTAAAAATAAAAAAAATAAATGTTTCGTTAAATGTAAGAAAACTGGCACACTGAATGATTTTCGTAAATATGCTTTAGCTAGATCTGAATATAATTCTGCTAACAAAACTGCATATATTACTTACATAAATCGTGTTAAACAAAATATAAGAACAAACCCTAAATCATTCTATAACTTTGTTAACTCTAAACACCGCTCCTCTGGTTATCCAAAGCATTTGAAGTATGGTTTACTGACTGCTGATGATGATGTATCAATAAGCAATATATTTGCGGACTTCTTTTCTACAACGTATTCTACCAAGTCATATGATTGCACAACAAGTTATCCTTATACTACAACTCATTCTTGTGGGATCTATATTCCTTTCATAAATATTGACACAGTACTCTCTAACTTAAGGTCACTGAAAAACTCGTTCAGCCTTGGTCCTGATGGTATACCAAGTTGTATCCTTAAAAACTGTGCTGCATCACTGTTTGTACCTCTTACTGTAATGTTTAACAAATCTATTGAGTCTTGCTATTTATCATCAGCGTGGAAGAAATCGTATATAATTCCTTTATTTAAATATGGCTGTAAATCCGAGGTATCTAACTATAGAAGTATCGCCAAAATTAATGCAATTCCAAAACTACTGGAAAAAATTATCACTGATTACTTAACTCATCAAATTTCTTCCATTTTAACGCCTTGCCAACATGGTTTGCGTAATTCCCGTTCAACTATTACTAATGTTTTGGAACTCACTACTACTGTCAACGAAGGTTTTACAAATAAAATGCAAACTGATTTAATATACACTGACTTCAGTAAGGCGTTCGATAAAGTTAACCACAATCTTTTATTACACAAATTATCACTTATGGGCTTTAATAATTCTGCTTTAAAATGGTTAAACTCGTATCTGTCTGGAAGAACTCAACAAGTTAAGTTTGGAAACACTATATCAAATACCATTTATGTTCATTCTGGTGTTCCTCAAGGCAGTCACTTGGGTCCAATTTTATTCACTTTATTCATCAATGATCTTCCGACGGTTGTATGTCATTCCAGAGTGTTAATGTATGCTGACGATGTAAAAATGTTTAACTCTTTTAATGATATTAATGGACATAATTTACTGTGTACTGACTTTACACATTTTCTCAATGGTGCAGCTATAATTTATTAGAGTTAAATGTAAAGAAATGCAAACACATGTCATTTTTCAGACACAATCTAATTGAGACGTCATATTATATTTGTAATGATATTTTAAATAAAGTTGATACTGTATTGGATCTTGGCATACTGTTGGATCATAGACTAAACTTTCGTGATCATATCTCTATAATGGTCAACAAAGCCTACGGTGTACTTGGATTCATGAAACGCTGGTCTAAGGAATTTCTAGATCCTTATATTACAAAACTATTATATACATCTCTTGTTCGGCCAATTCTTGAGTATGGATCGATTGTCTGGGATCCTTTTTACTCCAATCATATCAATAGTGTTGAATCTATACAGAAACAGTTTCTAATTTTTTGTCTGCGTGGGCTTGGTTGGAATTCGTATGTCTTACCGCCGTATCAAAGTAGACTTGCTCTAATAAAATTGCCTACACTAAAAAGTCGACGATCGACGTTGAGTGCTTTATTTGTTATGGAACTGGTTCCAGGCGATGTTGATTCGGAGTTCTTACTTAATCAACTATACTTCAACGTTCCTGTAAGACCTACTCGCAATTTTGAAATCTTGGCATTAAAATATTACCGCTCTGTTTATGCTAATAACGATTCTTTTCGTCGCGCATGTGCCAACTTTAACAAATGTTACCATATCATGAACTTATCTGAGAGTAATACCGTATTGAAAAGAAATCTTATTTTATATTTAAATTCTGGAACTAATTTGTTATCTAGTCAGTAAGAATGTAAAATCTATTGACTTATTAAATAAATAAATAAATAAAATTAAATTTTCTTTACGTAGTTTTTCCGTTGGATCGCTTCTTATAACTCTGTAGGTAGTTTTATCTTCTAACATTGATTTCATTTTATCTATATAATCAATATTTTTGTTTGCTTACATGCATACGTTCATTTTTTCGTTTTGACAAAAAATATATTGCTTTTACTTATGAACTGAAAAAATTAGTTTCTGATAATTTTTGTTTGTATATGCTAAATTGAAAAAAAGAAAAACATTTTATTTCAAATTACATATTCCTGAAGAAGATACAGAAGATAAAAAAGTGACGAGATAATGGAATAAAAATATAAAGTTTTATATAAAAAATAAGAAATTTTATATACAAAATTATATTAGGTTAAATAAACCTAATAATTAAAAAAAAAAATAAATTAATAAAAACTAAGGTCGAATAATTTTGTAAAATATGTAACTCAAAAAAATTAAATTATGCTGTTTTATTATAAAATAAATAAATAATTCTTTTTGGTTTCTGATAGTTTAATTATATAATCTGAAAGTGTTAGTATTTCTATAAAACAGTGAGCCAAATAACATACAGGAACCTTTAGCTCCCAAATCTTTATTTATATATTCAATATATCATACCATTCTGCCTGAATAGTGTGCCTATATGTTATTTGTTCAATGGCTCGCTGTTTTATAGAACAGCACTTCAATGAAAAGATGGACCACTTTAATGATACCAAAATATTGTACTGTAAAGCTAAAATTTAGACATCCTAATAACAATTTGTTTCTCAAATAGTAGAAATCAAAATGAAAATATGGGCCAGCCCAATAACACCAATATATTGTATTACCATACTTCAAAAATGAGTTGGCAGATTTTAATTTACAAACAAACAAAAACATTTTAAATATAGAATTTTTTAGTAAGATTTTGGGAAAAAAGAATCAGTACATAATAATAAATAAAGAGTTTAAAAAACGACAATTCCCAAAAATATGTACTAATTTGAACGCATTTTAAATTTTAGCTCCCTATTGAAAAAACTGGTCAACTAAGTAAAAATATGGGCTACCCTAATGATACCAAGATATTGTATTGTTAAGCCTGAAGTTAAAATTTGGGCCATCCTAATAAAAATACGTAAATTGCCTCAATAAAAATATGGGCCACCCTAATGAAAACAAAATATGTATTGTCATCCAAGATTGACCGGTGGTCCAAATTTGAGCTAAATCAGAGCAACTGGGTCAAAAATGATTTGGCAGATTTGAAATGATTTACAAACATACAAGAAAGATTGTAAGTTAAAATGAGATGTTGGGTGATCTATATGCATTTCATTGGCGCTTTTACAAAACCAAATCATCAATTGACTTCAAGCACAGTTTTGAAAAGTTTTCAGACATGTTGTAGTTTTATACAGAGTTGTATTCATTAATGCAAAAGGCTACCAGATGGTAGGTCGTCATAATTTCGGCCAATACTTATTCAAAAATTCATCCTCTAAGAATTCATATTATTTTTTCTCTAGAGTAGAGTCTACTACAGTTACTTCTTCTGAATTATATATGCGCCTGGAAAATTTGGTATTAATACTTTATTTGTAGCAGCTGCTGTATAGACATTTTTCAAGACTACCAAGTCTCCTGTCAGAAATGATTTTGCTGGTTTGTGATTTGCATTAAAGTACTTGATGTATTTTGATTGAGATTTTTCAATTGATATGAAAGCACCTTCCCTTATTATGTTTAGATTCTCTCTTTCACCGTAAAGGTCCTGTAAGTTTTCCGTCAGTTCATCGATCATTTCGCCCCTTTGTTCTATTCTTAGAGCTTGCCCCATTGAACAATTAATTGAATTATTGATAGGAAAATCTACAATTGTCAGCTTATTGACCCAGTCAGAATGCTCAATAGATTCTGCTAATTTAGCCAACATAGCTCTTAGATCTCTATATCCTCTTTCTACTTGTCCGTTTGATTGGGGTGAGGCTACGGAAGTCCTTACGTGTGCAAGGTTTCGTTTACTTAAAAACTAATTAAATTCGTTGGACTACAACATGTTCCTCGAGCATGCTTCGTTTGGCCCTGGCGTACACTACATATATGTACTTTCATTTTGATTTTATTAAAGGCAAAGGGACGAACTGATCTATTAGTATTAGTATAAATTTCTTTAATTTTTTTCTATCTTGGACTAGACAACTTCTTATAAACTTGCTCATTTTGTTTCCCATATTTGGGAACCATTTGTTTTACACACTTTTCAATTTCTACGTGGCCATATTTCTCATGAATTAATCGCATAATATTTTCTTCTGGCTCAGCGGGTACATATAATTGTTTTGCCATTTATCACTTATTCGAAAAAGTGAACCGTTTTCTAATACATAATCATCTAAGTATTCTGCTTTTAACTTGTCTCTAATTGCTGTTATTTTTGAGTCTCTCGTTTGTGTTATTTGTATATTCATGTCAATATGATCTCCCTGAAAAACGCCAACAACCGGTGCACGACTTAAGCCGTCCACATGGGACATAAATTCGGCCCTTCGATGTCTAATAGTGTAATCATAATTTTCCAATTCTAACGCCGATCTTGCTATTCTAGGATTAATCAGTTTTTCACTCAAAGTTAGTGCAAGTGAATTGGAGTCGGTTACTATCGTGAACGAAATTCACTCTAAATATAACCGAAAGCGTCTTGATTGCACTTGATTGCAAGTGTTTCCAATTCGACACTATGGTATTTATGTTCGGCAGACGAAGTGCATTTTGAATAAAAAGCCACTGGATGAAATTTGTTATCTTTTTGTCTTTAGTACTGATCTATAACCTTTAGAACTGATGTCGTATGTATTTCCGTCTCACGTAGAGGACTATATACCGCTAAAACAGGACTATATATCAATTTCTGTTTTAAAGTCATTAAAGCTCTTTTTTCACACTCACTTGTTCACACAAAAATATTAATTATTATATAAAGAATATTTTCTTATCTTATTATTTAAAGCTAATTCGGCCTAACGTATTCAATATTAATAATACAATTTATTAAATTTTTTACCCAAGGTTTCGTCAATTGTTTGTCGACTTCTTCAGGGGATCTTTTGTCTATTTAAATTAAAGACATTACATAATTACAATTTGAAAAAATTTTAAATTTAAATTCTAGAAAATAGAAAGAAAAAGATATACCATGGAAAACTTCCGTGTACAGCAAAATATAGAAAGAACAATGAACATAAAGAGGATACCGAGAATATCAATGCTAGCTATATTGTTGCTATAAAATAAGACAAGTTTGTCTTATGTCCAGTTGAAATACCAACTTTTAAATTTGATTGTGCTTAAA
The DNA here is from genome assembly GCA_963675445.1 of Linnaemya vulpina. Lineage (NCBI taxonomy): Eukaryota > Metazoa > Arthropoda > Insecta > Diptera > Tachinidae > Linnaemya > Linnaemya vulpina. The sequence goes on from OY776278.1 coordinate 55,709,437, forward strand.
ATAAACCTATGATTTTAATTTCATATAAAGTAAATTGTACTAGTATTATCAGTATGTATCTAATGTATTAATTAATATAACATTGTGAGTACAACTTTATTATTTCAAAAAATTTTTCCAAATTGTAATTATGTAATGTTTTTAAATTAAATAACAAAAGAACCCCTGAAAATGTCGACAAATAATTGACGAAACGTTCGTTAAAAAATGTAATAAATTGTTTTATTTACATTACGTTAGGCCGGATTAGCTTTAAAAAATAAGATAAGAAAAAATTCTTAATACACAACAATTTTCCCTGTATCTATAAATTTTCTGAGCACGTTATTAATAAACGGCTGAAACACAGCTCCTGCACTTTTAAGCCCGAATGACATAAATCAGCATTCGTATTGTCTAAGCCGGGAAGCAAATGCGGTATATTTAATTGATTCTTTGTGCATCGGTACTTGGTGGAAACTGTTTTTAAGATCTAAGGTAGAAAAAATTTTTTTGTTACCTAAGTAATCCAGAAAATCGTCAATTATGGGTGCAGGGTAGTTATCTTTCAACGTGATCTTGTTTTATGATCGATAATCTATACATATTCTTAGTTTTTCGTTCTCTCTTTTGACCAAAACAATTGGGGAAGCGTATTCAGAGTCGCTTGGACTAATTATACCCTCATTTAATAGTTCCTTTAATTAATTTTTTAGTTCGCATTATTCGCGATCTGAAAGTCTTCGGCGTCTACAGTACACGGGAATGTCGTTGGTCACTCTTATTTTCAAGCAATAGCCCGTTAGTTCCTTAATAAAATCAACATTTTCTAGATAATTGCAATTTTGAAGATTCCAAACAAGTAACATTTAAATATATTTTGTCCAAAATAGAGTCTGCGATGATAACTTGCTGAAATCGTTAAACTTTCTGCTTGTCTGAATTTTTTTTGCAGCTACCAGCACACTGTTGGAGTCAATGTAACTCAATCAAAGTTTGCAAAGTGCCTGGCTAAAGTATTACACAAATTAATTTCTTTTATTACACTCACCATTCTTCAATTTGCAAATTCCAAGGAAAACATTTTTCAAAAATAAAATAAGGAACATAAATTGAAATACATTTTTTTTCCATATTTTTACACAATTTTACATATATTGATCTTTCCGCAAGCATTCCGTTATTAAATTGAGCATACAAAAAATAGAAATATATCTGCACTGAAAATACCGCCATGGTAGAGTTTATAACGCAACTGCGGAAAGATACCGCAGCAACGGACTGAATAATTGCAAATTTTTCTCAGGCACAAAAAATATATTTCCGCAATATCGGAACGGAATGAATAATCAGACCCATTATTTTCAGGTTTTCTTTGGCTATATGGACCTTAAAAGCTACCTGCACTTATAGCCACTTAATGTGTGCTATTATCTACGATATATTGAGATATTTCTGCAGAAAGGCTCTTGGCTATGAAATATTCCCTTGACTATTGCAATCTCATATTTTTGGGTACAAGACCAGAATTCCGCAAAACTTTGGAACGTATTTTGGGAATAACTGTCTTTAAGTCGAGAGTATCCTTGGTCTCATTATAAATCGCATAGAAACAAGTGCGAATTAAAATAATTAAGATAAACATCAGGATCGATTATTTAATTACATTTTCATTGTCACTTTTACTGACCGAATCAAATGTTAGTTTGTTTGGTTTCATTTCGTTCTGTTTTGTATATCTTGAAATAACAGAATGAACGAAATGAAGAAACGAGTTCTTTTTAAAGAATGAACAAAAATGCGGTCAGTGGAGCAAACAATTTGACACAGCTCTAATCAGCATCATCTGCGGATTGTACAGCATCTTCAAGCGAAGTACCGAATATAAAAGCTGCTATAAATAGAGGAACCTGCAGCTGCTGCAAATTTAAATGCGACTGCACCCAATACAAAAAAATGTATATGCATGTTGCAACGGAAGATAAATTTGCGCATCATTTACTGATAAAATTTGGTTTTTTTTTCACTTATTCTGTAAATTTTTCATATCTATAAATCAATAAAAAAGAATGGACCAAAATGGTCCTGAACCTAAGATTCGTAATGTTTTGTTTTTCTAATTTCCTTTATATCATTCATGGTTCAAAATTTTGCAGAAATAATAATACATATAATATAATAATAATAAACTAACGTTTTAAGTTCCGTAGTCAAAACGAAAACAATACAAATATACCAAAATGGTCCAAAACTGACAGCAGTGTTAATAGAACCAAATAAAAATAATTTGTTAAAAGTCCATTTTCTCTTGATTTTTATTAAATCTCATCTTCTGCCAATAATAAAATTAATTTTTAAAACAAAATTGTTTCCTCTTGATTTTTACTTAAGTCTGTCCATTATGTTACTGTGCACTTGGAAATAATTGGGGAATTCACACTGTAGTCATAAATCACAAAATAATAGCACGAAAAATATGACAAGTGTGAACAACCCGTCATAACTTCTGGTCTGGTAAATAAATTTGTATATATAAACTTCAACAGCTGCTGCCTTGTTATGAGGTGAATACCTTTATTTTTGCGGCGGCATATGGAAAAACGTTCAGTGGCTGCCAGCTACGTAATATAAACGAGAAAAAATTTTCACTTGTATATATTTACTTTTTGCGATTTAGTGCTCTTTTCATATTTTTTATGTTATAAAAATGTGATTTAATGTACAGACATATAAGTGTTAAAATTTTTTAACCGTTTTTTAGTCGTGAATCATATATAAGTAACGGCGGGGAACATATGCTATCGCCGTCTTGCCTAAAGTTTTTCAGCCCTTCGACGCAGATCTGTAGAGCATTTTATGACAATACAAAAACATACCTGCAAGAGTGCCATTATTTTATGATCTTTTTTATATGCAGCACAACAACAACTTTCTTAAACTGGTCTAAGATTTAATGACAATATGACTAAATAGCACCAAGTGTGAACACTCCAAATGTTTTAAGGGGTTGGTTCTCCTAATTTCTATACAGGCAAACATAAACACATTTATTAAATAGTATATTGCCTGAATGTTTAAAAAGCCAACACACAGTATTCCTAATATCCACATAGACAAATATATATATATATATATATGTATATATATGTATATATATATATATATATATATATATATATATATATATATGCCTTGGTGCAACAAAGTCATGTTAGTAGAGAGGAACTAGATATATATGCATCAAAATTCAGGGAATCTTTAAAAAAATATATATGCTGAATTTGAAAAAAATGATAAAGAACTCCGCCCACCTTCCGCAACATTGGAGCGAAGTAGCTATTTTAAAACAGATTTTGTAAACAAAGTACGAAAAACCGCAGAAAATTTTTAAAGTTTGTATCAAGCAGTAAAAAATAAAATTAATGAGGAAAACTCTTTTCTAAAATTTCCTGATCAAACTTTAAAAACACAAAAGGCTGCATTACAGGAAAATGTAGAAAAACCATCTACACAAATGAAAAGTGAAGTTAAAGTGCAAAATTTTGGACTGCAGAGGCAGTTTCATTATATTATTGATGACTTAGAATCAAAGCTAGAAAATTTCAAGCATGGAAATGTAACAATTGATAGTGTCAAAGGAAAATTTGAAATAACAGAAAAAGTGTTTTTGCAATATATAGGTGAATTTCCCGATGATGAGTTGACAGAGGTTTTTTAACAAAAATTTTAAGTCCCTGCCATTTACATTACCACCTATTGACATACCACAATTTGATGGAAAGTTTACGGATTGGGATACTTTTAAAGATTTGTTTGAACAATTGATTTCGTCTCAGTCGATTTCAAAAACACAAAATATGTGTGTTTTAAAATCAAAATTAACCGGGGAAGCAATTAAGAAAATTTCCAAACTGCCATCCAGAGAAGAAAACTTTGACGTAGCTTGGAATATTTTAAATGAATGTCATTCGAACAATAGAGAAACAACTTTCGTTTATTTCAAATCTATCCTAGATGCTCCTTTTGTAAAATGCAATTCCAAAAGTGTAAAAAATTTTTTAGGCATAATAAATGAAAGCTTACAAGCATTTTACGCGGTAAAAATAGATACTGAACAAATGTATAAATCATTAATCTGTTTTATATTGCAACAAAAACTGGATGATCAGATGAGACTACAATTTGAACAGCAATTAGGTAAATATCGAGATCTCCCAACGGTGGACCAACTAGTAGAATTTTTGTAGCAAATGCAATTTTCATTGGAAGCGAGTCAACAATTTACAAAATGGGAAGATAGAGATAATAAGTTTCGTGGAACTAATCCACAATTTTCTTAATATTTCAAGAAAGAAGAAGATCAAACAATAAATCAGTCTAAAACTCTAAACTTTAATAACCCGAAATGTTTATTAGGCTGCACTTCAAGGCATATTTTATTTAAATGTCAAAACTGGGAATAACAAATGGATAGATTGTCGTGTATTACTAGATGGAGGTTCACAGTTAAATCTAATAACAAAAGAATTTAAGAACAAATTAAAATTACCTAATATTATAAAGGTAGATAGAAAAATAGAGGGATTACAAATGAAAAAATCATCCATACACGAACAAATTGGCATTGATCTGAAATCAAAGGTAGCTAAATATAAAACTTTTTTAAATGCAGCAGTAATAGATAAGATTGTGTCTAACGTCCCAAGTTTAAAAATGTTAGCAGAAACTTTTCCGAATAACATCAAACTAGCAGATCCAAAATACAACATTCCAAAAGGAATTGACTTGCTACTTTCAAATGAATTTATATTTGATCTTATATGCAATGGAAAATTACAGGACTCAAAAACCAAAATAAAATCACAAAATACAAAATTAGTTTGGGTTGCTTATAGTATGACAGAATTTGATGATAGTATTCCAAGACAAAATCTGGTAACCATAAATACAACTACAGAAAAAGTGAAGCACTTAACAACCCTTCAGGAAGAGTGTGAAAAATCATTCGATGAAAATACAAAGAGGTTAGCAGACGGTAAATTTCAAATGGCATTACGTTTTAAGGATAATGTTGAAAAATTAGGTAGTTCTCACGTCAAAGAAAATTTTTTTCGCTAGAAAGAAAATTACAAAAGAATCCAGAGTTGAAATATCAATATCATGCATTTATGCAACAATACTTAGAGATTACCTGCCACATCATTGTATTTGTAGACCAGAAAGTACGTCTACAAAATTAAGATGTGTATATGATGCTTCCTCTAAGACTACAAGTAATATATCGTTAAACGATTTATGCACACAGGTCCTCGAATTCAAGAAAATTTAGTTAATATTTTACTGAGATTCAGAAAACATCGGTACGTAAATAAGTTTGACTTAGGTATGATGGAACAAAAATTTAGAAAAATGGGACATGAAGAAAATAATCAAACACAGGTATTAAAACAAAAACGTGTTAACATCAGATTGATACAGTTCTCGCATTGTTTTCCACAATAAAATTTGTGTAAATAAGAACTGTTATCACATTCAACTAAGCTACCTAAACAGAGGTGATAAACACAATATACACATGAGCACTGAAGATGAAAGTGTTGCGACTTTCGAAAACAGCTGTTCTGCTCTGCTGTGTAAGTTGAATAAAACTGATGTTGACTTTCCTTTGTACCTAGGAATATTTATCATAATGTCTTTCTGAGATTTTAACAAAGTTAGAACAATTAGCCTATATAAAATATTAATATAGCAAAAATAAATGTTCATTAAAAATTCAAATCACATTGGTACGTTTTTTCAGCGGATATAGAAAAAATGTACAGACAAATTTGGGTGTCAGAAAAAGATAGAAAATACCAATTGATATTTTGGCGTTTCAATGAAACAGAACCGATTAAAACATACACTCTTAAAACTGTAACTTACGGTACGTCAGCTGCTCCATATTTGGCAGTAAAATGTTTGGAAAAAATTGCGGATTGGAAAAGAAATCGATATCCGGAAGAATCGGCAATAATTAAAAACGATTTTTATATGTACGATTTAATGACAAGAGGGGACTGTTTAGAAAAAGTTACAATATAAAGAAAGAATTTAGACGCGAATTCGGAATGCCATTGAAAAAGTGAACGAGAAAAGTAATATTAGATAAGTAAACAAAGAACATATAACAGAAAGTTTAGACATAAAATCAGACAACTCCAACTTCACTAAAAATCTTGGTGTTATTTGGAATACAGAGATATGATAAAAAAAATTTCAAAAAGAATAATATTAAGAGAAATTTCAGGCTTATTTGATCCACTTGGTTTTTACAAGAATTATGGAAATTAAAAATCTATTGGGATGATCAAGTTCCAAAAGAAATAGAACACAAATGGCTGATTATTAGTAATAACTTTCAATATTTAAACCAAATAACAGTACCCAGACATTTTGTATGTGTTAGCCAGTACACATTGAATTGGATGGATTCTGTGATGCATCAATGAGAGCATATGGTGCAGCTATATGGGTAAGATCGATTGATTGTCACGGAAAAGTGCATTCATATTTAGCAACGTCAAAATCAAAAGTTGCTCCTACAAAGGTCATTACCCTTCCAAGATTGGAATTATGTGCAGCAGTTTTATTAACAGAGTAATTGAAAATTTGAAAATTGAATTCACTAATATTTTCTACTACTCAGACTCCAACATTGTTTTAAGCTGGATTAAACTAGACCCAACACGCTTACAAGTATTTGTATTAAATAGAGTTAGTTTTATACAAACCAATACTAATGTAAATAATTGGAGGCATGTGCAATCTGTCGAAAATCCAGCGGACCTTATATCAAGAGGAGTGAAAGCAGATGTATTAATCAAAAACAAATTGTGGTTTAATGGTCCACAATTTTTATTTAATAACGAGCCGTACAATAATACTACATTTATTACAGATTTTGATATTCCTGATATAAAAAAAGAGGTCAAAGTGATGCTTATGAAAAATGTCGATTGTTTTTATAAAAATATTAATCACAAAAATAATTTAAAAGCTTTCAAAATATTATAGCCCATGTTTTGAAGTTTATTTATTTAATAAAAAAAGACAAATCTAAAACCTTTTTATTTTTCAGAAGAGAAGCATTAAAATAATTATAGAAGATATTCAAAAAGAAAATTTTTCAGAAGAAATAAAGTTTTTAAATACGGGAAAAACCTTAAGAAATCATCAAAACTGGCAACATTATGCCCGTTTTTGGGCAAACAAGGATTAATTAGAGTTGAAGGACGATTGGAAAATAGTTCACTGACTTGTAACGCTCAACATCCGATTGTTCTCCCCTATAAAGATAATATTGTTCGATTAATTATAGAACAACTGCATAGAGATAATTTACATGTAGGCCCTCAAGGATTATTAGCAATAACTAGACAAAGGTTTTGGCCATTAAGAGGTAGATAATTGGTAAAAAATTGTAAGCAATTGTTATAGGTGTTTTAGGAAAGAACCAAGAAAATTTCATCAATTAATGGGAAACTTACCGCAAAGTCGTGTCATTAGAACTCGCCCGTTTTTATATATATTTATAGGAGCTCTTAAAAGATTTGTAGTCAGACGATGGAGCCCACAACAAATATTTTCAGATAACGCAACAAATTTTGTAGGAGCAGCTAATAGTTTAACCGAAATGCATCGGTTATTAACAGAAAATAAAAACGGCAAACTTATAAATAATTTTTGTGAAAATAAAGAAATAGAATGGGTTCACATACCAGCAAGATCACCTCACATAGGAGGATTATGGGAGTCAGCAGTAAAATCAGTAAAGAAACACTTTCATAAGGCAACAAAAGGAATATTAACATATGAAGAACTGTATACTATTATTACTCAAATAGAAGCAATTTTGAATTCAAGACCGTTGACTCCTCTATCAAATGATTATAATGATTTACACGTTTTAACGCCAGGGCATTTTTTGTATGGCGAATCATTAACCACATTCAATGATTCGTCAGATAATCAATGCTATCGTAAAATGCGTCAGCATTGGAAGACGGTAGAAGCCAGATTATTTAACAGAATTACAAAAAAGATACAAATGGAAAAAACTTAAAGAAAATGTTAAACCGGGAACTTTAGTTCTTTTAAAAGAAGATAACACTCCTGCCTCGATCTGGAGGCGGGGGAGAGTCATCCGAATCATATTAGGATCGGATGGATTATGTAGAATGGTGGACGTAAGGACCAGCAATGGGGAAATCCACAATGTTTGTGCTTTTCCCACTGATAACAATGAAGATGACACAGCTAGTAGCACTAATGTACCAACTGAACAAACAAATAAAGAAAATACACATTTAACAAAAAATTCTAGAAATAAGTGTACAAAAAATAAAATAAATTCTAAAAATCAAAGTGAAAGTAAAGTTAAGAATAAAAATATGTTAGTAACCTTATTATCTATAGAAACAGTAGGACTGTCAACAAACTCGTGGAACCTGTTATTGCATGTAAACATTTCTAGTTACATAGCAGCCATCAGTATAATTGAAGATTTAAATAGAAGAAATGAAATGTTTGAATCATCAGACGGTAAAAATCTACGTACATTATATGAACGGATTTTAAACAGACATGAGTTGATAATGTCTTCAGTTCCAAATCGAAAACCCCGATCTTTGCTGCAATTCATTGGAAGTATTCAACATGCATTATTTGGGTTAGTGGACGAAGAACATGCGCAAGAAATATCGTGGAAATTGAAGCAGAGCGAGGAAGAAACTTTACAAATGCTAAATACCGTTAAAAATATTTCATCTGTTCAGGATATAGCAATGAATATCATAAAGAAAGAGGACGCCGTTGTTTTTAAAAATATTGTCAAGCTTAGTGATTCTATTAAGGTAATCGAGTCCCAGATACACGAAACTAAAGATGAAGCAGACCGGATAAGAGCGATTACAAATATGCTAACATGGGTCTAGCTAACATGCTCTTAAATCTCAAAGGCAATGTCATCCTTAAAATATTGCCTGTGAAAATATTAAAGCAGCAAATTCAAATTATAAAATCGAACATCAGCCGTCTGGAGCAACTTCCTTCCGAAAATCCTCTTGAATTGACAAGGGTGGCACAAGTCACAACAAGAACAACGATGAATTTTAATTTGTTTAACATACGTCTTCCACTAATCAATAAAGATATTACGCAAGCGTATGAAATTCATACATATCCAATTCTTCATGAATTCACACAACAAATAGATATATGCTGATCAACTCTAATAAGAAGACATATTACAAGCTAAATAACGACGAATTCGGCCACTGCCAAAAAATTAATAGGATGATGTTATGCCACCAAATTCATCCTATTGACAACACAAAAGGGGCAACCAGTTGTGAAGTTTAACTTTTTCTAAAGGCGAAAGAAATTCAAAGTAGCTGTGAAATTGAAATGAAAAGATTTCAGAATTATTGGCAACAAATGCTCGCATCGATATCTTGGATATTTTCTGTTAAGGAAGACACACCAGCAGAGGTAATATGTCATGATAAGCTGCACCCTATTACGATTCAAGGTGCGGGTATTTTGAAATTGCAAGCCGATTGCCACCCTAAGTCAGACGAAGTGAATCTATGAGCCCATAATTTGTACCATTCTGAAGTTAGCTATGTCTTCCCGGTAATTAATATGTCTCATTCCGTACCATCAATTGCTCATATTAAAATTGATAGCGAAATGGAAATCTACAAAATTCCGGACATTCCGGCACCTGTAAAATTATTTGGTTCTAACACACAACTCGGTTTTCATCATCTAACACATTATGGAATAAGTTTTACGACCAGCACAATCATCGCTGTACTAATAATTGTCGTGATTTATATATTAAGGAAGATGTGCAGAAGATCCTCAAATTATCTACCAGCAGCTGTTGCTCTACCTAGATTAATTTAAGATTCTATTATTTTCTATATTTTTATTTGTTTGAAAGCTGCTTTCTTTCAAGGCCGGCAGAATGTTCAGTTTTGTCAAACTAAAGGTTTCTTTGTCCTTTGGGTTTTTTATTCTTTGTTGTTCGTAAACACAGATAATGTACAAACAAGAGCATCATTAACCAAGGTGAACTGTCTAGACTTAACTGTATGTCTGTCTAGGATTTACGGCTATCCTTAGAATGATCCTTTGTTGTCTGTATTTACGAACAACCACTGATAATTGTAATAGTTTATGATCAATGTAATAGTTTAGGATAGTTTTAAGACTCTAGTATGTAATTCTATCTTAAAAGTGAATATAGAAGGTTCCTCTCAACTAAACAAATACCATATTAGTATTGATGTTGTGTTATATATATGTTATCACTCGGATAACATACATATATCGAGGTTCGCGACCCAAAAATTTTTGAACCAACATTGTTCGCCATACAAAAAGTTGGGGTTCATTATGAATCTTGCGGCGAATCTCTATAAATTTACTATGATCTCTAATTTTAATAATATATTATCGCAAGTTCATCTAAACTAGATGTAAAAAAATTTGTATAAAGAAAGAATATATATTAAACTCATAAAATATATTGCGTACATATAAAAATATGGAAAAGAAGCAAATAGGAAAACATTAAAAAAAAACAGGAGGATATCTTCAAAGCTTAAGGCCGAGACGCATAGAGTCCGTCATACGTTATGCGTCGACTTTTTCAACTGACATTAACGTATTGACGGATAAGAATGGCACAGTGAGTACTTTATTAACGGATTGAAAATCAGTTGTTTATATACATATATATATATATATATATATATATATATATATATTTTTTTTTTTTTTCTTTTCAAATAAAATTTAATTCAAGTACAAATTTTTAATGGAGTTAGACGATATATATGAGCTTATGTATTGAAAAAATAGATCGTGGCTGTCAAAGTACTCAAGGTACGTCAAAAGTTAAAATTTGCGATATTTGGTTTAATTATAAATTAAATAGTTTACAATTTTTAGAAGAGGTTGTGTACAAGCGAAGACTGAATGTGCAAGAGCAGCACAGCAAACGTATGTATTTTAAATTCTTTGACGTTTTGTTTACAAAGAGTTGGGAATCATTGAAAGTAAAATTTTTCAAATAATATTGTGCAAAGGTTTACATACGCGAAAGAAGTATTTGTGCCTTATTTCAATTAAAATTAAAGAAAAATAGCTGAAAACAAAAAGGATTTTATAATACATATTTTAATTAAAATTAAAGAAAAATCATAATTTTAAAATAAGATTTTTTGCACACTTTAAGGCGGGTAGGAGTGAAGGGCAAGTATGTTGCTCTTACGGACCATCGCAGCAGTGGATAAAGTAGAAGAGAGGCTGGGCTCTTCTGATTTCGCTCAGGCAATGGTAAGAAAAATAACATTTATCATGCAATTTTGTTATAAACAAAAATAAATTTTTTTCTCCGTGTAGAATTCATATACATATCGTCGTCTCGAAGCTATCTTCATGCATATCACAATCTCGAAAAAATTTACAATATTTTCTATAAAAATTTTTTCGGATCTATCGATCTATTTAATCTCCAGGTCTCTATCTCTTATAGTTTATGCGTTACGATGAAAGCGTTTTGTCGTATATCCCATTTTTTTAATACCAGGTTATCCTGCCATATGTAGCATTAATATGGATATACGACAAAAAATATATGAAATTTTAAAAGAAACAATTTTTTTAGTTTTCTTCACGTAAATGCAAATTTTAAAGGATATACGTTCAACAAAAACTATATAAAATAATTTTTATTTCCTGAAGATGTTAACGAAATATCGAATAAAAATTAGACCAAATATAGTTTGATAAAAAACGACCATAAGCTTGATTAATATTATAATATTACTATTTAAAATTGTTTAAAATTTCTTTCAATATCTCACGTATTTGCTAGAGGTAAAAATTAAATTTGTCCAAGACTAGGGTATTGTATTATTCTTACATTATTTTGTATTTTATAATTAGAATTATTCCACAAATGATATTATGTGGCAAATCCTATTTCTTTCATACTAAGGAAAATATGTAAGGCATTACATTTTTTAAATTATCTTCATTTATAAGAAATTAAAGAAAATTCAAATTTCAGTATTGGTTAAAAAATACTCTTAAAAATACCATGGGAACCAGGAATATTCTAAAAGATCAGTTTTTTCTTCTTATGAAATATTTATGCAGAAGAAACTAAACAATATGATATTATAATGTATAAAAAATACATTAAAACGCCAAAATATCGTACAACATCTGTAGAAAAATATTTTAAAATAGTACTCTGTTTTAATGATGAAAAACATGTGATATATTTCTAGTAACATATATAAAAGCGTGAAATAATATGAATGTTATTTATTTCATATGAAAACTTATTGCAAAAAAACATTTGGTAATTTTTTTTCTCTGAAAATGAAAAATAATTTAAATTTATCCAAAAGGAAAGAAAGCAAATCATAGATTTTATTTATCAACATTTTCTAGTAAAATAATTAAAAACTTTCAAGATTTAAAATTTTAAAAGCAACTATCCACGTTGAAGTTAGATTTTGATAAATAAACTAGTGATAAATCATATGATTATATTATTAAAGGAATGATAAAAAACATAACAAAAACCAAAATAACAGATTAGGTGAGAAATTCTGAAGAGAAATACATACCATATACTCGTGTTGTAGCAATGAGTTAAGCAATTCTTCCATAGAAATTTTTATTTTTTTTAACCCCAGAAGGCTAACCCACGTAAATTTTACGTGTAGTTTTTTTAATTATTGTTGCTACACAAGCATCCAGTGACCTAACGGTACCATATTCAACAAGTGCTTTTTTAAATAGTTTCTGAGCAAACGCAAAAAGATAAACAAAGCATTTTTAGTCTTTAATGTACTTTTAGAGCGACAACATTAAGCCTTTCCAGGAAAAGGGAAAGAGAACATATTGTAAATATTGGCACCACTCAAAAAAAAGCATGACTACCACATACTGTCATATTTGTAAAAACACGGCGCTATGTGGAGAGCATCAAATAAAAATAAGCAAAGACTGTATTAACCTGAACTGATGATATATACATTCATATAAGTATTTATTTTATAACACCTATGATTTTATATGAAATATTAATTTTATTTGTCTATAAGTTTTTGTTTTTGTTAATGAGTATATGTTTTTGTTTACCTTTACATGAATTAATTTTTATTTTTAATAAACAAAAAGTAAACAAAATAAAAAATTCAGATGTTACCATATTTATTGAGGCGCTTTAGGGAAAATTCCGTAGTACGTAAAATTTACGTGGTGTTAGTCTTAAGGTATAATTAAAAAGCGTTAGCCTTCTAGGGTTAATCCCGGGTACCATTATTTATCAACACACCAAATTTCATCAAAATTGGTAACAATAAAAAAAATCTTTTTAAATTCAAAATGGAAGAGCTCTAACATAATAAATTTTTCTGTTTTGACTTAACAAGGCACTTTTCATACCATAGGGATATATATATGTACGTGAAGATAACATAAAAAACCGCTACTCTATTTCCTTTATACTTTCACGTATGCGCCATATATTAACAAATATTTTAGAAAAAGTGGCTTATACAACAAAATGAAAATTTTTTTTACATAAAACTGGCTATAACTCGGAAAAACCTCAAATACTTTTGCTCTATTCAATGCTCAACTTCACACACTGCAACTAATATATCATGACCCAATGTTCCTCCATTTGATCTCAAATATTTACATTCAATTCCCAAAAAAAAAAAATTGGACTTACATCAAGATAATTCCGGGGCGACGATGTGCTGAAGGTGAAAGGCGTACATATCTGAAAATCCGGCCAGTATTTTCAGACGACCTGCGGGAGCAATTTTACTGGGCGGTAGGTGGTAAAAACATTCTCTGGCCGGTCTGAGAATGATCATCAAATGCCTGAAGGGTTCATATATATATATATATATATATATATATATATATATATTGTTACAAAGATTAGAAATAGATTTAAATAAAACGACAATGTGGCTATATGTACTTGGCAGCACTGCCAATTAATCTCTAGTGGTCAAAATGTTACAACCCTGGTCAACACAATATAGAGAATATTCAAATTAACGGAAATGGAATATTCCGGAATATACAAGATCATTCGAGGCTGTGCCAATAATAAGTGTATATAACAAAAACGAAAAACCTAGCAACATAAATGCTAAGAGATGTTATTCTTAATGATCTTGTACGCAAGTATTCGCTGCTAATTGAGCTAAACATGTTCACAAGTATGCAGAGCCATATTTGAACTACTAAACACTTAGCGATGTTAACACGTCTATATTTGAAATCACACTCTCTCGCTGAGCTCTGGCAGCGTCTTTATATAGCAAAGTGACGTCGTAGCTTAACATGTAGCTATATACGGTGTTTGTATACATGACAATGCTGACTTGTGTGTTTTACTTATGGTAACTATGTGATGAGTGTTCTGTGTGTGGTGTAGTTTTGTCATATATATAAATATATATATATATATATATATATATATATATCAATTTAAATATTTAATAATTTGAAAAAGGTGTTATGATGACAGTGGAACAAGCTATATTCCTTTTGCTTCTATATTTTTTTTAACTAAATTCAATTTTATGTTTCGCTTTACCAAATAACACTGCTCAGCAGCCAAATCCTGCTTTGAATAAAACTATGTGCACTATATGGGTTTTGATACGCTAAACTCGAATCCGTTTTGGTTTTTTTTTTCATCAAGTCGGGATTTTTTTATGAGTGTTGCAATTTGTTTCCCCTAAATTAGCCAGGTACTTAGCCATATTGCACCCTAACTCGAGAACGAGTCAGCCGATTTTAAAAAGTAAAACATCAGAAGATGTCTAATAAAACTTTTTTTATTTTAGTCACATACAATTTTTCTTTACCTCTTATTGTTTTGGAATTATTTAGAAATTAGTCGAATTTTCGTGCAATTTTGAGAATTTTCATAATTTTTTTCAGTTTAAAAACGGAATTAAAAAAAAATTAAATCGAATATTCAATACTTTGCACTTTTGTCTAATAGCTACAGATCGTAGAAATAAAAAAAAGCTGTAAGCAATAAAAATTGGTTTAAAAATTTAGATTTTATTTTCAATTTACCGTAGGTACCCAATATTGTAATGCAACCAACCTTACATATGTATGACGATAGCATTTCGTTAGGTGAGCAGGTAATAGAACAAAGTACAACGGTATTTTGCATGGTTCTTGGATTTCTAAATTATTATATAGTATTTTTCATTGTGCCTGTATAGACGATACTAATTTTTAGTCCGCACAATTTTTGTTCTTTTCAAAACACACTGGTTGAATTCATCTGGCATAAAATTGTATACGTATACACAACTTTGAGTGTTAGTATTTTGTTCATTTAGCATTTGTTCATTTGGTGTTATTTTTCGTTCGCTGTACACATGCGTTTTGAAACAAAATTAGCGGATAAGTGATGAGAAATGGGCAATAATCTTAGGAGAAATTTCTAGTTTCATTATATACATATTTTCATGTAAATATATAAAGCCTAAATCAAATGTTGTAGAAATCAACTAGGGCCATATTAAAAATGCATATTTACATATGTAAAAAATGATTTATATTGTTAACTAATGTTTTTGTAGTATATATATAATTGTTTTTTTAAGACAAATAAGCAAACAAAAAAATGTGTATGTAGTGCAATTTGCACAAATATGAATAGTGAATTTTTAAAGGTACATTCATATAAGATTATTTTCTCACACATAATTAAAAAGACTATTGAAAAACCAATAGAAGTTACTGCTTATTCATGCGACCATTAAATTATATTTAAGTAATTTCAGTAAAATATTGCTAAAATTTTCTGTAACCAAAAATTTTTACTTTTACTGAAAATTACTGCAAAAACTTTTAGGAGTTTCTCTTATTAGTTCTACTGTTTGTTGTCGCGACCAACCCCCTTCTGTTTTCATATTCATGTTTACACCACGATGGACATCTGAAGATTGAAAAACGCTCGGTAAAATAGAAAACACAAAACCTGTGATTTCTTTGTTTTCATAAGTGCATATGTATTAGTTTTGTTATGCTAATGCGGGATTGAAGCTGGAAATCCCGACCAACTGCCATGTTATGCCAGCATAACTGTGCTCGTGTATACATACGCATTAGCCAATAGATTATAATATTTAATGTAGTCGGATATGTGGAAATTGATGGACAAACTTATTATTATAATCTCCAAACTTATTTTGTTATGTATGTGGAGATCACAAAATACCAAATCTTCTTCCCTGTTCTCTATTCCTTTGTTCTCTATTTCGATAGTACGAGGCTTTCACGCCCTTTTGCATCAATTTCTATATATACTGCTACAATAAATATTAGAATACACCCTAATGTTCTCGATTTAGAATTACAGGTTAATGAAAAGAACTATATTATTATTTTTAAATCCAAGAACCATGCAAAATACCGTTGTACTTTAGTTCCATTACCTGCTCACCTAACGAAATTCTATTGTCATACATATGAAAGCTTGGTTGCATTACAACATTGAAATTAATTGAATAATTGAGAATAATATCTAAATTTTTTAACCAATGTTTATGGTTTACAGATTTTTTTATTTCTAAGACCTGTAGCGATTAGAAAAAAGTGGAAAGTGTTAAATATTTAAGTTTTTTTAAATTCAATTTTTAATCTGAAAAAATTAAGAATTTTGCAGAAAAAAAAAATTTTTCTCGATTAATTTCTGTATAATTCCAAAACGATAACAGATAAGGAAAAATTGTTAGGAACTAAAATAAACACCACACATCTTCTGGTGTTTTACTTTTTAAAATCTTATGACTCGTTCTTCAGTTAAGGTGAAATATGTCTACGTACCTGGCTAATTTAGGGGCAAAAAATTGCTACGCCCTTAAAAAAATCTCGACCTGATGGAAAATAACCGAAAACGGATTCGAGTTTAGCGCATCAGAATCCATATAGTGCACATATTGTATTTAAAGGAGCGACAAAAAATTAGTTTTTGCAAAGCAGTGTAATCTTTTTATATAATATATTATATGTACATAAATTTAAGGAAATCGTGTTTTATTTAAACAATGTATTTGTCAGCAGTGACAGCTTTCTACATCTACGATGACTGGTTACTAGTGACATCATACGCTTCAAGTGTGACCGGTCTCCAGTGACACCATGCCCATGAAGTGTGGCCGGTCACCAATGACACTATACCCGTCAAGGATGACCAGTCACCTGTGATATCAACGTATTGACGGATAAGGTTGGCACAATGAGTACTTTGTGAACGTATTGAAATCAGTTTTTTTTATACATAAATGTTTCTTTACAGCATACACAAAGCTCGAACGTGTATTGAAAAAATAGAGAGAGTGAGAGCGAGATTGTCAAAGTACTCAACGTACGTCAAAAGTTGCCCAAATTTGTGCTTTGCGTTGAAGGAGAAGTATTGTATGTGATCAAGCTCATAAGAGAACGTGTATCATAGACTACTAATTAGACATGACAACTGTGTATGTGGTGGTAATGTTTTCGACCGATGTTGCGAGAGGGACAGCAAATTTCTTTGCTTGCTATCTCTTTTCTTTTTCTTGTCGATAGAAAATTACATATTTTTGTTTACAAAAAGTTAAAATTTCTTTGCAGGATTATTGGCGAACAATTGAAAATAATTTAATTAACGTAAGATTTAGTGCTTGAAATTGGTAATTTATGGGTGAAACATAATCTACTCTTTCGTCCATGAATTACCAATTGTGTGAAATGCCAAAAAAGCACAGAAAAACAATAAAATCGGTGGTGGTAGCAGCAAAAATATGTAAGAAAATTTTTTTTATACATATATAAATTTAATAATATCTAAAATTCTTTTATTTTTCAGGAGCCAACGATATGCAAATGGTAGAGAAAATTAGAAATTTTTTTCCGAATTATACGACGCGTATTTTGTGTGATGTGTATAATTTAAAATAGTGATATTAGTGCGGTGAAGTTATTCCTCCTTTCCACCAGTGATCAAGTGAATATAAAAATGGAAGGAAGAATATGGAAGTGTTTTTTTTTTAAATTAATTAAAGTGAGAGAAAAATAATTTATATGAATGTATGTATCGGAACATGTTTTCGGAACATAAGGTAAAACTCTAAGTTCGTGTGCTTTTATGTAGGATATATGGCTTTGCTTTTTGTCCCGGAACATGCTGAGAAAAAAAATGGTTTAGGCCTATTGGGGAAGCCAGCCTTTTAAAAAAGTTGGCAACGCACTAAGTGTAGTACCTCTATGGTAGTGTCGAAACCTACACAATATCAATAAGATTAGTTAATAAATAAATAAAATTTAAATTTTAAAGAACTTGAATTTTTATTGAGAGTAAAATAAATTTAAGAACATTATAAGTTTTATATTTTTTATAACAGAATAATACTTACATTATATACACTCTTGCTTGTTCCTATACAATCCTTTCGTTTCTCTGATGTGCAGTTTACCAATTGCTTTTAGATCTTTATGCAAGTTATGAAAATGGTCTAACATTCATTCAGCAGGTTTTCCATGACTTGTGTTATAACCAAAAATTTATTTTCATAATGTTGGTTTCAAATTTTCTTATTTGCCACTAAAATTGACAAAGGCGCTTTGTTCTTATTTGTTTTAAATAAAGCAATATGTTGATAAATATAAATACCTTGACATCTATACAGCATATTGTCAATTAAAAAATAATATAGAAAAAAGAAGGACTGGGAGAACATGAAGGATTCGAAGCTATCAGTAACATCGGGGTGTAGAATAGGCAAATGGATCTCTTGGAAATTATCTGTACTTTTGTACACTTCCAAATGCTCATTGAAGTCAACGCAAGATTAGTACGGAAATATATGGAATAATAAATTGTATATAAGTAAATTTTAAAAAGGATCTATTGTAAGCATAGCTTTTGTTAAAAATAAATTATACGTACCGCCTTCTTCTAAGTCTGTGGAATTTCCAATATTGTTGCAGCAGTTCAACTTAAGTTGTACCTTTGATTAGAAATTGATTTTTTTGACACGATCTTCTGTGACTTCAATGAAACTCTCATTCCCGGCTTAATTTATAGTTTAAGGTTCTCATTACGCCCGTGAGCATGTCTTTTTAGGGCCTTAGCCATCTATTAGTATGCACTAAGCAATTGTTTCGCCTCCCATAGTCCCATTTAATATATGTATCCAGGTTAATTACGTGATGATTAATAATTATTATATGGTAACTCTGTCAAGCAACAAGCTAAATTTGCATAGAGCACCGTAAAAATATTAATATTTAAATAAAAAACGGTGTTAAAAATTTAAAAAAAAATATATCAAACTTAATAAACAAGTTTGGAGACCGTATGTGAACAATAAACGTTTTATATATTATAGCAAACTATTGAAACTCAAGTAATTACTTTTGTCGCAATGCCGTCTGAGTGCAGTAAATGTAGAACATTGATTAGGGGCGAAACAGGCATACAATGTGATGGAGTCTGTAAAAAAGTCTACCACTGTGCAACAAAGTGTTCCGGGCTCGACCAATATTCGATTGGAATCCTCGAAAGTAAAGAATATGTGAGATGTATATGCGATGACTGTATACAGTATATACATAATGTTGATCTTGTGTTAAAAGGCATACAAGATGGGGTCGCCAAAAACAAACAAAAATTAGTGGACTATAAACACGAATTTAATGTGGTTTTAAAAGACAACGAAAATGGGATTAAAAAATTATTGGAGGATATTGAAAAGCGATATGAAGAAAGGTTGAAGAAAATAGATAATACTCAAAAATTATTCGAGAAAAATTTACAAGAAGTTCAAAAATTATATGGATCTGTTAATGACTTTGAAAATAAAAACAAACAGATGTATACAGCAATAGAAAAGAACCAGTGTCGGAAATAGAAGAAATAGAACTTTAGTAATACAAACAGATAATGATGAGGAAACAGAAAAAATAAAAGTGGCTATACAGGACCAGATGAGTGAAAGTTATGAAATAAAGGAGCCCAATCCAGAAGAAATAAATGTTACAATAACAGATATGTCGTTTGGATATTCTGAAGAAGAAATAACAGATAAACTGAAAAAACAAAACCCATTTTTACGTGAAAGTAAAATGAAAGTGTCTAATATATACAGTTTTAAAAAGAATAATTCTAAATGATAAGGAAACAATAGAAAAATGTATCACCTGCACACGAATAAATAAAAAGCTTAATCTAGGACTGGACGAAAATCACCACACCATGAATCGTGAGTGCAACGTTTATAAAAATAAATTAAGCATAAAACAGAGAAGAATGGGAATAAATTTGTAACAATCAAGGAATTTAGTTCATATTATTTACACAAACATTCAGGGTTTAATCAATAATTATAATCAAGTTGAAATTATGGTTGAAAATGAGCAACCTGACTTTATAGTGTTCACAGAAACTCATTTATCAAAAGACATAGAAGAAGAATTCTCATTAAAAGGATATGGACAAATCACAACATTTTCAGAATCCATAAGAACAGGGGGTGTAATAATATATTGTTACAAAGTTTAGAAATAGATTTAAATAAAACGACAATGTGGCTATATGTACTTGGCAGCACTGCCAGTTAATCTCTAGTTGTCAAAATGTTACAACCCTGGTCAACGCAATATAGATAATATTTAAATTAACGGAAATGGAATATCCCGGAATATACAAGATCATTCGAGGCTGTGCCAATAATAAGTGTAAATAAAGCTAAACAGGTTCACACACAGCCATATACACATAGCAGAAGAAAAAACAAAACTACACCACACACAGAACACTCATACATACAACCACACATAGTTACCATAAGCAACACACAAGTCAGCATTGTCATGTATACAAACGCACGTATATAGCTACATGTTAAGTAAAGTACAACCAACAACAACCATGCCCAGAAGCTTCGCGAAGTTACCAGTCGACGTCACTTTGCCATATAAAGACGCTGCCAGAGCTCAGCCAGAGAGTGTGATTTCAAATATAGACGTGTTAACGTCTAAACTACGTGTTTAGTAGTACAAATACTAGTGTTAATGAAATAATAAATAAAGTGTTGCCGCATTATATTTCTAAAATTAGATTGTCTGTGTTTTAATTTGATGCAATTAAACGAATCCTTGAATGATAAGTAAAAAACCATTTTTACGAAAAATTTAAGAAAAAAAGGACATAAAAAAAAAAATAATTAACATAAATAATCGTGAAATTTGATGAGCTGAAAAAGGAGCTCAGTAAGCTGGAATTGCCAACTGCAGGTAAAAAGGCTGAACTGTAGAAGAGGCTGATAGATGAGTTTAAGAATCGCGACGTGGACATCGGGACATACGAGTTTGAGGACAAGGACGATCTGCAGGTATGCCCTCCTGCCACGACCAGCAGCATGGACATAAATTCAATGTTCGCTGCTATGATGATCCAAATAAAACAGAACTCTCAGCAGATGCAGGAACAGCTTGTAGCCGAAATAAGTAAAATAAAACAAAACTCTCAGCAGATGCAGGAGGCGTCAAGGATCAGCTGTGGCAAGCTTGTAGCCGAAATAAGTGAAATAAAACAAAACTGTCAGCAGATGCAGGAGGCATCAAGGATCAGCAGTGACAAGCTTGTAGCCGAAATAACTGAAATAAAATAGAACTCTCAGCAGATGCAGGAAAAGCTTGTAGCCGAAATATAGGAGTCAAATAAAGCCACGAACGAGACCCTGGTAGAGGTTTCTGAAACCATTAACAGGAGGGTGGATTCTATTGAGAATAAATTCTCAGAGCTAGCGGCTAGAGTCGAACATCTAGAAAGCTGTGGCTTGGAACAGCACGCAAAGGAGTTCGAAGAGAAGCTGCATGCTCTAGAGGACAAAGTGCATAACCTGGAGTCTAGTGGCGGGCCAGTACGAGCAGTTGCGGAGGTTTCTACGCGGATAAAAGCGCCATGCTTCGACGGCAGCGTACCATTAGGCATCTTCAAATTCCAGTTTGAGACGGTTGCTAGCAGAAATGGATGGGATGCTGAAGAAAAGGCCATAGAGTTGATTTATACAGAATGGAATTGCGATGTAGAGTTCAGAAGCCTAACGAATCTCTACAAGATTTCGCAATGGAAATCGAGCGTTTAGTGCAGCTCACATATCCAGGCGAGAGTCACCCGTTTCTGGACCACTTTAAGACTGAGGCTTTCGTTAACGGCATTCGCGACTCTGATGTTAAACTGGAGGTGTGCGCTACGCAGAAATCCACTTTCGCTGAAACTGTTTCATTTGAGCTGGCTCAAGAGGCTGCAAGGATGGTCTTCAAGCCACAGATATGTAAAGTGCGGAATGTGGAGGTTTTTTTGAGAGGTAGATCTGTTTCGCCACCAAGAAACAGCAAACAGGTGAACCAAAGAACATCACAAGAGTCCCCGTTAAACTAAAACGAGCTAGCACTAAGGGGCAACAGCTAGCTCTCACAAACGAGGGCCCCAAAATCTCCATATCATTGATGCAGCAGAAATTTAGCAACCTCACTGCGTCCGGACACATCAACGGCGAAAAGCACGTACTTGCCATAGACACAGGGACATCGCGGTCAATAATAAGGCCCGATATAGTAAAGGGGATATGCGAGCGGTTAAGCAATATACGGCTACTGGAGAGACTGCCACTGTCTATGGTAAGATTGAAGTGATGGTGACTATAGCCAACATCACCGTGAGACATGTATTTATTGTTGCCGATATTGTCGATGAGGTTACTATTGGAGCCGATTTTATGATTAACCATGGCATTAATCTACATATGGGACAACAGCTGATGATTTAAAGTAATGTGGAAATACCCCTTGATGTTGGATATGACAGCAAACCGCAAGTAACAAAAGTATTTGCTATTGAGAGTCAGACGTTACCGCCGCAGTCTGAAACAGTCATATGAGTGCGTATGAAGGAAGATTTTGAGGACAATCGGTTGCGGGTTGTAGAACCAGCAGATCTAAAGAGAGAGTTTATAACAGCGAAAGCTCTAGTGAAAATTAGTAAAGGACGAATAGTCCCTATAAGAGTGCTTAACTTATCAGACCATGAAAAAGTCATCAAACAAAATTCCGATGTTGGCCAGTGTACTCCAGCAGTGGCAATAATAAACTTCGAGAAGAAGATAGAGCCTACTAATTTGTCCGCAAAAGAACGTGAAAAATTTGAGAAATACGAAGGGAAATGGGTAGCAGGTCTATCAGCGACAGATAGAAATAAAGCCAAACAATTACTAAAAAGGCATGCCAGTATCTTCGCCATGGGAAGCCAAAGCCAGGGTTAAGCTGCATTGGTTAAACATGAAATTAACACAGGCGAAGCTAGGCCGATTAAACAGCCATGCAGAAGCGTGCCCCTAGCAAAGCAAGATAAAGTTAAAGAGCTTGTAAGGGAAATGGAGCGTGACGGCGTAATTGAGCTACCTTCTGGTCCTTGGAGTTCGCCTGTAGTCTTAGTTAAAAAGAAAGATGGCAATACTAGATTCTGCGTAGACTACAGGAAGCTCAATGACATAACCAAGAAGGACAGTTATCCGCTTCCCAGAATCGATGACACTTTGGACACGCTAGCTGGTACCAAATGGTCCTCTACGCTGGACTTGCGAAGCGGATATTGGCAAGTAGAGATTGCAGAGAAAGACAAGGAGAAAACTGCCTTCAGTATCGGTAACGGATTATGGCAGTTCAAAGTCATGCCATTTGGTCTCTGCAATGCTCCGGCCACAGTTGAACGCCTAATGGAGAAGATACTGATAGGACTTCAATGGAAGACATGCTTGGTATATCTAGATGACATAATCGTGATGGGGAAAACTTTTGATGACCACCTCAAAAACATGGCAGAAGTTCTTCAACGGATATCATCAGCTGGATTGAAACTCAGCTTGAAGAAATGTGCATTGTTCCAGAAAGAAGTAAAGTATTTGGGGCATTGTGTTACAGCAGACAGAATCTCAACAGATGAAGATAAAATAAAAGCAGTAAGGGACTGGCATCAACCTAAAAATCTTCATGAATTGCACAGCTTTTTGGGACTTTGTACATACAACAGACGTTTTGTGCCGAATTTTGCCAGTGTAGCTGCAAGCCTGCATGAGCTGACAAAGAAGTCGAGACCATACCATTGGGGCGAGCCACAGGAAAATGCATTCCAGAAACTCAAAGGATTATTATGTACGTCACCAGTGCTAGCGTATCCCATAGCTGGAGAAAAATTTGTGCTGGATACTTATGATGATTAATGGCTCTGAGAAGGTCATAGGGTACTATAGGCGTGTACTCTCAAAAACTGAGAGGAACTACTGTGTGACACGACGTGAGTTTCTGGCGGTATTGGAATGCATTAAACATTACCATAAGTACATGTATGGTCAACACTTTACATTAAGGACCAATCATTCTGCACTGAGATGGCTATAGCAGTTTAAAAATCCGGAAGGGCAATTGGCAAGGTGGATTGAGCGACTGCAGAGCTACGACTTCAGCATTGAGCATAGAAGGGGCACACAGCAAAACAATGCGGATGCTCTTACCAGAACAGCCTGCTGCTTAGAGTGTTGTTGATGCTCGGTTAATGCACATCGGCCCTGATGAAGACTGATCAGCGGCACAGAGGGACGACAGCATACAAAGGAAAATTATAGCGGCCAAAGAAGAGGACAGACGACCGTCCCGGAATGATATCGCCAAATCTTATTGGACTCAGTGGAACAGCCTCAAAGTAATAAAAGGGTGTTTATACCGCGTATGGAAAAGTGTAGATGGCAATACAACTTCAAATTTAATAGTTGTGCCATACTCCAAGATAAGTAAAGTTTTACAGGAGTTTCATAATGGACCTAGTGGCGGTCATCTTGGAGTAACAAAAACACTTGAGAAACTTAGGCAGCGTTTTTATTGGGTTGGATGTCAACAAGCCGTAGCCGACTGGATAGCAAAATGACCACAGTGCATAGCAGCCAAAGGCCCAGTAAGAAGAAGCCGGGGACAGCTTCAACAATACAACTCAGGGGCACCATTCGAGCGGATCGCAATGCATGTAGCAGGTCCCTTTCGAGTCACTGAAGCCGGAAATAGTTATGTACTTGTGGTAATGGACTATTTCAGTAAATGGTCAGAGGTATATGCTATACCTAACCAGGAAGCAAAGACAGTTGTAAATGCATTCGTCCACAACTGGGTATGTCGCTATGGTGTCCCAATAGAATTACATTCCGGCCAAGGAAGTAATTTCGAGTGTTCCATATTCAGGAAAATGTGCGAGTTATATGGGATAAAGAAAACCAGAACGACGCCGTTCCATCCACATTCTGATCGCAGGTTCAATCGCACCTTAGAAGAATACCTGCGCAAAGTAGTAAGCAACCATCAGAGGGATTGGGACGAACACATTCCCAAACTTTTGATGGCATATAGGTCAGCTATACACAACTCAACATCGAGAATGCCAGCCAAAATTATCTTCGGGACGCAATTAAAACTACCTGGTGTTAAGCCAACTGTAGAAGAAGGAGCTATTACGTCCCAAGAGAAGGATTACTTTAACGAACTGCATGAGTTTGTGCGTAATAGAATCAAGATGGTCAGTGACAAGATGAAGGCTAGGTATGACCGCGAAGCAAATTCGGAGGGATTTATGGAAGGACAATTGGTTTTACTTTATAACCCACAACGGAAGAAAGGATTGCCCCCAAAATTGCAAACTCACTGGGATGGCCCGTATAAAGTGATTAAGAGATTGAATGACGTTGTATACCGGATACAGAAGTATAATAGCCCAAGGTCGAAAATGAAGATAGTACATCTCGAACGATTGGCGCACTATGGAAGAGGTGATTGTATGCCTATTCGGGTCGAACAGGTTTAAGTGGGCGGCAGTGTTACAAAGTTTAGAAATATATTTAAATAAAACGACAATGTGGCTATATGTACTTGGCAGCACTGCCAATTAATCTCTAGTTGTCAAAATGTTATAACCCTGGTCAACGCAATATAGATAATATTCAAATTAACGGAAATGGAATATTCCGGAATATACAAGATCATTCGAGTCTGTGCAAATAATAAATGTAAATAACAACAACGAAAAACCTGGCAACATAAATGCTGAGATGTTATTCTCAATGATCTTGTACGCAAATATTTGCTGCTAATAAAGCTAAACAGGTTCACAAGTATACAAAGCCATATACACATAGCAGAAGAAGAAACAAAACTACACCACACACAGAACAATCATACATACAACCACACATAGTTACCATAAGTAAAACACACAAGACAGCATTGTCATGTATACAAACACACGTATATAGCTACATGTTAAGTAAAGTACAACCAACAACAACCATACCCAGAAGCTTCGCGAAGTTAACAGACGACGTCATTTTGCTATATAAAGACGCTGCCAGAGCTCAGCGAGAGACGTGTTAACATCGCTAAGTGTTTAGTAGTACAGATACCCGTGTTAATAAAGTAATAAATAAAGTGTTGCCGCATTATATTTCTAAAATTAATTTGTGTGTGTTTTAATTTGATGCAATTAAACGAATCCTTGAATAATAAGTAAAAAAAACCTGTTTTTACGAAAAGGTCTAAAAACGTAACAATATTTTAAAGAACATTGGAAAATAAAGACTATTTTTGAAAAAGTAGAGGATTTAAAATTCTGGATAAATGCATGCCTTGTAAAAAATAAAAATAATTATTTTATAATGGTAGCAATATATAGATCTCCATCATACAGTGAAGCTGAACTTCGGAATTTTTTGAGAAAGTTATCGAAGAACTTAGTGAATACAATATTGAAATATTAATAATAGGATTTTAATATAGATTGGTCACGAGATGGTTTTTATAAACAAAAACTAGAAAGTATACTTAATGACAACGGAGTAAAACAAATAGTAAATAAATATACAAGAATAACGGAAAATACAAGAACTATAATCGATTTAGTTATAACAAACAAAGAAAAAATATCAGTAGACGTTAACAGTGATAATAAGATATCGGATCATGAGACAATAAGCATAAATATTGAATGTAAGTCAAATGAGTTAGAACAAATAGAATGCACAGACATAAAAAGTTTCAGATACAACAAAAATCTGTTTTCTAGAGAAATAGGTCAAATGGTAACAATTAATGAAAATGATACCCTAAATAACAATGTAAACTTTTTTGATGCGTGCATCGAACAAACTATTGAAAAACTTACAAAAACAATAAAAATAAAAGAAAATTACGATTGCCGTTGGTTTAATCAAGAACTAAGACAACTAAAGCAAGAAAAAATTGTTAAATACCAAATTGCAAGGACAGTAAATACTGACATAGAATGGAACAATTACAAAACAATAAGAAATTTATATAAAACTAAAGTAGTGAACGAAAAAATTAGATACATTTGCAATAGAATAAATAGTGCAAGTAATCAGAAACAAATGTGGAAAGAAATCAAAGATTTGATTCTTAAGAAAAACCGAACTGTGATAGGATCTGTTATATTTAACCAAATAGAATTTAAGGATAGTTACCAAATCGCTAATCAGTTTAACCTTTTCCTTATAAATAGTATAAAAGATATAAGAGATGGTATAGAAGAAGTGCAATATGTGAGTCAAGTGCCTGTGATAACGAGCAAACTGAATTTTCGTGCAATTAATATTCAAGATCTTCTAGATATATGTAAAAAAATGAAAAAGAAACCGGACTTCAACAAAATAACAATAAGCATTATTTTAGACAACTGGAATGTAATAGGAAATAAACTACTTTATATAATAAATAAATCTTTGGAAGCAGGAATCTTTCCTGAGTCATGGAAAGAAGCAATGGTAACTCCAATTGAGAAAATTAAGAACACTGAGAGAAGTGAAGAATATCGCCCGATAAATACGTTAAAAACATGTGAAAAAATAATCGAACAAGTTGTTAAATTACAATTAGAAAGTTATATGGAAAAAAATAAGTTATTCTCAAAATTTCAATACGGATTTCGAAAAATTTTTTCATGTGAAACAGCTGTCAATTACGTAATAAATAGATGGAAGAAAATAGATAAAAACAAAAAGATAATGGCAGTTTTCCTGGATTTTAAAAGGGCTTTCGAAACAATTGACCGAGATATATTGCTTCAAAAATTGTATATGTATGGAGTGAAAGACAAAGAACAAAGATGGTTTAGAAGTTATTTAACGGGAAGAAGACAAAAAACTAAAGTAAATAATAAAATATCCGGTATATTAAACAACAAATTTGGTGTACCTCAAGGTTCTATTCTATTTATAATATATATAAACGACATGCCGAACATACTGAAAAAATGCGAAATAGTATTATACGCGGATGATACGGTGATTTTTAGCGAGGCAAAAAATTAAACAATATGCCGAGAAAACTTGACGTACGATTTAATGAAAATAAATTAGTGGCTTAAAATGAATAAATTAAAGTTGAATGAAACTAAAACTAAACTAATGGAAATCAACATGAATATTGATTTAGTAATTACAATCAACAATACAGTAATAGAAAAAGTAAATCAAATCAAGTATTTAGGTTTTATAATAGACAAAGATCTGAAATTTAAAGAACATATTAAGTACATAAGCAAAAAAATTGGGAAAAAATAGGATTTTTTAAACGTTTAAGAAATAAGGTATCAATAATGACTGCAATTAATATATACATATAACACAATAATAAAACCACATTTTGAGTTCGGTTCCACTGTTTTATATACATGCTGCACAAACACACAAATAGAAAGACTACAGAAATTACAAAATAGAGCAATGAGATATTTTAAAATGCAATAGATATACGTTAACCCAA
Organism: Linnaemya vulpina; assembly: GCA_963675445.1. Lineage (NCBI taxonomy): Eukaryota > Metazoa > Arthropoda > Insecta > Diptera > Tachinidae > Linnaemya > Linnaemya vulpina. The sequence continues at coordinate 55,738,396 of OY776278.1, forward strand.
TATATGCTCGACACAATACTTGTGTTACCAAATAGAATATGTGGGAGATGTACAACCCTATGGCCTTAAAAATTCACAAGACTTTAGACTTCAGAGAGTTTAAACAACCGCAATGCAGTATTTTGCAAAGGATTAAATCTGTACAATATGCTACCAAACGAAGCAAAAAATTAGGAAAATTTTAATACGTTTAATAGAATAATAATAACATTTGTGAGAAATAATTCAACATAAAGCTTTGTTTAATTTTAAATTTAATATTAAGTAACTAATCTTAAGAGACACGAAAGTATTTTAAATACTACTAAATAAATATATAAAAAAAAATAAAATAAAAAATGATCAGTGCGACGATTTACATTTTGAAAACATTTAACAGTTTCTAAACCATTAACAAATACTTTTTTGAGCACTAATATTAATAAAAATTAAAAACAAACCTAATTTGACAGAATTTCAATCCTTTGGGAATCTTGGCTCATTTTTATGTTGATTTTTTACGGTATTGGCCGCCAGCCACAATTTATGACTTTTGATATATTCTTTTAATGTTTATAAATAGTTTAATATTGTCTTTAAATCACTAAACACTTATTTTTATTATTTTTATTTCACAATTTTTCACCTAAACGAAATTTTTGTTTAATGTCCGACCACCATTATTTGCTTAAATTGTAAAACATATGTTTAGAGATGACTATATATAGCCATTTCTTCTAACATATTTTTTTTAGTTTTGCGTTTTGTACTCGTTTGCACTTTCGTTAGGCAAAAGCTGATACGGGCCAAAATGAACTGTCACTTTTGAGTTTACTGTTTTTTCTGTGACGTGTATTTCAACTTAGCTGTCAGATGAAAAAGTAGACGCACAACGTATGACGGATTCTATGTGCCCCGGCCTTTAACAATTTTTAGTAAATGAACAGAGCTTTTGTTCTATGAGCTGATAGAAACTTTATCACGAGTGACAGTCATATTACCGGTAAAATTACCGTCACTGTTGTTGTAGGGTAGTCTATGCTTGTTTGTTTGCACGTTTTCGGATTCTGCGCTGTGATTTGCAAAAAGTTTTTTGCTAGCATTTTAGTAATAGCATATATTTCAATGTACACAAAAATATAATATAAAAGAAATTAAAATAATATTTAAAAATTTTCAACATAATGTAAATTCTTGATATATACATACATAAATGAACACTCAAAATAGCCACTATATTCGGAGACGAGTTCAAAACTATAACTATGAGAACATCATTATCAGCGGGCTATATATTGTTTATATATAAATTAAGACCTATAATTTACATAATCTTGCATTTAAACATATATTTATATCTTATCAATGGTGGTTTGTCATTATCGAACTCAAATGGTATGGAATCTCACCAACAGCAGCAAAATCAACGTCCATATTTTGATGGTGTTAACGGTAGTAATGTCAGCACATTAGCCGATGAAGCTGTAGTATTGAAATGTCGCATTAAAAATAAAGGCAATCGTACAGTATCTTGGATGCGCAAAAGGGATTTACACATACTTACTACGAATATATATACATATACAGGCGATCAGAGATTTTCTATAGTTCACACGCCCGGAAGTGATGACTGGGATTTGAAAATTGAATATGCTCAAGAGCGTGATAGTGGCGTATATGAATGTCAAGTAAATACAGAACCAAAAATTTATTTTGCTGTAATGTTGGAAGTAAAAGCAATGGCCGTTGTTAAAGGAGGAATTTCTGAGCCATTCTATGATGCCAAAGCGGCTAGAGCAAAAATATTGGGGTCAACTGAGATACATGTTAAACGTGACAGTACAATAGCTTTGGCTTGTTCAGTAAACATACATGCGTCCTCCGTTTTATGGTATCACGGCTCGTCGGTTGTGGATTTCGATTCGCTTCGTGGTGGCATCAGCTTGGAAACAGAAAAAACAGACACTGGCACAACAAGTCGATTAATGTTAACACGAGCATCGCTAAAAGATTCCGGTAATTATACATGTGCACCAGTGGGCGCAATACCAGCGTCAGTGCGGGTTCATGTCTTAACTGGTGAGCAACCGGCAGCTATGCAAACAAGTAAAGGTACTCAAATATCGCCGACTGTCCATTTGGTCATTGTGACGTACTGTATGTTTTCCATAGCGGTTCGGCACTATTCAACCATATCACAAGTTTCTAATATTATTTCAGTTTACAAAATTTTGCAGCACAAAAATTTAATATACACAAAAGCAAACAAATATCAACATACTCAACAGCAACCCAGTTACCAAAAAACTAACTTTCATCGATCACATCGCAAAAGGTGACTAGGAACGTGCATAAACGATGTTTGAAAGTATAAAAAAATTAAGTTTATCTAGGAAAGAATGTACGACATATGTATATCAACAATGAAAATTAAATTCTTCAAAACCAAATTTAATATCAAGGGCTTGGCTTGAGAAGATTACATAACAGTAGCCATATGATCTACTGTATCGACTAAATCTTTTCGAGCATCTCAGAAATACGCTAGGCAGGTACATATAGAAAATATATAAAATGATTGAATACAACAAATAACAGTCTTTCGTTTAAAAACTATATATTAAGAAAATAATTATATTAAGAAAATAATTAAGTTTAATATAATTAAATCATGAAATACATATATAAAACAAATAATAATTTATCAATAAATTAGCTGTTAATTATTAAATAATATATATATATATATATATATATATATATATATATATATTTGAAGCTTATGCATTTAAAAGAAAATTTAGAAAGTTTATCAAAATATTGAAGTAAGCATTTACACAAAGGAAGGGAACGGGAGTTCAAAGCAAGATATCGGCTTTGAAAATAGAGTTTACATACTTAGATTATGATCGATATCAGAGGATGCGAAAAACTTCTTGAATTACAACTAGTAATTTTCCGACGTTGTTGTGCTGATTCTTATGACATTAGCGATCAGACACATTAAAACGGTGTCAAGAATATGTGAAAGAGTTGCAAGTGCTTTGGGTTCTTAGGCTAGAAACAATAGTAGGAAGCGAACATTTTTAGAAGAAGAATGGTGCGCAGTTTTAAACCAATCCGTAGCTTTTCTGACAAGATTGCAGCCATTGATGCAACCCACGTAAAAATTAAAGAAAAATATTACGCTGAGTAAGCTCTAATCTACTTTTTATATTACTCTTTATGAAAAATTTTTAAATTTATATATATATATATATATATATATATATATTTTAATTTTTTTTATTTTTTTCCCCTCCGTTCAGTAATATTATTTATGGCCCCCATGAAATGTATTTGGTAATGGTAGCGGCGCAACTCAAATTAGCACGCTAAACTTGTTGGTGACTCTTATTTGTAATAATTATTTTGTTTGGCCTAGTACACACGAGCATATTTTTTAGTTCGCACATTCTTTGTTCAGCTGGCATAAAATTGTGTACGTATACACAGCTTTGAGTGTGTTAGTATTTCTTTGTTCATTTAGTGTTATTTTTCGTTCGCATGTGTAGCGTTTTGAAACAAAATTAGAGAATAAGTGATGAGAAATGGGCAATAAATAAATAAAGCCTAAATCAAATGTTGTAGAAATCAACTAGGACCATATTAAAAATGCATATTATATATATATATATATATATATATATATAATATATATATATATATATATATATATATAATATATATATATATATATATATATATATATATATATAATATATATATATATATATATATATATATATATAATATATATATATATATATATATATATATATATAATATATATATATATATATATATATATAATATATATATATATATATATATATATAATATATATATATATATATATATATATACATAATATACATATATATATATATATATATATATATATATATATAATATATAATATATATAAAATATATATATATATATATATATATATATATATTATAATATATATATATATATATATATATATATATATATAACATATATATATATATATATATATATATAATATACATATGTATGTATTTATATTATTAACTAATGTTTTTATAGTTTATACATAATTGTTTTTTAAGACAAATAAGCAAACAAAAAAAAAGTATGTATGTAGTGCAATTTGCAGAAACATGAAAAGTGTATTTTATTTAAGTAATTTCAGTAAAATATTGCTGAAATTTTCTGTAACCAAAAATTTTTACTTTTACTAAAAATTACTGCAAAAACTTCTACGAGTTTCTTTTATTAGTTCTACTGTTTGTTGCCGCGATCAACCCCTTTTGTTTTCATATTCATGTTGACGCACCGAAGGACAACTGAAGATTGAAAAACGCTCTGTAAAATATAAAAAAAACAGAACCTGTGTTTTCTTTGTTTTCATAAGTGCGTATCTATTAGTTTTTTTCTGCTAATGCGGGATTGAAGCTGGATGAAAAATTATGCCAGGCAAAAACCACTCCCCTCATCGAAAATGCCCCAAACTGCCATGTTGTGCCAGCATAATTATAATGTGGTCTAGCACTTTCTAAACCAGTGATAGCCACTCCATAGCACTGTTGCCAGCTATTTCCCGAAAAATATATTTAAATATTGTTGGAAAATCGCTAGAAAATATCTAAATTCGAGAACAAGTAAAAAAATTTAGCGATAAATCGCAAAATTTTTTTTTCATTCAAATAAACTCAAAAAAATAGTTAATTTTTTTGAAAAACATATATATATATATATAAGTAAAATATATACATAAGTAACGGAAAACATATTTTTTTAAATTGCATGTACGTATCGTTAGCTAAAACGTAACTGCCCTATATAACATTTTGACAATTTTACAGGAGAAGCAAAAAACTGTTTTAAACTAATGGTATAGTGTCAGTTAGCATGATTTTCATCACCAGTATTATAAAAAAGGCGTGAGAAATTGAATTCTTGCAAAATAAAATAAAATTCTATAATATTTAAATACTCTAATTTAATGAAACCACAGGCCCTATCAACTATGAATACAAAGTAGATCAATTGATTTTTTTAATATATTAGGAAAACTTTGTTTAATAAATTTAATGGCAATCTTTTTAACGTATTGGTTTTAAATCCTGCAGATGCTGCCACTTCCTTTTAGAAACTTTCAATCGTTCTTCGTGCAGTCTTGGAGGTAAAGCGGTAATGATTTTATAATGTTTTCTATACAAAAACTAAGTTAGGAATCTTTGCGCTTATAAAATTAATGCTTTTGTAGATAGGGCCGTTGGTTTTTCGTTAATAAAATTGGTAATTTTGGTCAGATAATTCCAAGTTTTCTTGTGGATGTGCATTTCGATACTATTCATCTGAATCAATAGAAAACACGATTTTGGATTTTATGTTAGTTAGGGTCATTTCCGTTTTAGCTAACGATATGTATATACAAAACTATTTTCAAACAAATATATTAAGGTCGTTCAAAAGTTCCTTGAGAAAGCAGGCGCTAAGATGTTTTTGATTACCCAGTGCACTTGGTTCTGTTAATACATATTTTATTTACATCTTCAAAATTGTTTTTGCACAAGCCATTTAGGTGATCCACGGAATTGTTTGATGTATGTTGACATCAAACACTTCACTTTTAAATAAATTTACTTTAACCAAATACTAATTAACGCCAAAGTACAAGGAAATTTTTTTATTTGCTTATTGCTTATACGAATAAAAATAAATATAAGTAAATAAATAAAATCACATAGAAAAACTTTTCATTAAAAATCGCTAGATTTCCCGCTAATAGCTAAATCATGTTTTTTTCTAGCTAAACGTGAATAAAAATCGCCAGATGTGGCGAGAAAATAGCTAACATGGCAACAGTGCTCCATAGCCTCGCGAGGCAGTCAATAATCGTATTTTTCACACAGCCACGGTCTGCAATTCACACCTATATAACAACTTTATTCGTTTCAAAACATCAGATTATCATTAGTCTCTGCTCAAGCTTTGTAAAAGCAACGACAAACACGCTTGTTTGGCATTGTTTACTTGATTTTTCGTAATCTACACAAAAGCACAGAGAGCAATAATTCCTGGGAACTGATTTATTTCTTTTTTGAAAATCGTGAAAAAGAGGCGCAATGTTATATTTGAATGAAGCAATTATCAAAATGCGACAAATTTAATATAAGGCGGCATTACTTGTCGTGCCATATTAATTATTAAAAATTTAAAAATAATGAAAGGAAAAAATGATGAAATGAAAGCCAAAATTGCCAATATACATATATAGATGAAATTTTTAAAACTTCTTAAACTTTCAATT
>OY776278.1:55747217-55749717 GCA_963675445.1 Linnaemya vulpina
AATTCATATGGCAAGAGAAAAAATGGGTAAGAAAAGAGCGTTGGAACTACAAAAGAATTTTAAATTGCATAAACAAGACATTATAACATTACATTGGGATGGTAAATTTTTACCAGCATTAACGGGCAATGCAAATGTTGATAGACTTTCTATAGTCATATCTAGTGGAGAGATGGATCAGTTGTTGGAAATACCTGCAATGAAATGTGGTTCAGGAACAGAACAAGCCGATGCTGTTTATAATTTTATTTCCAAATGGGGTCTACAAAGTGAAATTAAATGCATTGCGTTTGATACAACTGCGGTCAATACTGGACGCTTGAAAGGTACATGCACGTTACTTGAAAAATCCTTAAATAGAGAACTTTTTTGGCTGCCTTGTAGACATCACATTTACGAAATTATATTGAAAAGTGTTTTGAAACCAAATTTGACTGCAGTACAAGTCCCTTCGTAAGATTATTTGAAAATTTTAAAAAATCGTGGAACAATTTGAATATAAACAATTGGCAGGCTGGAATTCAAGATGAATTAGCTATGTATCATTTGCAAGGGTCAAAAACCAGAATAATAAATTTTGTAAATAATGTTTTGAGTGAGAAGCAGCCTAGAGAAGATTATAAAGAGCTTTTGGAGTTTGTCCTGATGTTTCTTGGCGAAAAATTGAACAAGTCCAAAGAAAGCATAATGATAAGATCAACAGGAGCTTTTCATCATGCACGGTGGATGGCAAAAGCCATTTATAGCTTGAAAATATTTTTGTTGCGGAAGGAATTTGCTTTATCAGAGATTCAACTGGCAGGATTGCGTAAAATATCGCAAGTATCTATAAAAAAGTTTTTAAATCATCTATGGTACTTAGGCTCAGAATCTATAGCATTTGCTTTCTTTGACAATAATGTTTCTGCTGACACAAAAAAAAAAAATTAAAGCTGCTTTGCAAAATGAAAATGCAAAAATAATAAAACACGTGATTTTAAAGAAAGAAAGAATTGCAGATGTAATTGATAATGGACTTGAACAATTTGTTTCTTCCACAACAGCAAGATTTTTCGAAAGATTTAATATTGATAATAAATCTTTTTTGGAATTAGAGCCTTCAATATGTCCAACCCATGAATGCTATCAAAGTGCATTTGTATATCTAAACAAATTAAAAGTAGTAAATGATGTGGCAGAAAGAGGAGTTAAATCAACAGAAGATTACAATAAACTTCTGAATAAAAACGAAGAGCAAACACAATTTATTTTGCAAGTTGTGACGGACTATCGCAAACGTTTCCCAAATTCAAATAAATCGACTATAACTATATCAAAAGTACTTTAATTTTAATAAACATTTTATAAAAAATGAATATAGAATTTTTTCTACTTTCTTGTAAAATAATTTAAATAAAAAAAAAAAATATATGAACAAAATATCAATATAGTTCATACGTTAAGGCTCGTATAAAACTTTGAAGGGCGGGCGCACGCCGAAATCCCAACTTATCGCTATGAAATTTTTTTGTATTTTTTTTTCATAAAACTGAACCGACATATATATATATATATATATATATATATATATATATATATATGTATATATATATATATATATATATATATATATATATATATATATGTATATATATATATATATATATATATATATGTATATATATATATATATATATATATATATATATATATATATGTATATATATATATATATATATATATATATATATATATGTATATATATATATATATATATATATATATATATGTATTTATATATATATATATATATATATATATATATACATATATATATATATATATATATATATATATGTATATACATACATACATATATATATGTATATATATATATATATATATATATATATATATATGTCGGTTCAGTTAATTGTTAACTTTTACCAGTTAATGCTGGTAAAAGTTTACCATCCCAATGTAATGTTATAATGTCTTGTTTATTCAATTTAAAATTCTTTTGTAGTTCCAACGCTCTTTTCTTACCCATTTTTTCTCTTGCCATATGAATTGAAGATCTATTAATGATGTAGTCAGCAATGTCTTTTCCTTCTGATTGCAATACAGCAGAAATAATGTGAACAGCATTTCTGTTACTTATTTTGCAATAATCTAATGCAATAGCTAATTTTGGAGTAATAATTGTTTGTTTTACTCTTGCATTTTTTGAGCGAACTTTAACAGTTTCATCATGGGACTCTGCGGCTTGAAAACTTTGATCACTTTCAGATGATGACTGAAATTGCATGGTTTCACCTTGAACATAAAAAAATTTACCTCTATTATAAAAAAGTTCATTAATAATCTAAGTTCATTATTAATCTTACTTATAATATTTTGTTCACGTTTATTACGTTCAACTCGCTTTAACTTAATCTGTTCGCGGTGTTCAGCTTGAATCTCCATTTGAAGTGTCTTTTAATCAATTCCGTACATATGTCCTGGTCAACCTTCCTGCCTC